>CM021106.1:223885523-224148659 GCA_007115665.2 Sequoiadendron giganteum
ATATTTAGGGTATAGTTTTTAGTTTAATTAAATTTTGATATTTGTTATTTAATATCAATGCTTAATAAATAATATTTAAATGATAAATATATTTAGTTAATAAAATGAATAATAAGGTTTAATGAGTAAATAATATGATATATTTATATATCATTTGTTTAATTGGATTAAAGGAATAATTAATATTAGTGTTGTGTGAGTTTGTATAATATCAAATAATATTATAAAAACATTTTGGTTTTATTCAGATGTTTTAAAATATAGACTTTTGGAAGTTTATTTGTTGATATTTAATATGTTTTATTAAATAATGTATTATTTAATAAAATATATTAATATATACATATGATGTATATTTACATATTGTTTTCAATCAGGAGTATAATTAGTTTTTAATTAGTTTTATTTTAATTCATGTCAATTATATATTTAATAAAATATACATTGTAAATGTATATATGTCAGTAGATAATTTAAAATATAATTATCTGATGTATATGTATTTTATATGTATAATTTTATATTTAAATGGTTTTAGTTCAAATGAGATTATTTGTGAATTTTAAATAAACATTTAAATTATATACAGTGTATATATGTATTTAAATGCGTGTATGTTAAGTGGTAGTGGTTAATATAATTGAAGAATTGTAGGAATATTTATATTTGAGTGTTTGTTTAATTAATGAGATTCAATTGGAAACAATATGAATGCATGGTTAAATAGTTAAAGCCAAAATATATTTTTTATACACTAAGATTTTGATGTTTTTAAATAGAGAATTGAAAAGATATAGATTTTGGATAGAAATTGAATATAGTAATGGCAATAGTTTATGTTGTATTGGAAGTAAATCTAAGAAATGAATATATTGGAAAAGGAAAATATTTATTATGTTTTATTTATTTCCATAGAGCAATTTAATGTTGTGATTGGAATATTAAGGAATATATATTTAATTAATTTATTAATATATATATATTGGTATATATATAATATGGAGCATATATATATATATTAAGGTAAATTCATTATCATTTTTTTTAATAAGAGCATGCAATATATTTTGAATAGAGAGTTAAAATGGATTGATTAGTGTATATGGGTAAATGGATAGAGAAAATATATTTTAGTATATTAAAGTGATTGAATGTTCTAAATAAAAAATTGATTAAGATGTGAGATTTGGTTAGGAAATGGAAAGAGTTTACTTGCATGGATTTGTGTCGATTTAAAAGTAAATTAAGAAGTTGTTTATATTGATGAGGCAAATAGTTATTTTAATTTATTTTATTTCAATTAGAGCAATTAATTTATTGTGAATGAAATATGAAAGAGATATGGATATAGAATATCCAAAAATAGAAATTTTCTCGTGATTGCCTTAATGTTCTAGTTTCTCTGTATTTCGTAAAGGGATGTAAGTTTAAATTGTTTGAGACTTCCTATAATGGAAATAGAAATATGGGTATATGATCATTTGAGTTAACCCTGTAAGTGTGTCTTTGACCTTGTTAACGTTACCTATTGAATGAATATGGATTTAGGAAATCCAAATATTAGATTTGATTAATGACTTGAATACTTTTTTTTGCTATGTCGTCAAGTTGCATTGTGGGTTTTGGGATTTAGTGTTAGTCCTAAATTATAAGTCTTCCAGACGAACTTAGAAGGTAAGGGTTGTTGAATCTTTATGCCATCCAATTGTTTTCCCTTGGGTAGTGCATGATGTCTTTTCAGTTTTACCCGGTTTCTATGAACGGGGATGTTTTGTACCTCCTGTGAGAGGAGTGGACTATGTGATTGTTGCCTCCAAAATGGTTGGAGTGAGTTCTATCATTTGTTCCTCATTGTGTTGGAGTGGTTTGATGCCTAGGTTGCATGCACCTGTGATTCTGTTGGTGATTAGTTTGGTATGGTTTGTTGTCCATTAGAAGGGTGGCTTTTGTTAGGGGCCGGAGCCCAAAGCAGTAAACCGGGTAACCTTCAGAAATGAGTTAATCAAGTGATAATTAAATTAATGTACTTAGATGATTAGGATGCCTTGCACAATAATCAAGATAATTTAAGCCTCACTCATAAACACAAGGGCTCGTTTAGACTTGGGATGGGTGAGAAGGCCTGGAATGACATAGTCATTTATCTTGTCAGTACGAGAGGTATTTGATGCCGCATGAGTGAGTATGAGGGGCAGGATTCGATTGAGGCCACTAGTATTACTGAAGCCTATGAAGGATGCCCAAAGGAGATCTCATAACTACTATGCGATGTCACTCTATCTAGGAAAACTGTTGTTAATTATTTTATGTGTATGGTTCTTTGAAAATACTGGATCTATTTTATGTCTGGAACCAATGTGGCCTATGTCAGTGATGTTTGAGTTGTACTTAATTTGTACTTGTATTGTAATTGAGTTGTACTTGTTAGATCATTTGTTTGGTTATATCAGTATAAGTCAGTATGAGTCTGCCTTTGGTTAGTGGTTGTAGATCCCTACCCATGTTACGTTGTTACTATCTCCTAGCATGGGGGTTGGCCTTAGGGTACCACTTGGTTGGGTGGAACATGCATCAAAACCGTTGGGTCCCCATTGATCTTCAGTACTTGGTGGGGAAATATTCAGATGGACAGCTCGTGGTTTTTGTTGTAATTTCTTGCATTATAATATTTCAATTTGTATAAGTTATTTTATCCCTCTTATGTTTATGAGGTGGAATTCTGTAATTGTAACCTTATGTACTATTGCCTCATTTTGGGAATGAGTGATGTAACTATTGGATTAAGTTAATGATTATGAGATTGTATCTTGGTTGATTATCTTATTATGTTATGTGGTATTCTTATGATGTATGATGTTTATTTCATAAAGTTTATAATGCTATGGTTATATGTAATATGTATGTGTGGGTCTAAGTAATCCTAACCTTGTAACCTTAGAGGTTGTTAATTAGTAAGTGATTGTGTATGTTAAATGCACTTTATAAAAAAAAATTGGTTCGCTTAAGACGTTAATTGCAACTTCCTTTAAGGTTACTTGGCGGGGCATTACACACAACTTCCTCAAAACATAATGAAATTGAGTGAAATAAAATATATTAGGAATTATATTCAATAACCTTTCATTTATAATTAGTATCAATCCACAAAATGGTCGTACGTATCCATACCAATCACCAGAAGAAAGAAAAATGTAATGAAATTGCATAAAAACATAGAATTCTTTATTTTTTTCATTTCAAAATTCATCAACCAACCCTATCATAGACCATACAAGGATTTTTAAATAATTTACAACCAATTACCATTGGTTACAAAATAATATTTCACATTACAATGGTTCACCTTCCACTTTGGCAACAAAAGAAAAAGTTTCTTTAACAATATTTGACAACATTGACACTTTTTTGCATTTTTGACAACTTGAAAACACCTATTTTCCTAAGACCAAATATAGACTCTTACAAACATGAAATGATCCATAAGGATCTTATTACATGAGGAAAACACAAAAACCAAAAAAAAAAAACTCTTTTTTCCTCTTGGAGGCATGAAACTCATGGGTGCCCCTACACCAATGCACATGTCCAAGCTGACCAAAAAAGCAACCTGCCAAATATGCGACGACATGCATCAACATGCAACAACATGAAAGGTGTACAAATTATTGTTTTATGAAAATATTAAGTCAGTTTGACATGTATGGCATCCCACTAGAGAAATATAGCCACCTATCAATTTTGAACTACCCTTTGACTTCTAGTCAACCCAACTGGTTGTCATAGTCTCATTTAGAAAATTTCCCAAATATTTCCAAGTGATAACTCGAGATACATGGAATCATGTCACTATGACACACCTTTGAGAGTTTTTCACAAATAGATCTTTGCAATTGAGTGCCCAAGTGGCAAGTGGCACAATTTTGTGCTCTCCACCAAACACATAGGAAGCCAACTTGCAATTGAGTCCCACAATGTGTTATAACAAATTAGAAACATATCAATTAGGATTTAATTAATAAAATATGCACAAATGGGACTAATTTAATTAATTAAATAATATTGGGACTCTTTAAGGTTGAGACACATTAATCCCAACATTTTTCCCACTTGTTGAAGACCTTACAAGAGCCAAAAGAAAACATGAGATTTTAACTGCAAGGAGCCAAATAATGAAACATCATTATCATAGTCATCCATGAAACCACCTGAATCTCTAGGATTCTCTCATGCACTAACAATATCCAATATTTCCACCATATCAAGCAATAAATCCCATCATCCTCCAACATACCACCCATGGAAGCAAAAGGAACAAGCCAAGGTGTAGGTGCATTGATCCAAAGAACACAAGCATCAAATCCAAGTGATAAAAAGCTTGCAGGCTACTGCCACAACTCCATTGTGCTCACGAGCTTTACAAAAGTACCAATATATCTAGCTTCAAACCCATTTCTAGAACACAACTTTGAAGTCCAAACTTCCTCTAATAACAAGATCGAACATGAATGTTTTAAAATAGTTAGAAAAACAACCAAAAGTGATTATTTACATCCAACTAGAAAAAACACATGACTGGAAAAATCAACAACAAAAAATGCTAATCCATCCAATCATGTCCATACCTCAAAGGTATCCAAAACATTAATAGAACTTATGCCAACAATATATCCAACCCTTAAATTACAATCACAAGCTCCATGTGTCAAACATGTCAATGAAGAATACACACATCCAGGAACTCCCACTGCATGGGTAATGCCAAATTTTAAAATAGACCATGGCATACCAAGTCTACCCAATCAACACTTATACTAAGGTGTGACAAATAATTCAACCATGTAATAACAAAAAAAAATCAAAATTATCTACATATGCAATACAAAAATTGTTGCATAGTCTTTGATAACATGTCACCATAACTCTCCCAAGTCCACCACACCAAACCATGTGAACATGAACCTCTAGGAAGAAGCCATAGAATAAAAAGAAAACCAAAAAATCATATCTCAATCATGTCCTTTCGCTAGCACCTCAAAGTGTCAAGATGTGTCAAGTAATATCTCCTTCACAACCCCAAAGGAAAAGCCTCAAAAACACCCAAGCATTCAATCTCATTAGATCAAACATAACATATATATCTCATGTCACCAAAATCTATGTAAGCCTTCTAAACAAGGAAGATCAAAATCATAACATTCCCATATCGAGAAAACAACCCAATAACATCTCAAAAAATACCCAAGGAGATAAAAATTCCAAACACTCCTCAAATGAACCATCTGGAACTAGAAAGCATAGATCAAGATCCATCTCCATGAGAAGAAAATGCATAAAACCTAATGCATTTTTAAAAAAATGGGCTCAACCTTTCAGATGATTATTTTCCTAGAACAAGAGTGGGAAATGAGATTACTCCTCAAAAATATAGAAAGTCTCATAGAATTTATCCAAGAACAACCTCCTCTCAGGTCCATCATGAACTAATGTCCATATCTAGGTGAAAGGCTCCTCAATTTTTTTGTTGAAACAAAAAAACTACCTCACCCAAGTCTCCAAGTATCCATAACATCTACAATTGATCAATCCATAATAAAAATCCAAATGAAATATTTCACTCTCATGAAGCTCTCAAGCACATGTCCAAGATACCAAATACCAAGAGAACTAACTAGGCCACTGTCAAAGCTCCAACCATGGAGTCAAGAACCCAAAAATGACATCATGATCTAACCATCTCATCCTAGGAGATCACATGCAACAATGCATACATTCTGGTCTCAAGAGAAATTTTATCATGCCAAAAATCCAAAACAAGAGTACATCATGACATAATACCAAGCACACTCTAAACCAAGAAACATCTCCAATCATATGGAGATAATCATCTCCTACCAATGAACTTGTAGATGTGAAAGAAATATTTTGCAATAATAGGATCTAAGAGCTCCTCCAAGACATCCATAGACACTAAGAAGATCATCCATCACCAGCGATGAATCCACATCACTTCCAAAGCTCCCACTAAAATTTGGTACTGAGCTACACAAGGAATCATTACAACCATCTCCTAAATGAACATCACCAGTGGTCCACACACTCAATTACAACCCCAACAACTCTAGAGAAGAAGTAGAACTAGTATCTCTAAGACACAAAGATACAATCATATGCTACAAGTCCCAGAATTGACTATCCAGGCACTCAAAATCCATCCTATCATTCCAATGCAACACATACCAATTTACAAATGACCACAAACAAGGTCAACTAATGAATTTTTCACCAATTCTAAATCAATCTCATGGATATGGGTTGTCCACATACGAGTCATCCCACTACAACCAAATGGGTGATCAACCCATACAATTGCATAACTTGTACATATCAAACATTGAAACATGCAAACCCATTGTCACATTAGTAACATGTAAAACTGTGATATCAAAGAAAATAACATGTAGATTTTTAAGACTTAAACACCAGATCACCAACAGATCTAATTTTCCAAACCAATCCACAAATAAGTACCATAGTCAAGGAACAAATTAGGCATTCTTGTAAATCTACAATTATTTTCATCTAGAAAAATGTAAGAGTCTAAACATAATACTTTCCATAGATCTACAAATCGCATGTTTTTCTTAACATGTAAAACCTCTAAAATCATCTTTGTGCAAATCTAAAACCACTTAAACATCCAGAATAATAGATCAAATATATTTCATTTGAGCAAGTGAATACTCCAGATCTACATAAACCCACAACTTTTAGAACATAGGAAAACTGTAAAAGCTTTAGAGAAAATAGGTTGTCCAAAAGCTTATAACAACCTCACAACCACCATCAAATCACCAATGGTAAAATATATACCAATATTTACTCAACAAGAAAGCTACAAATCTCCTCATACCATGCATGAAGCATACATGCAAACATGTAACTATATTACATCTAGATAACCCAAGGGAATAATTTGAAAGATAGTTCATCTATAGATCTACAAAACTATAAGTTTTGATTAACTATGTAAAAACAATAAAACCTTTGTGTTTATCAACACACATGCAAATCCTTATCTACTTATCATTTGGAAGACCCACAAGTCTTAAAACAACCATAATAGTTGATCCATAACAATGGAATATCATGAATATGTATAACCATAATTTTTTTAATGAAAAATCCACAAAAAACCCTCATATCCAATCAACATGAAATCGATCTATGCAAGTATAACTAACCAAAGGAAGAAGAATTCCAAGAAATCTAGGCCCATATGTAGGCCAAATACACAACCACCATCATGTACAAGCATACAGAGGAGCTACGCTATTCCAGAAGTTTTTAGATCACCAATGATCAACTCCATAGCCTATATGCATTTGAGGTTATTGAAACAATGCCTTCCAATGTTAGGGACTAAACCCAAGAACCCAACATAAGCACATAAAACCATAGTAATAAAAAAATAAGTTTCTCCATATGATTAGGGAGCCAAACACACACCCAACATGAATACTCTGTTGCACATGACCACATAATGAAAAAAACCACCATGCATGAGGGTTATAATATACTATGAAATAGGAGTTTCAGATCAATTTCATATTAAATAAAATCACATGATCAAATCAAAAAATAATCCATCTTCTCCATCCTTCACAATGTTTATTGTCTCCCAAAAACAAGATCAATAATTGCAAAACTTCCACTTGGAAAAGGATTAATAATTAACCAATTTCTTCAAAATAGATTCCCTCCAGCTTTCTAGGCTAAGGAATCATAATAGAAGAAATTTCCAGAACCTTAAACACCATGTATTCTTCACATGTAATTACATGCAAGCACATGTAAGTACCATGAAATCTCATGCAAGTACATGAAACTCATATGAAATTACATACAACTCACATGCATGCACATGCAAGCACATACAAAATATGGATCTAAGATCTAATACCAAATGAAAGGAAGTGAGGAACTTAGATATCCTTCTGAGAATCAATAAGCACCTTTGGTATCTTATGTTTTATGCTTTGATACACGCACATACTAATATTTCTTAAAGCATAAAAAAAATAGTTTAATTTCCATCTTACTAACACTTAGAGGAAAAATAATGTAGTTTTCAGATCTAGGAAAATTTTAGCAGCATAATGGAATGTAAATTAACATTTAAAGAATGAGAAAGAAGAAGTATAGATATAAGAGAAGGAACACCGATATATGCGGTGAAAAAAATTTCAAGTAAGAAAATCCACTTTCCAAAGCCTCAAACCATGGTATTATCAATTCCAAAGTGGTTACAATATAATAATAGATTCTATTCTCTTGTAAGTGTCTTTACACTTGCTTGTAGTCTCAAAGCCTTAATATGAAGATTACATTTTCTCTTCTAGAGAAAATTTGATAGCATAACCTTGCAATAAAAATTTCCTCCTTCAAAGACAACCATTTCCAATGTTTATAAAACTATATCATGGGCATGTATGAATTCCATGTGTCATCTCCACAGCCTATGCATGCATGCAAATTGAAAAGTAGAACATGTACAGGTCCAAGCTAAAAAAAAAGAAACTTGCCAAACATGCAATGACATGCACCAACATGCAAAAACATGCAACAACATGCAAGGCATCCGACTTTATATTTTATGAAGATATTAAGTCACATTGACATGTATGGAATCCCACTTTATATTTTATGAATATATTAAGTCGCATTGACATGTATGGCATCCCACTAGAAACAATATATCCACCTTCCAATTTTGAATTGCCCTTTGACTTCTAGTCAACCCGAATGGTTTTCATAGTCCCCTTTAGCAACTTTCCAAAATCCCGTGAAGTGATAACTTAGGATACATGGACACATGTCACTATGACAAACCTTTGAGAGGTTTTCATAAACACCTCTTCCAATTGAGCTCCTAAATGACAAGTGACACAATTTCATGGTCTCCACCAAACATGTAGGAAGCCAACATGCAACCAGGTCCCATAAAGTGTTATAAGAACTTAGAAACATATCACTTAAGATTTAATTAATAAAATATGCAAATAGGGGACTAATTTAATTAAAAAATAATCTCGGGACTCTCTAAGGTTGATACAACTAAATATCAACACTCTTCTCCCTCCATTAGTCAACACACTCTTGGGATGCTACTAAATATGTTGCATAATCCTAGCTAACTAGATCAAATAGTGAAATGAATCTCCACCAATTTGGGCATCCTCACCACCTCATATGTTGCAACCTCATGGAAGTCTCCTATGAGTTTCTTGAAAACAAATGTGATCAATAGAATCTATTCATTGACTCTTCCCACAATCACACAACAAAAATTACTTATATTCTCATCACTCATTGAACTTTTTTAATAAATTTAAACTTTAAGTAATTTCAACATACTTGCTTATATGTATCACTTGGTGTTGGAACCCTATGATAACTATTTATGAATTTAATATGGGCCACAAATAGAACCTAGCTATAGATAGAGAGTGGATGGGTCATTAAGCATGCATGCACATATTTCGAGATAATCATGTATAAATTATATTTAGGGACATGATATATTTTAGGATACATATGATTTCTAATTCATTGTGAATAGGTTTGTTCTATAATTAGTGTATGATTCTATGACTAGTTTAGGCACTAATAAGGGACAAGCAACTATATAAGCTCCCATATGTAATGATTCAATAGTAGTTATACAATTATGACTATCATAAGAGAGTAATATAAAGTTTTTAATGAATGTGGATAAATCTATGGATGAGTTACTAGTAGGTTATAGATTGTGGTGTACAATTCTTAATAAAAGGGTGAATAACTCAACATACTTTGAGTGAGATAGGGAGATATGCCAATATGTGTGAGATCTTAAGTGATATTATTACATGCACACAGAAAATGACTTATCATTTTGGTAATGTTGTTAAGAACCTATATGAATCTATGCACTATTTTTTAAATATGATTTAACAAGTTGCAAATCAGGTTGGTTCTAGAAGGTGTTATAATTAGCTATGTATTCCCATTTGTATTTCCATCCTATTAATCAATTGGAAAAATATTGCAATAGTATCATGAAATAATTAGAAAAATATTGGGTGAAAATGATGTTAATCAGAAAGAAAATTGAATCCCCTAATATGGACCAGTCAACTCTCATCAGAGAGGATGCATGGTGGAAGGGTTGCCTAGTTCTAATACAAAAATTAAATGAGTGAAATTAGTTCAAGTGAAAAATAATTGGAGCACATAAGAAAGTGGAATGAAAGAATACAATTTACATTTATGACCTTAAACCTTCTACAACCAACCTGATTTGTAACCAACCTGATTTACAACGTGTTAAATCATGTAGGTATATTACTAAGCATGTAGGTGTTTCCATATTACATAAATCAATCTATAAAAATTTCAGTATCATTCAAACATGTACACAAAACTTAGAAAGGAATGAGAAGTAAAGGATAATATAAGAAACTACAAGAAGGAAATAGACATAGGTATACTCTAGAAAAAACCATTTTGAGAAAAATATAGCCACCAAAGTACTACACAAGTCATTTTATTACCCCATTAATGATGTTTAAATTACATTCACATAATGTACATGCAATATGTTGGTGTTTTTTAAATACCAAGCATATCTCATAAATAACCTATGGAATTGTCATCTCCCAATGGTCATCTACTTGGAGGGATTGGCCAACAAATGAGTGAAAGTCACAACAACTTTCCTCCTGCACTTTGGGTTTTTTAAGACCTAGGAGGGTGATCCCATACAATGTATTTTTTAGATCATTTTGTGCCAATTAATCTAATACATTACAAACAATAGATTCATTCCCATGATCACTACCTGATAGATAAGAATTCTTAAAGACTTGGCAAATCTTTAAGTATTCAACATTCAAAGAAAGGGAATGCAAAGTTCAACATGAAACTTCATGAAATAAAACACTGAAATGGAAATTTAATAATTGTTCTTTGACTTTGAATGATCCTAGAACTTATAAATTCATAAACAAATTCATAGCTAGTGCCTTATCTCAAGGCATGGATTTGAACTTACTGCAAACCATGATGCATGGAAATATTTAATCGTAACATTTAAAAGATATTACAATATTACATTACAATACTACAACTCAATATTCTAAACCCAAAACTACTTGTCAAATCCAAACATCAATTGCACAAATCTAAGCTTCTATTAAGGTAGTTTAACTAATTCATTGAATCAGAGCCTTAATAAAGAACACAAGCCTTTGGGAATAAAATGGAGACCAAATGCAAAATATTTGATCATATTCATTGAAATGTAATACCCCTCCATTTTGCTTCTTGTTCAAGTTGCTTTATACTATGTTTGGTTGCAATTACTTTGATACTGGATACATTTTGTTATAATGTTTTGATTGCTACTATTGAGCAACAACATTATTGTGGGATGTAGTTATTTGATTATTGTTTCACATGTATTAGGGATTAATGATGTTGTAGAATTAACATGAGATGTTATTATGAGATTATTGGAATTATGATGGAAGTGTCAGTTTCGATGAGTGTATTGGTGAAGAGGACGATTTCGCATCACTCGTTTGCGAGCGCCCTGCGAATCCGTAATTCCTTCTTCACGGTGTGTATTATATGTTGGATATATTGTATGATGTTGGTTACTTAGTTGCAGGATTGCAGGTACATGACATCGACTCCACCTGGCTTCACAGGTTTGAGCGTGTCGATCCAACGGTTAAGTTGAACGGGAGATAGTAGCTAAGTAATATGTGTCAAGTTTACACCCTAGCCTTAGTGTGTCGTCAGTTGTGTGTGTCGAGTCATTGTCTGGTCTTGCTTTGATGTTATTTAATTCTGAAGAATTCTTGATTTGGAAATAGATATTTAGAATAATTGCATTTAAATAATGCAATGTGGATAAAAGTTTATATTTAAATTATTTAATTAATTAAATTTAATCCAAGGGGGTTGAGTTTAGTTATTAAATAATTAAATTAATTAATTAAACGTGATGCAAGAGAATAAAAGGAAATAAAATAATTAGAATTAATTTTGGAATTTAATTCCAACGTATGGGAATTAAATTAGAAATTGTAATTAAATGTTTATTTGAGAAATTGGTTGCAACTTTGGAAATTAATTTATTATTTGAAATTGAAAGTGAAATTGAAATTTGAAATTGAAAGTGAAATTGAAATTGAAATTGAAATATCTAATTTGCATGTAATGTGAATTAGGGTTGTAAATATTGAAATTGAAATATCTAATGTGCATGTAATGTGAATTAGGGTTGTATTAGGTATTTTTGATTTATAAAGAATACATGTTTTAATTTTAGGGGAGAAAAATCTTTTAGAAGGAAAAAAATACATTTTTACAGCAGAGAAGAAATTTTGGAAAATTTGCATAAGGGTTTGAAGAAAGTTTGATTGTAGAATTGATTGAAGGAAAGATTGTTTGCATTTGTTTGGTTTTGGATTGGATTCATTGGAGGATTGAAGAAAATTTAGGAAATCTTTGGAAGAGGCTTGCATCAAAAATTCATCTCTTCCTGTAGCTTCTTGTACCAGGTTTTCCTCTTTGTGTTTTATTGTTCTTGATTATTTTTTTTAAATAGTAGAGATTAAAGATTTGTTTGTTAAATTTGTTTTAGAAAACAAACTTGATATTAGAAGAAAAGAATTAAATAAATTTACAGCCTTTGCTTGTGAAAATTCTTAAGTGAAAATTGTGAAAACCTTAGTTGAATTTAAATTATTTGGAGAAATCGATTTTGTTGTTTTTGAAATCAAACATAGAGATTGAACAATGCATTTAGAATGTTTTTAGAAAATGAAACTTTCTGTTTATTATTAAAAAGCAGATTTTAAAATTTGCAGTATAGTTATATTTTCATGGTAAAATGGTCTGATTGCGTCGCCTATAACTTCAATTTTACAAACTAGGTTTTTAGAAAATTTAAAGGGTTTTTGCATTTTGAAATTTTTTAACCCCTGTCCAAAAATCTCAAATACCCAAATCATAGTTTTTGAGTTATGCTTGAAACATGAGACTGCTGTTAAATTATTTTCCCATGACTGTTCTGAAAATAAAATAATAATAAATTGATATTTATAAATATTAATATTTTATGTATTGTTATTATAATATTAAAATATTATTTAATAATATTTTATATTATAATTTATAATACTAAAGTATTATATTTATTTATATTATTTTAAATAAAATTTGTATATTAGATTAGTGGAATTAAAATTATAAACATATGGGAAATTATTGCTATTTTAAAATGGCTTGTTAAAGTTTAATTGAAAGAGTTAAATATTTGATTTAAAGAATGCAATATATTATTGAATAGAGATTTAAAATTGGATTGATTAGTGTATATGAAAAATGGATAGATAAACAATATGTTATTATATTAAAATGATTGAATGTGTTGAATAGAAAAGTGAATGAGAAGTAAAATTTGGTTAAGAAATTTAAAGAGTTTACTTGCATGGATTTGTGTCGATTTAAAAGTAAATTAAGAAGTTTTATTGATGAATCAATCAATTATATTATTTATTAATTTCTATTTAGATTAATTGAATCATTGTGATTGGATTATGAAAAAGATATGGATTTAGTATATCCAAAAGTAGTATCTTCCTCATGCTTATCTTAAAGGATTTAATTCTTTGTATTCAGTAAAGGGAAGTAAGTTTAATTGTTTTAGATTACCAATAATGAAAAGGGAAATAGGGGTTATAATTATTTTAGATGATCTATTTATCATGTCTTTGACTTTGTCAACACTACCTATTGAATGAGTATGGATTTAGGAAATCCAAATATTAGATTTAATTGATGACTTGAATGCTTTTGTTGCTATGTCGACAAGTTGCATTGTTGGTTTTGGGATTTAGTGTTAGTCCTAAATTAGAAGTCTTCCAGAAGAACTTAGAGGATAAGGGTTGTTGAATCTTTATGCCATCCAGTTGTTTTCCTTGGGTAGTGCATATTCAGTTTTACCTGGTTTTCATGAACGGGGATGTTTGCACCTCCTTGGTTTATGAGCGGATTATGGGATCCGTGTCTCCTTGTATAGAGTAACCTTGTTATGTGGTTTCATCTTGTTGCCTCCTATGAAAGGAGTGGACTATGTGTTATTGCCTCCAAGATGTTTGGAGTGGGATCTTTTGTACCTCCTGTGAAAGGAGTGGACTATGTGTTATTGCCTCCAAGATGTTTGGAGTGGGATCTTTTGTACCTCCTGTGAAAGGAGTGGACTATGTGTTATTGCCTCCAAGATGTTTGGAGTGGGATCTTTTGTACCTCTTGTGAAAGGAGTGGACTATGTGTTTGTTGCCTCCAAGATGTATGGAGTGAGTTCTATTATTTGTATCCTCCTTGTGTTGGAATGGATTATGATGCCTAGTTGGTATGCACTTGTGGTTCCCTTGGTGGATTGTTTAGATGTGTGTTGTCGAATAGAAGAGTGGCTTCTGTTAGGCACCAGAGCCCAAAGAGGTAAACTGGATAACCTTCAGGAGTGATTTAAACAAGTGATAATTAAAATAATGTACTTAGAAGATTAGGATTAACTTCACATTAATCAAGATAATTTAATCCTCACTCATAGACACAAGGGCTTGTTTAGACTTGGGATGAGTGAGAAGGCCTGGAATGGCAAGATCAACTATCTAGTTCTTGCGAGAGGTAGTTGATTCCGCATGAGTGAGTATGAGTGTCGGGATTCGGTTGAGGCCACCAGGATTACTTGTGCCGGAGCCTATGAAGAATGCCCAGAGGAGATCTCATGACAAACCTTGCGATGACACTTTATCTATGACAACTGTTGTTAATTGTTTTATGTGTATGGTTATTTGAACATACTTGATCTACTTTATGTCTGGAAGCAATGTGACCTATGTCAGTGATGTTGGAGTTGTACTTGTATTGTATTTGATTTATACTTGTATTGTACTTGATTTGTACTTGATTTGTACTTATATGGTGAATGAGTTGTACTTGTTAATTCATTTGGTTGGTTATAACAGTATGAGTCAGTATGAGTTTGCCTTTAGTTAGAGGTAGTAGAATCTTTGTCCATGTTACTTTGTTACTATCTCCTAGCATGGGGGGTGGGCCTTCGGGTACCACATTGGTTGGGTGGAACATGCACCAAAACCGTTGGGTCCCCATCTATCTTCAGTACTTGATGGCGAGACATCCTTATGGACAGCTCGCGGTTCTTGTTGTAATTATTTGCATTGTAATATTTTAACTTGTATAAATGATTTTATCCCTCTTATGTTTATGAGGTGGAAGTTCGTAATTGTAACCTTGAGTACTATTGCCTAATTCTGGGAATGAGTGATGTATCTATTGGATTAAAATAATGTGTATGAGATTGTATCTTAGTTGATTATTTTATTATGTTATGTGGTATTCTTATGATGTATGATGTTTATTTCATAAAGGTCATAAGGCTATGGCTATATGTAATATGTATGTGTGGGTTAAAGTAATCCTAACCTTGTAGCCTTAGAGGTTGTTGTTAACTAGTAAGTGAATGTGTATGTAAAATACACTTTATAAAAAAAAATTGGTTCACTTATGATGTTAGTTGCAACTTCTTTTAAGGTTACTTGGCGAGGCGTTACATGAAAACTTATGTAAATAATACAATGGAGAGAATGGCTTAAAAAAAAGTCCATTCTATTCAAAATATGCTAGTACTGTCAGACAACATTAAAGCTTCCAGAAATTACAGACTCTATAACCTAAAACATGACTCAAAATTAATGCTATTTTCTTACATTACAAATTCCCTCGGAGATCAATCAAAAAACTTGTCAATGGCCTTGAATTCCCTTTTATAAAAATAAGGGAGCAAAAAAGCTTCAGTTCAATTGACACTTGTCATATATTCATTTTGTAATACCCCTCTATTTTGCTTCTTGTTCAAGTTGCTTTATGCTATGTTTGGTTGTAGTTACCTTGCTTCTAGATACATTTTGTTACGATGTTTTGATTGCTACTATTGAGTGATAACTATTATTGTAGGATGTAGTTATCTGATTATTGTTTCACTTGCATTATGGATTAATGATGTTGTAGAGTTGACATGAGATGTTATTATGAGATTACTGGATTATGATGGAAGTGTCAGTTTTGATGAGTGTATGGGTGAAGAGGACGAGTTCGCATCACTCGTTTGCGAGCGCCCTGCGAATCCGTAATTCTTTCTTCATGGTGTGTATTATATGCTGGATATATTGTATGATGTTGTTTACTTAGTTGCAGGATTGTAGGTACATGACATCGACTCCACCTGGTTTCACAGGTTTGAGCATGTCGATCCAATGGTTAAGTTGAACGGGAGATAGTAGCTAGGTAACATGTGTCAAGTTTACACCCTAACCTTAGTGTGTCGTCAGTTGTGTGTGTCGAGTCATTGTCTGTCTTGCTTTAATGTTATTTAATTCTGAAAAATTCTTGATTTGGAAATAAATATTTAGAATAATTGCATTTAAATCATGTTGATGGTTATTTAATTTAAATAATGCAATGTGGATAAAAGTTGATATTTAAATTATTTAATTAATTAAATTTAATCCAAGGGGGTTGAATTTAGTTATTAAATAATTAAATTAATTAATTAAATGTGATGCAAGAGAATGAAAGGAAATAAAAGAACTAGAATTAATTTTGGAATTTAATTCCAACGTGTGAGAATTAAATTAGAAATTGTAATTAAATGTTTATTTGGGAAATTGGTTGCAACTTTGGAAATTAATTTATTATTTGAAATTGCATTTTAAATTGAAATTGAAATTAATATCTAATTTGCATGTAGTGTGAATTAGGATTGTAAAAATTGAAATTGAAATTGAAATTAATATCTAATTTGCATGTAATGTGAATTAGGGTTGTAAAAATTGAAATTGAAATTGAAATTGAAATATCTCATCTGCATGTAATGTGAATTAGGTATTTTTGATTTATAAGAATATATGTTTTAATTCTAGGGCAGCAGAAGGAGATTTTAGAAAAAAATACATTTTTACAACAGGAAAGAAATTTCGAAAAATTTGCACAAGGGTTTGAAGAAAGTTTTGATTGAAGGAAAGATTTTTTGCATTTGTTTGGTTTTGGATTGAATTCATTGGAGAATTGAAGAAAATTCAGGAAATCCTTGGAGGAGGCTTGCATCAGAAATTTATCTCTTCCTGTGGCTTCTTGTACCAGGTTTTCCTCTTTGTGTTTTATTGTTCTTGATTGTTTTTTTCTTTAAAATAGTAATGATTAAAGATTTGTTTGTTAAATCTGTTTTAGAAAATAAATTTGATATTAGAAGAAAAGAATTAAACAAATTTACAGCCTTTGCTTGTGAAAATTCTTGAGTGAAAATTGTGAAAACCTCAGTTGAATTTAAATTATTTGGGGAAATCAATTTTGTTGTTATTGAAATCAAACATAGAGATTGAACAATGCATTTAGAAAATATTTTTTAGAAAATGAAACCTTCTATTTATTATTAAAAAATGGATTTTAAAATCTGCAATATAGTTATATTTTTTTATGGTAAAATGGTTTGGTTGCGTCACCTATAACTTCACTTTCACAAACTGGGTTGTCAGGAAATTTAAAGGGTTTTTGCATTTTAAAAGTTTCTTATCCTTATCAAAAAATCGTAAATACCCAGATCGTAATTTTTGAGTTATGCTTAAAACATGAGACTACTGTTATATTATTTTCCCATGGCTCTTCTGAAAATAAAATAATAATAAATTGATATTTATAAATATCAATATTTTATGTATTGTTATTATAATATTAAAATATTATTTAATAATATTTTATATTATAATTTATAATACTAAAATATTATATTATTTATATTATTTTAAATAAAATTTGTATATTAGATTAGTGGAATTAAAATTATAAACATATGGAGAAATTATTGTTTATTTTAAAATGGCATGTTAAAGTTTAATTGAAGGAGTTAAATATTTGATTTATAGAATGCATAATTTAAAATTTAATTGTGGAATTTAAATTCATGTGTAAAAGGTCCAATTATTAATTTGATTTAATTAGAAAAATATATATATATTTTGGAAAATTAATGATAAGAGATATTTTATTTTGAATTAAACAATTTGATATTCTGTAAAGAATAGAAGATATGTTAATGATTAAATATATTTAAATATATTAATTTATATTTAGTATATATTGAAGGTATATATCCATTTGAGAGAATAGATAATGTTTTATCTTATTTTATTCTGTTGTTTGCAAATTGGGTATTATTAGTATTCTAAAAGAAATAATTAGTAAGTGTAGAAAATGTATAGAGAAAGATATTTTTTAATAGAAATAATCACTTGATTTAAAAAGGAAATGTTTATTTTGTTAATATGATTGAAGAAAATATATTGAGATGTATATATATATATATATATCCATGAGCATTTTCAATCAGTATTTACCTTGTTTTATTTAAGTGTGTGTAATTTAGCTTTGCATGAAGAGTTTAAAAGAAAAGTTTTGAATGTATGGTCAAAATTGATAAGGAAAAAGATATTTAAATATATTGAAGAATTATAGAAATATTTATATTAAAATGTTTGTTTTAATTAATGATATTTAATTAGAAACAATATGAATACGCAGTCAAATAGATAAGCCAAAAGATATTTTTTATACATTGATGAAATTGCATGTTTAAAAATGGATAGAGAAACAATATGTTATTATATTAAAGTGATTGAATGTTTTAAATAGAAAAGTGAATGAGATGTAAGATTTGGTTAGGAAATGGAAAGAGTTTACTTGCATGGATTTGTGTCGATTTAAAAGTAAATTAAGAAGTTGTTTTATTGATGAGGCAATCAATTATGTTATTTATTAATTTCTATTTAGATTAGTTGAATCATTGTGATTGGATTATGAAAAAGATATGGATTTATTATATCCAAAAGTAGTATCTTCCTTATGATTATCTTGAAGGATTTAATTCTCTGTATTCAGTAAAGGGAAGTAAGTTTAATTGTTTTAAATTTTCATTAATGAAAAGGGAAATAGGGGTTATGATTATTTTAGATGATCTAGTTATCATGTCTTTGACTTTGTCAACACTACCTATTGAATGAGTATGGATTTAGAAAATCCAAATATTAGATTTGATTGATGACTTGAATGCTTTTGTTGCAATGTTGTCAAGTTGCATTGTGGGTTTTGGGATTTAGTGTTAGTCCTAAATTATAAGTCTTCCAGAAGAACTTAGATGATAAGGGTTGTTGAATCTTTATGCCATCCAATTGTTTTCCCTTGGGTAGTGCATGGCGTCTTTTCAGTTTTACCCGGTTTTCATGAACGGGGATGTTTGCACCTCTTTGGTTTAGGAGCGGATTATGGGATCCGTGTCTCCTTGTATGGAGTGACCTTGTTATGTGGTTTCATCTTGTTGTCTCCTATAAAAAGAGTGGACTATGTGTTTGTTGCCTCCAAAATGTTTGGAGTGAGTTCTATTATTTGTATCCTCCTTGTGTTGGAGTGGATTATGATGCCTAGTTGGTATGCACTTGTGTTCCCTTGGTGGATTGTTTGGGTGTGTGTTGTCGAATAGAAGAGTGGCTTTTGTTAGGGGCTGGAGCCCAAAGTGGTAAACCGGGTAACCTTCAAAAGTGAGTTAATCAAGTGATAATTAAATTAATGTACTTAGATGATTAGGATGCATTCACATTAATCAAGACAATTTAATCCTCACTCATAGACACAACGGCTTGTTTAGATTTGAGATGAGTGAGAAGGCCTAGAATGACAAGATCAACTATCTTGTTTTTGCGAGAGGTAGTTGATTCCACATGAGTGAGTATGAGTGTCGGGATTCGGTTGAGGCCACCAGGATACTTGTGCCGGAGCCTATGAAGAATGCCCAGAGGAGATCTCATGACAAACCTTGTGATGACACTCTATCTAGGACAACTGTTGTTAATTGTTTTATATGTATGGTTCTGTGAATATACTTGATCTACTTTATGTCTGGAAGCAACGTGACCTATGTCAGTGATGTTTGATTTGTACTTGTGTTGTACTTGAGTTGAACTGGATTTGTACTTATTAATGACATTTATTTGGTTATGTCAATTTGAGTCAGTATGAGTCTATCTTTGGTTAGAGGTAGTAGAATCTTTGTCCATGCTACTTTGTTACTGTCTCCTAGCATGGGGGGTGGGCCTTCGGGTACCACATTGGTAGGGTGGAACATGCACCAAAACCGTTGGGTCCCCATCGATCTTCAGTACTTGGTGGTGAGACATTCAGATGGACAGCTCGCGGTTCTTGTTGTAATTTATTGCATTGTAATATTTTAGTTTGTATATGATATTTTATCCCTCTTTTGTAAGAGGTGGAGTTATGTAATTATAATACATTTGTGCTAGTGTCTCATTCTGGGAATGAGTGATGTAATTATTGGATTAAGATAATGTTTATGAGATTGTATCTTGATTGATTATTTTATTATGTTATGTGGTATTCTTATGATGTATGATGGTTATTTCATAAAGTTCATAAGGCTATGGTTTATGTAATATGTATGTGTGGGTTTAAGTAATCCTAACCTTGTAGCCTTAGAAGTTGTTGTTAACTAGTAAGTGAATGTGTATGTTAAAAACACTTTATAAAAAAAAATTTAGTTCGTTTAAGACATTAATTGCAATTTCTTTTAAGGTTACTTGGCGGGGCATTACACATTTGACAATTACAATTACACCTCAAAATATAGTTATATTTGCAAATCATGGGGGGAATATCCCATATAAGACAAAAACCCTTTTCATTCATTGATGAAGATATTCTTGCCTTCCTAAAGGCCTTTTGTTGAAGGAGATGGTTGAGAAACGAACCTAATATTCTTTTCAACTCCTTTTCCATGTGCTTCCAAAATTATAGGACATAAATAATAAAGATAAAAAGAGACCAAAGTAGGACTTCCACATCAACAACTTTGACATCAACATTTTTACACCTAGAGGAGACAATCTTTAAAAATTTCTTCATCAAAGGCTTAATCTATAAACTTTTCAAGACATGTATTGAACTCCTCCTTAGTTGTCCTTTGCACCTCAAATGACTTTTGCACTTTACAATTATGTGCATTTTACCTAGCATCCATAATGTTTATGGCTTCTGTCACAAAGATATCCAAATTAGTCTCTATCTTTAATAATTCATCCAAATAATTATGCAATTGATCATACTCTACCTTTCCGTCTTTGTAAATATATGCTGATAATGGTGGGACAATGGTCCCAAACTCCTCTTTCCACTCATTAAAACCATTTAAATCTCCTACATCATTCAAAATCTAAGGAATTTCACCATCCTCTATATCTTTGAACATTTTTAACTTGCCCTTGAGTTGCATATCCAACTTGCATTGAAAACTTAAAATCTCTCCAAGAAATCCAATTACTTTTATCAATTGTGGCACATTGGTGGGAGATTTAGGATCACCTTCCATGGATGGTACCATTTATTTCAATGTATTTTCCCTTGTGCTTCACTTGCTCCATGTATTTAAGAAAGCTTCTTGAACTTGGGAATGTTTCTTATAGGCATCATGAAGGTTTTTATAGACATTCCATGTATTATCTAACTTGTGAAGAATACATTAAAATCTATGGCCTAGAATATCATCAATTATTTTAGTCACAAATTTCTTGGTCTCTTCCTTAGCTTTCTTCTTATCCTATTTTTCCACCTACAACTCTTCTTTTAAGCTCTTATTTCTTAGAGACAAAGTCTCCCTATCTTGTGTAGGAAGGTCTGAAGTAGAAGCAAGTGATGGAAAATCTCTTTGTGTGAATCTTCCCTATGCTAGAGTTGCCCCCATCTTGTTATACTTGTATAAAAACCTCTTATACTTTTGCAACAATCTGTCATATTTCTCTTGTGACATTTCTACAGTATCAACACTCACCATGGTTGCATGCACAGTCAACGTGGCAGCTTGGGTGGGTGTTATTTTAGAAGCTATTTTAACCACCACATCCCCTGTTGGCATCTTCAAATTTTTCAAATTTGAAGTGCCCATATTAAAAAATTTGACTTTGCACACTCAGAAGTGCATCTAAAAAACCTGCCTGAGTGACCTACTTTGGAGGGTCACCATTCGGAGCGAGGTTATTTTCATGTCAAACAGATTGTTGTACTCCATTCTCTCCACATTCATGTACTCCTTGGTCAAATTTTAGAGTCTCATGATCAAATTTTCTATTTTTACCAAGCCAAAAGAAAATGCAATTTGCTCTATTTTCACACCTGCATTTTCAGAACTTTTCAAGGTGGTCAAGTTTGATCCTTAATATCTGGTGAAGAATAATGATTCAAAGAAGGCCCTTTTGTACACATACTCAATGTACCCAAATGACCTAGTGACCACTTTGATGTTAAATATCTTTCACCTTGTGACTTATTTTTCTGAGCCAATTTTTGCACTCCATTCTTGGGTCAAATTTTTATATGCTTGCTCAGTATCAGGGTCTTAGGTTTCTTATTACAACCTGGTCAAAAATGGTGTTCCATAAAGTCTTGAGTTTTGCAAATTTAAAGGAAACCCATTTCTCATGTTGGTTGAAAACATCTCCAGCTCCATTCTTGTTAAAATTGGATATTATATGATGCATTATTTTAATGCATATCAGTTGTGGCAAATACATCTGATAGGCCAGTTTGCAAAGGAGGTACTTGAAATCTTTTGACAATGTAGGTTTTGAGGAAATGAGTTTTCTCTAAATGAATTTTATAGTCCATACGCAAATTTTCATGGCTTCAGGTGCCTTGGTTTTCCCGTATCCCTATTTGGTTCACAGGTGAAATTTAAAATTGCTATATTTCCTAAAGTCTAAAAGGCAAATATTTCCTAAAGTCTAAAAGGCTTTTAAATGCCTTCAAAAGTGGAATGCAAGTGAGAGAATGTTGGGAGCACATTGTTTGGTTGATTTTGATTTGGAACTTCTATTGCAGTGAAGATTGAGACATTTCTCTCTCCATTGAGGTCTCTCATGGATTTCTATGGGATTTGAGCAGAGAGTTTTAGCTGAGAGGTTGTGAATCACGTTTTTAGCTTTCTGGCAAATTTTTGGGGGTCTATTTGAACTGAAAATTGATGATTTATGGTTTGAATTCATCCACTGACCATTCCTAGTGCCTGGGGGGTGATTTTAAGCATGTTTGAGATAATTTTTGGTTGTCGACAGTTGCAAAACGCTCTTGCATTGTGAAAAACGACCAAGTGTATCACCATTTCTAAACAACTTGCATTTGTAGTCAAAATGTATCAAAAAAAATTTGAAGGGATTTCACATCGCCATGTTCGTGATGATGCAGAGCAAGAATTAGGGAAAGCCAAAACAAACAGAGTCAATGTTGATACGTATCCACCACAACCCGTGAGCTTGTGAAGAGTAGGGCTTATGTTAGCATGGAGGTAGGGGAGGTAGGGATGGGAGATGTAGATTTAAATAAAACCATTTGTAATAAATATAAAGTTTATTTTAAAAAATTTAAATAAAGACTCCCCTGCTAGCCCACAAGGGACCCACCAAAGTATCCACCACAACTTGTGAGCTCGTGAAGAGCAGGCCTTATGTCAGCATAGAGGCAGGGGAGGTGGGGATGGGAGATGTAGATCTAAATAAATCCATTTGTAATAAATATAAAATTTATTTTAAAAACAAAAAATAAAGACTCCCTCGCTAGCCCACAAGGGACCCACCAACATTGAGTTGCTTTCAACGAGGGCACGAGGATAGGTAAAAAATATATTTTGAAATTTTAATAACTTGGCTCTATGAATGGTTGTCTGTGAGCCCTGATAATCTTTCATGTCATGAAGAAGTGCAACGGGTGTGTGGGCTAAAGCCACGTAGGTGGTGGGCCCAAGTAATATTTTTAACTTTTAATGTGTTTGCTCGAGCATATAGTTTTAAAAAAAAGGCTCTCCATTTTAAAATATAAAATTTTAATGTAATGAGAGAGGTAAAAGCAAGGTGGAGTATTTTCATGATGGGAAAAACAAAGGTAAATTTTTTGTTTGGCTGGGCATTAAAATTTTAGTGATGTGCAAAAGTAAGAAAAGGCACTGGATATATTTTAGGAAGTGAATAAAATATATTCACTATGTGAATGTTTTTGTTGGGAGAAGTTTTTTACAGAGAGCACCATTTTTGCAATACAAGAATATTTTTCACCTGCAGAATAAAGGGAAATTATGATTATTCAGGGAAGGGAATATTTTTCTATTGAAGAGCAGCAAGTGCAAGAAGCGTGAATCATATTGCAACTTAGGGTTTCTCTTCAGGTGGAGGGCAGTTATCTATCAACAATCCTAAGTTTGCCAAGTTTCTTCTTTTGATGATAATTTAGGGTTTTCTTTCTCCTTAAGTGCAAGTTTTTGATTCAATGTAAAGTTAGTTGTTTTGTAATTAGTCACAAAGAACACTATAATAGGAATACAAAACATTTCAAAGTTAAGTCTTAATTTTTGAGTTTGTCAATATGTATGTAATTTTGATAGCAATACTAGCATAATAATATTGAATGATGAAGATTTTGAACCATTTTCTCTCCTATGTACTAGTTTGATAAACTATGAATAGCATAATCAAGAGTTATTTTATTTTATTCTTGCTTATCGATTTAAGGAATTTATGTAAATGCTTGAGTGAGGCTATTGGTTTAAGTTAAACTGAGTGCTAGGATTATGATAAGTTATGGTTGTGATGTTATGTTGAAATACTATAATGCAGTATCTTCAAAACTTAGATGATGTTGTGTATTAAATTGTTATCAAGTTGCACAGGTATTGAAGTTGAATCTATTCCAATGGATGAAGCTCTGATCTAAGTGTTTTATTCTTGTTTCATTCTAGTGTTTGATTCAACAGCTGATTAAAAATTTAAATCAAATCAAATATCAATTGCAGTTTGTTTGTGTGTTGAGCTCATTTTATTACATCTCTCATGTTTTAGTTAGACACTACCATGAAGGTCAATGAAACCTTAAAGGGTGTTGTGTCTTTTAAACAATTAGAGGAGAATTATTTGTTTACAGTGTATTTGGTACTTTAACACACAAGTATCTATAAATATACTATTGGGATTACCCTCCCTAGTTTAACAGAGCTAGAAGTGTAGAAGATTTTAGTCTCTTTGACTGAACCGTGTTCATTAGCCAAATCAAATCTCAGAGTCTAACTATGAGAGAGTGGCTACTCTTTAGGACTCATTACATCCGTTGATTTGGGAACCAATAAAATTGGTGACTCCACTAGGGATTAACTTGAGAAAATTATGATAGAAGATCGCCTTGCCTTAAGAGTCAAAAGGAATGAATGACTAGTTCAGATCTTGAAGAAGTTCCAGATCTGCAAATTGATTTGTATTAGCCCCAAATTCAAAATATTGTGAAGTGACTCTGTTGGAAGAACTTAGACAATTTATTTTCATTGATGAAGATCTCCTTGCTTCAAAGGCTTTCCTCTTGTTGAAGAGGTGGCAACTTTGCTCTACAATTTATGCATAAGAAGGGTTGTTGTTTGTTATTGTGACCGAAAATTGCTATATTCAAAGTTGTAGCAGCTAGAGATGTGAAGGTACATGGTTCTCTGCATATTTTCATTTCCTAAACCTATAATGATGAATAAAATTGTCATTCCATTTAAATTTTTTGTCTAAGTATTCATAAATTTTCTAGTATGGATGGTTAGAATAAATTTGTATATCCTAGGGATTTCTATCCATTTGCACTATCATATGTTTCAAGCCCAGATTATCGTCATATTAGTAATTATCCTAGTGATCTTTCATATTGTCATGGTTATAATTATACACAATTAAGTTAAACCCAGATTTGCATACATCTATGGATTACCAAAGGGAAATAACCATGCCATTAGATACCTTAATGCATATTGTCAAAAATCTTCAAGGTTCTAATAATCCTCAAATAGTTGACACCACAAACTACAAGAACCCAAGTGTGAACAAGCCTAGGTTTAGCCAAGAATGGAAGGTTGCATTTGAGAAGAAAATTAAAGATAACAAAAGACACCTGACGACTATACAAGCTTAGCTAAGAGATAATCATACTAGGTCTACTAGCTGAATTGTTGCACCTTTTGTCAATACTTTTAATCCATTGTATGACTAGCTAGACTTGTCATGGGTTGATTACAAGGTTAAAAGTATGCCAGGCCGAGTCTATAAGCAGATGCCTAGATTTGATGGATACAATGTGTGTGAAGGAGATGCACATGTCCAAAGTTTTTATAGCTTCATGGTGAAACATTCATTTGGATATCAAGATATGTGGATGAGATTTTTTGTTAGATCTCTTGAAGCTAGAGCTAGGGATTGGTACTTAATTTTTCCTGAGAAGTCCTTTCCTTGCTGGGATGAACAAATGGATGCTTATAGAAAATAATTTGCAAAAGAACCTTCTGACCTTCTCACAAGGTTAAAGAAGCTTAAGAAACAATATGAAGAGTCAAGCATTCCTTTTAGTTACAGGTTTGTTGTAGCTCTTTCATTAATCCTTGAAAATTTTTAGACCTAGTACTTCAGATTGCTTTCATATGTATTTTGAAGCTTTTGAGGAGGGATCTAGGGCATTGTTAAAGGATTTTAGAATATTGAGTATGCAGATAGATTACACATGTTTAGATAATATGGAAAAAATGAGGAATGAATATGTGCAAGGTTTGTTGTCTTCAATTGTGGATAAACATGTTGATGAAATCAGCAGCTGTGTAAAATCAAATGATCAAATATTTTTAGTTTCAAATATAGACAAATGCATGCTTGAGAAGGAAGAATTTAAGAATGATGCAATGTCTACCATTAATGATCATGATAGTGAATTTTTTTTCTATCCTCAAGAGGATGAGCAACTAAATTATGACACCAAGTCCAATGTTGAAATGCAAAAAGATGTGGATTGTTGTTATGACACCCAATCCATTGAGTTTTCAGATTTTGATGATGGTGACATCATAGTATATCTTGATTTACAACTTGGTAATGTATGTAGTTCTACTAGAAGTCAAGAAGATGAAGTGGTTGAAAGAATGGATCAAAATAATGGTCTATTAAACAGCGAACGAATTTCAAATCTGTTGACCATTGACTATCAAAAATATACACATGGGAGTAAACCTCAATTGTTGTGTATTGCCCATATTGATTTTGATAGTGATCTTCACTATGCAATATATGAGGCATGTGTATCTGATCTTCCTTCCAGTTATGAACTAGTTGGTTAGTATGATGATGATGTGGATAAAGACACACAACCATTTGATTTTAATGATGCATTCTATGATGAAAGTGAAAGTGTGTAGGCTGATGCAAGTTCAGAAACTTGTTTTGATGAGTTAGAAATAGCAGATAAGTATGAAGCTTATGTATTTGATAAGCCAATTTTTGAGAATTATAATGCAGATTTGAACAAGTATTTGATCCAGGACTTAGATGGGTCTGGTTATTATTCATTTCATGTAGATGAGGAGGTTGTTTTCAAAGAGAAATCAAATTATCTTTGTGAACCAGAATTGCTCACTTTTGAACAAGCTTTGTATGCTAAAGATGTTGATATGTTATGTTCAGACGATATCAAAGTGAGCAAGGTTGAGGTTAGGTTAGAGATTCTTGATGATTCTCTATACCAGCATGATGGGGCACATAAACAGTGTGTGCCAATGTATGAGTGTACCTCTCTACATACACTTGGAGATAGTTTGCATGATGCACATAATATTTTGATTAGTTCTTATAACTATTTCACCTTTGACATGCAAACTAACAATCAAATTAAACCTGACAGTACCAGCCATGTGGCAAAATATGAGTGTTTCTATTTTCAGTTGGATGAAGTTTTAATAAAGTGTGGCAATGTACAAAACATTGAAGAAGGTTATTTTAAGCTTGACAATTTTTTAAATGATAAGTATTATAAGTTTTTGCCACATGAAAATCAGTATTTTAAGGGTATGCCTGATTTTCAAATGCTTGGTATTTGTAAATTTGTTAATAATGGTGTATATAATGGGTTGTTGGGAGATGTCAGCATGTTTAATCAGGTAGATTCTAGTGGTATTTTCAGATTGGTTTTAGTGAAGTGTGATAAGAAATTTGTCTATGACAAAGGTAAGAAGAGGCCTACATTTTTTGGTGGCCTTGGGCCATTAGATATAGTTTGACTTGTCAAACCAGAGCAGTAGGTGGTAGAGATGATCTTTTGACTCTATCACCCAATAAAGTAGGCACCTGGTCTACTTCTCCAAAGATCTGGATTCTTGTTATGCCCACAAGGGGCATACATCCCCAGTTGGAGCCACTGTTGGCACCTTCAAATTTTGCAAATTTGAAGTGCGCATATTAAAATTTTGACTTTGCACACTCAGAAGTGCACCTAAAAAATCTGCCTGAATGACCTACTTTGGAGGGTCACCATTCAAAGCCAGTTGATTTTCATTTCAAATGGATTGTTGCTCTCCACTCTCTCCACATTTATGTACTCCCTGGTCCAATTTTAGAGTCTTGTGATTGGATTTTCTATTTTTACCAAGCCAAAAGAAAATGCAGTTTGCTCTATTTTCACACCTGCATTTTTAGAACTTTTCAAGGTGGTCAAGTTTGACCCTTAATATCTGGTGAAGAATGTTGATTCAAGGAAGGCCCTTTTGCACACATATTTAGTGTACCCAAATGACCTAGTGAGTTCAATGGTAGTTCCTCAGAATATTATCTGATATTTTTTCAAAGTGACAGCTTTGTGAGCTTTAATTAGTTTTAAACAAGAACAGTTGCAGAAAAGTCTGAGTAGGCCACTTTGATTTGAATATCTTTCACCTCGTGAATTCTTTTTCTAATTCAATTATTGCACTCCATTCTTGGGTCAAATTTCTATATGCATGCTCAGTGTCAAGGTCTCAGGATAAGTTCTCATGGGTTATTTAATCATTTTTTTTATTGCGATAAAAAATGGTGTTCCAAACAGTCTTGAATTTTGAAAATTTAAAGGCAACCCATTTCTCATGTTGGATCAAAGCATCTCCATTTCCATTCTTGTTAAAATTGGAGATTATATGATACATTATTTTAATGCATATCAGTTGCGGCAAAGGCCTCTGATAGGCTAGTTTACAGAGGTACCTAAAATATTTCGACAATGCAGGTTTTCAGGAAATGAGTTTTCTCTAAATAAATTATATAGTCCATATGCAAATCTTCATGGCTTCAGGTGCCCTAGTTTGCCTGTAGTGAATTTTCCCTATTTGGTCCATAGGAGAAATTAAAAATTGCTATATCTCCTAAAGTCTAAAAGGAAAATATTTAAAATATTTTAAGTATTTTAAATGCCTTCAAAAGTGGAATGCAATGTGATTAAGGCATATTTCAATTTTTATTTTTTTATAAAGTTAAAACATTATAAACTTTGCACAACAAGCTTTGCCCATGAGCCCGTGAAGGTTTTTGCTCACAATAGTAGAGAGTCACGGGCAAGGGGGAGAATGTTGGGAGCACATTTTTTGGGGTGATTTTGATTTGGAACTTCTATTGCAATGAGGGTTGAGGCATTTCTCTCTCCATTGAGGTCTCTGATAGATTTCAGTCATATTTGAGCAGAGAGTTTTAGCTGAGAGGCTGTGAATCACGGTTTTAGCTTTGGCAAATTTTTGGGGGTCTATTTGAGCTCAGGATTGATGATTTATGGTCTGAATTCATCCACTAACCATTCCTAGTGCCTGGGAGGTGATTTTAAGCATGTTTGAGATGATTTTTGGTTGCCAACAGCTGCAAAAATGCCCCTCCATTGTGAAAAACGACCAAGTGTATCACCATTTCTGAGCAGCTTGCATTTGTAGTCAAAATGTATCAAATCTTATTTGAAAGGATTTCACACCGACATGTTTGTGATGGTGTAGAGCAGGAATTAGGGAAATCCAAAGCAAACATAGTCAATGTTGATACATATCCACCACAACTCGTGAGCTCGTGAAGAGCAGGGCTTATGTCAACATGGAGGCATGGGGAGGCGAGGATGGGAGGTGTGGATTTAAATAAGTCCATTTTTAATAAATATAAATTTTATTTAAAAATAAATAAATAAAGACTCCCTCGCCAGCCTGCAAGGGACCCACCAGCATTGAGTTGCTTTCAGTGAGGGTACAGGGATAGGTAAAAAATATATTTTGAAATTTTAATATCTTGGCTCTATGGATGGTTGCCCATGAGCCCTAATAATCTTTTGATATCATGAATAAATGCAATGGGTGTGTGAGCTAAATCCATGTAGGTGGTGGGCACAAGTAATATTTTTAACTTTTAATGTGTTTTCTTGAGTATATGGTTTAAAAAAAAAAGGATCTTCATTTTAAAATATAAAATTTTAATGTAATGAGAGAGGTAAAAGCATGGGTGGAGTATTTTCATGATTGGAAAAACAAAGGTAATTTTTTGTTTGGTGGGGCATTAAAATTTTAGTGATGTGCAAAAGTAAGAAAAGGCACGAGATATATTTTATGAAGTGAATAAAATATATTCACTATGTGAATGTTTTAGCTGGGAGAATTTTTAATAGAGAGCACCATTTTCACACAGTAGGGTGAAAACTGAAAGAGGAGGTAAAATATTTTGCAATACAAGAATATTTTTCACCTGCAGAATAAAGGGAAATGATGATTATTCAGGGAAGGGAATATTTTTTTTTTGAAGAGCAACAAGTGCAAGAAGTGTGCATCAGATTACAAATTCGGGCTTCTCTTCAGGTGGTGGGCAGTTCTCCATCAATGATCTTGAGTTTTCCAAGTGTCTTCTTTTGATGAGCATTTAGGGTTTTCTTTCTCCTTAAGTACAATTTTCTGATTAATTGTAAAGTTAGTTGTTTTGTAATTAGTCACAGAGAACACTGTAATAGGAATACAAAAAAATTTAGAGTTAAGTCTTAGGTTTTGAGTTTTTTAATAAGTATGTAATTTTGATAGCAATACTGGCATAATAATACTGAATGGTGGAGATTTTGAACCATTTTCTCTCCTATGTATTAGTTTGATAAACTATGAATAACATAATCAAGAGTTATTTTATTTGTATCCATTGAATTCCAGTGGATGTTTAGTTCTATTCTTGCTTATTGATTCAAGGAATTGATGTAAAAGCTTGAGTGAGGTTACTGGTTTATGTTAAATTGAGTGCTAGGATTCTGATAAGGAGTCACATGGTTGAGATGTTATGTTGAAATATTGTAATGCAGTATCTTCAAAGCTTAGATGATGATGTGTATTAAATTGTTATCAGGTTTCACAAGTATTGAAGTTGACTTCGTTCCAATGGATGAAGCGCTGATCTAAGTGTGTTATTCTTATTTCATTCTAGTGGTTGATTCAATAACTGATTACAAATTTAAATCAAATCAAATATCAATCCCAGTTAGTTTATGTGTTGAGCTCATTTTATTACACCTCTCATGTTTGAGTTAGACACTGCCATGAAGGTTAGCCAAACCTTTAGGGTGTTGTGTGTCTTAAAAAATTAGAGGAGAATTATCTATTTATAGTGTATTTGGTACTTTAACACACAAGTATCTATAAATATATTGTTGGGATTACCCTCCCTGGTTTAACAAAGCCAAAAGTGTAGAAGATTTTGGTCTCTTTGGCTGAACCTTGTTCATTGGCCAAATCAAATCTTTGAGTCTAAGTATGAGAGAGTGGCTACTCTTTAGGACTCATTGCATCTGTTGATTTGGGAATGAACATCCCCTATGATATCACCAATTTATTTTATTACCTTTGTCTTCCCAATATTTGGTCATGTTGACCAAAGTGAAAGAGTGTGTAACTTGGGGCTAAAGCCTGATCCAAATACTTTGTTATCATATTGTTCCTCATAAATGAATGCATCAAGATCATGCCTAATTGCATCAAGAGCAAGAGCAAAGGTCAAATCCCAACCAGGTAACAAGAGGATTCCACTATCTTTAACCCATCTTCTTCCCTCCCCAGGAGTAATGGCAAAGATCTCTTGGATGATTTTTTCCTCTTCTTGTTTCTCTACCTCCTCATGCATTAAGGGGTCAACCTTCTCCTTTTCACCTTTAACTTGAATAACAAATTTTTGAATTCCTTTGGTTGCATAAAGGATTCATCATCCATGAACTCTCTACAAGATTTTATCCTTATGTCCTCATCATCAACACTATCATTAAAAATACTTATAATAATTCTTTCAATAGGGACAAAAGCATCCAATGCATCAATCACATCAGGGGATGGAAATCTTTGTTGCACTTCTTGCTCTGGAGGAATATTCTCTATAGATTGCTCCTCCATATCATTTCCTCCCTTCTCTATTTCAGAATATTCAACAAGAGGATTGGCATCAGGTGTTTCCTTAATCTCCATAGGCTGCATTGAGAGCTATGAGAAGATGATTGAGCCAATAGGCTCCTTATATTAGCTTCTTTCTCCTCTTTTACAAATTTTTCAGCCTCCTTAGCTTGCTTAACCTTGTTATAGAAAGTCCCATCCTTATAGCTATCAATAATTACCATTGCCCTTTTGAAAGGGTCTTCGATTTGTGCATAAGGGTTGACATAAAGAGGATTTACCTCAACTCTTTTTTCTTCAATATCACACATATGAATCCACTGCTTCTTTCTTTCAACAACCTCAACATCAGATGGTGAGTTTCTTATAACATCCTCTATATACAAGAAGTGATGATAGAAACTAGACCTACCCCTTTCTTTTCTCTCTTTGTCCAAAAATCCCTTAAGGTCACATTGTCTAAAATTTGCAACTTCCATCCTCAAATTCTTCCATCCTCAAATTCTCTAGCATCCTAGCAAAATTATCCAATCCTTCTTAAGAAGTAACTTTAAAATGTGAAAAGGCAAATTGCTCTAGAATAAATGACTTTTTCTTAGCATCTTTGAAGTGCTCTTTATCCATTTCATCCAATTACACATAATCTACATGAAAGAAATCCTATCAAGAACATATTTAGGCAACTTGTGTGGCCTCATCAAACCTCCATAAACCCTAAACACTGTATAGTTTGAATGGAGATACCAATATCCCCAATTATGGTCTAGTTTGGTGTTTTCTCCGAACTTAAAAGGCCCAAGGATCTCTTTGATACCTCTAGATATTTTGTATATAGGATTCAAACCAAGATTCCCCAAAATACCAAGCTTCAATCCATTACAGAAAGTAACATAATTTGAATATGGGGAGTTTTGATCCCATATATGAGTCCACATTTGGACTGGCAGGTCATTTCCTTCCTCGTGAAACCATCCTCAACTTCATCAAATCTACCTAGGCCTTATGGCCAATCCATAATAACATATGCATTGGTCTCCTTTCAAATCTATCAATTGCTTATGTATTTCCTCAACAATATGTAAAGCATAATCAAAACCTTTGTTACCATCCTTATTTTGAATATCCTTAGCCATTGTCATCATATCAACATGTTTTTTGGGATCATATTTTCTTCCCAACACTTGACATATGTAGAAGTAGGTGATTTGGAAATAATCCTTGAACTCATCACAACTAAATGGTTCAAAATCCTTTATTGAAAACCTCATTCCCTTATTCCCTTCCCATCTCCTATGTCTTGGTAGCACATGGTTTCTATAACCATACTTGTCCCTTTCATATTCTTTATATAGTACATTAATGTTGATAGCTTTAGTAGTTGAAGGATTCAACCCAAAAGTAGTCACAATATAACTCCTTGTCATGTCAAGCAATGGTGCTCCTTTATCACTTTTAATAGTCCTTACCTTGGGGTCATATAATTTTGCAAGAAACAAAAGCATATCAACTTCAACAAAAACATTTGCAACTACAAGCTTGCCTATGTCACAGATCCAAAAATTTCGGGATGGTCAAGTGTATGTTTGCCTCTTGTAAGCATACTTGAACAAATCCCATCCAATTTGAGACACAATTATGTCACCAAATTTTCTTGCTCTATCTTGAAGATTATCAGACAACAAACCTTCACCTATAGCCCTTTTCCCTACCACCTTAGCTCCTTGGAACAACTCAAGAAGATCATCCTTCATGAACCTTTTATAATCTCTCTTGACACCTTTTGACTTTGATTATGTTTCTGAAGTAGTAGGTTCTAGCTTCTCAACCTTAACTTTAGTCCTTTTAGGCTTGGGTTTATCCTTAGAGGGTTCACTCGCTTGACTCATTTTGTAATTTTGATAGAACTAAGGTTTACAAATTTGAATTGAAAAATCAGGGTTCTGAATTATCAATGCCTTAACAAAATTGTGCAAGTTTTTAACCTAAAATTTCTCAACCAACCCTATTTATGTTTTTCACAAATTAAACTAGGGCTTACAAAATCTCCCTTGCCACCAGAATAGGAAATGTAACAACCCTACTACTATCGGTTTTCCCTTTCAATTCACCTTTCACAAAAAGTTCTACACAAAAAAGTAGAAATGCACTTACTTGGGAAACCCTAGGTTTTCCGATCTTCAAATTTTCTTTTTCTTGAATCCACTTGCATCTTCACCTTTGAATTCTTTCTAAAATGATGAAAATCTACGTAATTTAATCTTTTATGATCAGATATCTCATTAATGGTGAAAGACGGATCGCATGAGCGAACATGAGCATTTTTTCAGACAGTCATTCTAGTTTTAATTCAACCATTGATCTATTATTTTTAAAACAAGGTCAACAATTGTCACATGCTTTTTGCACATCGCTCCCTATTTTTTGGCACCCTAGAATGTAACCATGACATGAACAATAAATTTTATGACATGAGATTCTACCACATAGCTACCTTTGAAATCTACCATCAAATTTGTTCTATCATCTATTATACATCACTTTTATGCTCCCAAATAGATAATTTGAAAATGCAATGTTAAGAGTTGATGTGATGCAAAGGAACCTAATTCTATCACATATTACACAAAGGTTCTAGGGTCTCTAGGATGAAACAATGATGTGAAGGATCCCTATGATGGAAGGAATATTCTAGGTCATATTCTTCATCCTTCCATCAAACATCACATTTAGGTGTCTATCACTTCCTTTCATATTTGTGATGTATTAGACTCACATGATGAAATAGTAGAGAAAAAATTTCATCACACATCACTTCTTTATCTTCAAAAGAGTGTAATCTATGATGTAAAGGATGTATGCAATGCATTGACATGGTGACACATGTATATGGAATATTATTTAAACTATTCCCTCTTCTTCCATTTTTCCATGAAGCACATCATATATCACATTTTAGATATGAGCATTTAGACACAAAAATGTGATATGAAGAGGGGTTACGATGATTTGACACCTATCCAAGCATCTTTTGATATATTCTTCATTCCTTTCAAAATTTCCATCACTCATCACATTTTAGAGGTTAGCAAGCAATGAGCTAACTGTGATATGAAGGGATTGAGTGATGTAAAGGAAAGATCAACAAGGCATCAGATATCACACAAAGGGCTTGGGAAAACTTAAGCGTAAATGTGATGTGATAGAGATATGCAATGTGAAGGAAACAATTATGCATCGCACATCACTGAAAGGTATTTAGCGACTAGGAAATTTTTTTGATATGAATAAGTCTCGTGATGTGAAGGAAACATAAAGGCATCACACATCGCATTTAGGAAGTTGTTAGTGCAAAGGTAAACTGCAATGCATTGGGAGCTCACGATGGGAAGATTTAAGTGGATCAGATATGCACATGCTTTATAATTTTTTTTAAGGAAGGGGCCCCTTAGGAAACATGAGTAATTAGGACATAATAAAACCTTAAGGTGTAGCCACACTTTAGGACAATGAGAAAATATTTAAAGACATCGACCATGGGAAAAATCAGCACCATGAACCATGATAAGATATTTTTTTATGCGAAAGAAACAAATCAATAAACCTAGGCATAAGGGGCTGGTCAACACATGGAATCAATGACTTAAGTAATAACTTGGATGACTAGGAACCAACTACAACAGGTCAATGAAAAATTAGATAAAAAACATCAAGGGTAAAATGAAATAAATTTTCTCTCCCAAAGGTGTATAAATGCTAGACATTGTAGCGTAAACACTACCCATGAGGAAACCAGTAAAACAAGGTAATAATGGACTAAAAATCATGGGAACATAATATTTTTTTTGAAGGGTTCCACCAGTGGCTTTGATTGGGGATTCATTCCTCTTGCAAGCATGGCAAGATTCTAGCTATCTCTAGTGAAATAGACCAAACATAGAGAACCAAAAACCAAAAGAAAAAAAAAGCAAGCCCAAATAGGGACGACAAAACCAGACCAAAGCACACCAAACCTAAATACAAAATATACATGAAATATAGTGTACATGGAAGAGATCATACTTTATAAAAAGTATATTTTCAAGAACTTTCTATGTACTGTTAGTTCAAGAAATTCACCTATTAAAGTATGAATGTTCACCATGAGTGTTAGTCACCAAATAAGGGCCTATCCATAAGGCTTCAAAATTTCTCCATGTTTTCCCTTATCCTAAGATCTTGTATTCGACATTAATACCATAACCCCAACTTCAAATTTTTTTGGAGAATCATTTTTTTCATACAAACTTTTGACTTACAATTGTAGCTTGACATTTTTCTTTTGAGCTTCGCTCCTTAGTTCATCCATCTTAGTCAAAAAATTTATCCTATGCTTCATCTCATCATAGATGTCATCATCATATTCCTAGACAAATTTCCGCATCTTCATTAAATCATTTTGTGGAATCCTTGCCTTTATACCTTATACCAGACAAAATAGAGAATATCTTGTGGCCTTTTTAACTATAACTCTATCTGCCCAAAGTGCCAACTTTAGTTTGGATTCCTAGGCCTTCATGTTCTTTTCTATAACCCTCTTGATGATCTTCATCAAGCTTTTATTACTTGATTCTACCTAGTCATTGCCTTGTGGGTGATATGGGGAAGAATATGGCATCTAAATTCCATATTTATCACAAAAATCTCTAAACTCGTATGATCTAAAGCACATTGCATTGTCTAAAATGATTTTTTTAGGAACCCCAAATTGGATCAAGATGTTGTTCAATAAGAAATCATTCACCACTTTACTTTTTTATTTCTTAATGGGGATCGCCTCAAACCACTTTGTGAAATAATCGGTGGAAACCAAAATCTAGGAGTGTCCTCCACTGGATTTCTCTTATATTTCTCCTATGAAATCGATTCCCCACTATTGGAAAGGTGCTTGAACTGATATAGGTCTGAGTGGCAAGTTCCTTGAGAATTTAAGCTTTCCAGAGAACCTTTGGCATGCATCACATGTCTTTACCAACTTATGAGAATCCTTAAACAAGGTAGGCCATTAAAAACCTTCTCTCAAGATTTTGTGAGCAATTGTCTTTGCCATATAATGACCCCCACATACTCCACTATGCATTTCAGTCAAAAGCTCCAAGGCCTTCTTGCCATCAACACATCTTAATAATACTCCATTTGTATTTCTCCTCTAAATCTCATTTTCAATGATGACATATTTTATTTCTTATAGCTTCAAAGTCCTTTTCTCATTGTCAATCAATCCTTCAAGACATTGCATATTTTGTAAGTAGTGAACAATATGCCTATACCAACCACATGTTTGCATGTCATAGATAGGAGATACATCAACACACTCAACTTGGTTGATTTGATTAGCCTCTAAGTTAGTTTCAACCATAAACTTGGCTAAGCCTTGGCCTCTAACCAATTTGGTTATTTGAACATCAATATTAAATTCTTGGATCCAATTGATCCATCTACACCTCCTACCTATAACCTCTTGCTGGGTGAATATGTCTTTAATGGAAACACTGGGTACATAGGTAATAATTATGGCACCAACAAGATATGTTCTTAAGTTATTTAGTAATTTAACTAAAGAATAAGCATGTTTCTTATTTGTATCATACTTCATCTCAATCTCTTACAAATATTTTCTAAAGAACACAATAGGCTATTCAAATCCTTCATAAATTTTTTATAGGAGTACTACAACAATTGTATGGAATGAAGCAAAAGAAAAGAGTTGGAATGGTTTGGAAAAATTGGGGGATTTAAGAATAGGAGCTTCCTTAATTTCTTACTTGACACTCTGAAATTCCTTTCTTGGCTCTTCACCCCAAACAACATTTTCTCCCTTCTTCAACACTTGGAAATTGGTCAAGTAGTCTTAGCAAAATTCGTCACAAAGCTCCTTAAGAAGTTGACTTGACCAAAGAATGATTGGATTTCTTTGACATTCTTTGGTTGTGGAATTTTATCTATGGCTTCCACTCTCTCTAGATCAATTCTTACCCCATCCTTAGAAACAATATGCCCCAATATTTTTCCTTCTTTGACACCAAAGGCACATTTTTTGGGATTGAGAGATATGCCATATTATAATTCTCTAACAAATATCTTGTCAAGATGCATACAATGATCCTCTTATTTCTTTGAATAATTGTTAAGTCATATTTATACACTTCTAATAATATATCTATGAAATCTGCAAAGGCTACATCCACGACCCTCTAAAAAGTAGCACTTGCATTTTTCAAACCAAAAGTCATCATAACATATACATGCGTGCCCCCAAGGAGTAGTGAATGCAGTCTTGTACTACTTGGACTCCTTAAGCATAACTTGATTATACCCTAAGAAGTCATCCATAATATATAGTAATTCACAACCAGTTACCTTTTGTAGCATGGCTTCCATGCTGAGTAGTGGATAGTTATCTTTAAGAGATGACATATTCAAATTATTGAAGTCTACACAAAGCCTTATGTCACCATTATTATTTCTTACTAGCACCAAGTTGGACACCCAAGTTGAGTGTTTGATTGGTTTGATGATCCCCGCATCTCTCAGTTTCATCAACTCTTCCCATATCTTAGGTGCCAAAGTAGGATTTATAGGCCTTTTCGTTTACCTAAAAGTCTTAGCATCAAGTTTTAGAAAGGTTTCATGTTGAAATAATTCCTCTCTATAGGCCTTTAAATCATAATATGAGCAGGAAAATGCATGCCTATACTTTATCAGTAAAATCAATTTGTGGCTTCATCCTTTTTCCCACATAAACCTTTTTTGGGACATTCTCAATACCAAGGTTTACTTCTTCTAAATCCTCTTTGTGAGTAGATGTTTGTTTGGAATTACTTTTATCAGGGTCATCAAAGACCCTTTCCAAGGCTACTAGACCCTTTGGGATCTTGTTAGTCTTGAGCTGAACTATCTCATTGCCAAACACAATTTCCTTTCCATCCACCACTTCCACAAAAGCCCTAAAGTCAATTTCCTAACCTTCATACTAATATACACACTACAAGAACTTCGATATGTCTTCATCATCATTGGAAACTTTCCAATTCTATATATTATCAAGAATTGATGGTCTAGTTTGCACCTCCACCTTGGAAATTCCTGCAAAAGTTATGTCATTTAGTCGGAGTGTAATATTGGCTAGTAAATTTTCCAGAACATTTTTTCTTCTCTCTAACTAGTCAATACAAAAAGCATCAAAATGCTCTATAAAACCCCAAAAATTATTCCTATACTGCTTCAATCTCTTGTTCTTTGATGAAAATTTGGATCTAACTTGGGATACAACCAATTCAAAATCACCAATAACTCTTAATTTCTTCATCTCATGCTTTTCAACCAGTCTCAATCCCAACAATAAGGCTTCATATTCAACAACATTTTTTGTGCATCCAAATAATAATGAAAATGAAAACTTGAAATTTTTACGATTGGGAGAGATAAGAATCACTCCTGCACCTGATCCATCCTTTGAAATGTGCTCCATAAAAATACATTGTCCAAATTTCATTATCATTTGATAACATCATCATCTCTCTATCTAAAGGTCCAGGTTTCTTGTCATCTTCTTCTTGCAACCCTTCTATTCTAAAATTATCAATACCAATGTCAACAAAGTGGATCCTATCTTCAAGAGTGGTAAATTCTATCATATGTAGAAATCTAGATTCCTTGACAAGTTTGATATCTTTACCATACATTGGGAATGTGGCATATGACATATCACATTGCATGTTGCCTCCCATGGATGCACACCACTTCCTAGATAACATCATTCCATAGTAAGGTGGGATGTCCACCACTGTGATACTCATTATGAATTCCTTATCACAAAAGGCAAAAAGTTTGAATGGGACATCTTTGATAACCCCAATGATAGGTACCTCCCTTGAATCCATTGCATAACACTTGCCATAAATATGTTTATCTTTAATCCCATTTTCTTCATAATTTCCGCTAGCATAATATTGGATGAAGCTATTGAGTCTATTGTACAATTTATTAGTAGCTTCCCATCAACTATCAGAGTTACATAGAAAGGATCTACTTGGTTGAGACAAATTGTAACAGTGGTGCCCAAGTAGATCTAAGGGATTTCAGTGATTACTCCCTCCACATCCTTATATTTTGATTCACTTCTACTCACTTTAGGTGGAGTAGATACTATTTTCATTGTAGGCTATAGCTACACCATTGATAAGGGCAATTTCCTTTTGTTTATGTTCATCAATTCTCATCATTTCCAATAAAGGAATTATGACATTAACTTGTAAAATTAATTGGAACATATCTACATAAGTATATTTAGGAAGGTCATGAGATATCATACCTTTCTTGTCAATTTTTTCCTTCCATTCATATTTTTCTTCAAACTTTCTCTTATCTTCTTTCTTTTCTTCCTCAGTGTTTTTGTTTTGAGCTTTTTCCTTCACAATTGGGGAAACAACTTCACCCTCAACTTTGGTTGTGTCACTCTTCTTGGCCCATATCTTACTTCCCTTATTCTCTTTGGCTTTGGCCTCATCCACTTTACTCTCTACTTTTGAACCCCATTGAATGCATTATTCTCTTTGATAAACATGTTTCTTGCCTTATCTTGATCAACATTAATAAATCTATTTCTCATATGTTAAGTATTTCTTGCTTGTGCAACTAGTGCAACTGTCATTCTTTCAAATTCTTCATTTGATGGTCTTCTTAGGCATACATTACATTCATCTATTTTCAAATTATAGACATTATAGTCCCTTTCACTACCTTCATTAGAGAAAACTTGTTGATGGTATGTACTTGCCTTTTGTCTTTGGTTATCAATATCAACCTTATGAGATTATTCTTTAGAAGAACATTATTAATCCACAAAATCAGATCTATTCAAAAGAATATTTATCTCCTCACCATGGTCATGAGATGAATTATAATCAATAGATATAATATATTCCTCCTCCAAGGACTTTGCAATTGCACATTGGTAAGGAGAGTGTGGACAATGGCAAGCCATCAGTAAATTTAACAAAAAAAAATTGCAATGGATGAGGTGGAACTTGACCTTGTGCATTTTTATGATTATTGTGAGTTGGCATGCCATTATGCCAGATTGTATTATAAGGGAAATCTTGTAATCTTAATGGCCTTTCATGTTTTTGGAAATTGGATTTGTCACCTCCCAACCCATTATATTGCTTGGCCAGCCTATAGCTCAAATCCTTCACTGTACTCATGATCTTGTCCAATTTCTCCTTAGCAGAAGATCCATTTTTTGTTAATCCCTTTTCTTGCTTTGGATTCTTCAAGATTTTATATCTTCTCTTCTTCCTATTTTACCAAAATCTCTTCTGTTACTTTCTATATGCAATGTAATTTTGAGAGCATCCCTCAAATTTTGAGGGTCTTTATCTTGATGGAACCCCTAAATATTCCTTTTGTTCCATCTCAATTTTTTGTAAAATTTGGTTAGTTTTTGTAACCTGGGGCTTAGGTTTTTGTCCATTTGTTATGCCCTAGGGTTTGTGTTGCTAAAACCATTTATATGTGACCTTTAAGCCTGCATCCTTTGCAAATTTTATATTTTGGTGTTGACCTCCTAGCATCGGTTCTCAATCATACTAAACATATCTTAAGCCATTTAAGCCCATGAAGTAATTGGCCCCTCGTGCCTAGGTCTGAAATACTTTTATTTTATAAGGTTGATTGATCGACCTTGTTTGGCCTTTACATCCTTTGAATATAATGGTTTTAAGTCTTTTGAGGCCTTTTCTTACACTTTCCTAGGTGGCCCCCTTCTCAAAACAACTTGTGAGCATGTGTGAAATGGATCCACTTATGTTCTTATTCATTGCCTTCTCCATCACTCATTATGGATTGTCCTTTTATTGTTGGCCATGAATCTGTGATGTGTGATTAATGGTTTCCCTTTGCATCGCTCATCACAGATGGAGTTTCTACCTTGGTTCCTAAAGTAGCGGTGAGTGATATGGGAAATATCCTCTATATCACCATTTTCTATCGCAATCGTTGATTCCTTGTGATTTTTTGACTATGAATCAATTATACGCGATGAGGTCCCATGTTCAAATGTGTCATAATTGATATCAAGTGTTATTAAGGGTGATGCTTTCTCATCCTTGATCTTTTTTTTTGGGCACATGGTTGGATCCTGATTAGTCTCTTGGGTTCTCCATCACTATTGTGTTATGACCATTGAAATGTAAATCCATGATGGCTGATAACACTATAATGCATTGTGCCCATTACACCATCTATAGTCATCGTGGTTTTAAATGGGTTTCCAAAACATGTATCAACGATGGGCGATGGCTATCAAATAGATGTTGATGAGTGTGTAGATGATTGTGTGGTAGCTTTCTAAGGTACCATCGTTGTTTCCAAGTACAATTATAAAGGCAAGTGGTGATGCTTGAGGAGCATCATTGATTGTGTTTTAAATCAAATGGGATCAATGACCAAGATTCAAAGTTGGATGGCTAGTTGTCAACTCCCTTGCACGAGGCTCTTTGAAAATTAATGGCTACATGCTCTAGTTACTCTAATTAATGAGTATTTTCAGCTATTTCACTTCATAAATTGAAACCATCGAGAGTCGAGGAGTTGGTTTAGAGCCAAAGAAGAAGCGTGTGTGTTTTAGGAAAGGAATTGCATAGGTATTGAAGATAATTTTTTCTCAGGTAGGTAGGTGTTTATACTTGCTCTATTTCAATCATGTATAAGTTGGCTTGTGAGTCTTGAATTCTTGGGGTTGGTGAGGGTTTAATTTCCTGCAGTTTCCTTTTGAACTGGTAATAATTGTGTGGGTCTAGGGGTTTTGTTTCTACAAGTTCAATTTGAGAATAAACCAGAGAAACATTTCCTATAATTAAGGGTTGGATAGCTCTAGCTCTATTCTCTGTGAGAATGAGTAAGCCTTGTGATTATGTCCATCCAATCAGAAGGTCTACGAGGATTGGTATGCTTAAACCTCAAGGTGATAACTTGAAATTGAACAAGGTATACCAGGAGCTCTTGCAAATCCAAACGACAAGAGGAGAGCCCGTAATATGTCCAAAAAATTTGTGAAGCCAAGAAATAGTTAAGAATGCTTTCACCATATTCATGGGGGGTGAGACCAATAAAACTTACAACTTGAGAAGTAGGGTTATTGTTCATAACCCGAATGAGCTTGGTGTTGTGCCCTTGAGGGAACAATTTTCTAAGAAGGGGGAGACTAAGTTAGGTAGATTGGCTAAGTTTAATAGGAAGAAGAATAACTATGACAAGGTTTATGATTCTTATATGGGGAGGCCTAATGCTACCATGGAAGGTGGGGCCAGTCCTTTGAGTGATGAAGTAGATACTGACCCGAATTACAACCATTACCTTCTCACACTAGTAGGTCGAGAGGATTCTAATGATGGAGAGGTAGCTTCTCCAGTTTTAGAAAAATCATGAAGGGTACATGCATACTCTAATTTTGAAGATGATGAACCTTGACAAAGTTAGTGTCTCAGTTTTGTGTTTCTTTTTTATGACCGACGTGAAGGAGAGGTGTTAGAAACTACTACCACAATGGCTAGTGTTCCTTCTTCATTGAGTGAACGTGTTTTTTTTTTTTGTGTTGATGGGGTTATCTTCTTTGACTACCATGGACAAGGGGTTTTGGTGTTGTTACAATGAATAATGAATGCCTTTTAGAAGGTGAGTGTATCTTCCTCAAAAAATTAAAAAGTTTTATCTTATGTGCTTCCCCCCACTCTGCAAAGTACAAATATAACTATCTCGGGAATCTCTAAAATTGAAATAAAATTGAGTGTCAAATGTAAATGTGCCTAAAATTTTAATTTGGCTTGAGGCTTGTTTGCTCCCATGTTTTCTATAAATGGGAATTCAGGGCCAAAAAAATTTGGTTGGTTGCCTCATATTTGATCATAGAGAGGACATTGTAAAGAATAGATTTAGCATTTTAGAGTCAAATATTACATCCAGGTTTGTTAATGCATTTGTAATTTTGATAACAATACTGGCAATATAGTATAGAATGGTACAAATTCAGAGCTATTTTCTCTCCTATTTACTTGTTTCATGAGCTATGAATAATATAATCAAGTTATGTCTTATTTGTCTCCATTTATTTTTGGAATCAAGCAACACTGAGAGGGGGGTGAATCAGTGTTCTACATTTTTTAAACTTTATTGATTCGATCCTTCAAGAATTTAAAACATTCATTCAAAAGAAATATGCATGAACATAAAACAAAAAACCATAACATAGGAATTTTTACATGGAAACCCTGTTAGGGGAAAAACCACGGTGGATGGCCAATCCACAATATGATCTAAGTTACTCAAAATTAATTTTACAATATGAGAATGTACTTGCATTTAGGCGCATTTCTTAGAGCTCACTGCTCAAAGAAGACTCACTATCTTACAAAGATAATCAGATTAAATCCACCTGAGAAATTGAATTGAGAGATTAGCATCTACATATGCTTGATTACAGTTCCGATTAGGCTCAACAATCGATCTTCTATCCTTTAGATTGATTATGCACTTCAAAAAATGTTCTGCTCAAACTCGCAACACAAATCCTTTATGCACAAGTGAAACTGTGCATTATCACTCTTTTGATCTGCTTTGATTCACAACTCACATTGATACACATTATTCGTATATCAAAATGATATGAATTTTCTCTTATATATATTTGCGACTAATAATTTAATCACAACATGTGTCAGCATCAACAATATATGAAAACATTTGCAAACTGTCAGCTCAATCCATAAATAATCCTTAATGCGCACCAACCAAAGTCAGCTATAGCATAGCAATGATCAACATTAGCATGTACGAACACAAAAATACTTAAACAATTACTTCTCAAACATCTGTGACATGTTACATTCACCAAGTCATCTTTTGTATTGATAATCAGAGAATTAATCAACCAAATCTCCTAACTCACACATGAGACAATATGAGCCACTAAGATTCAATAGCAACAAAGATCATATACCAAACAATATTCCATGAGATACACAAGAAAAAATAATAACATAAAATATTCGTGTGAATCAATGAACATAGAACTGTCAGATGCTCTTTTCTTCCTTGACTATATTCAATCTGATTGTTGGTATGATCAATTGATGACGTGCAAATCTAATCACTGACTAGGGTTTCCATCAATGACAACACAAAATGATATTTTCAATGTCTCTTGCCAACAATCTCCCCCTTTGGCATTGATGTAAGCACTTAGTGAAAAATGACTAAGTGTCGGATCAATACCAACATCAATACACTGCCACTCTTCAAAATTTCAAAAACACGACTCTCCCCCTGATATGATTATACATTTTTCACTCTACTACTCTCCCCCTTTGACATCAATGGCAAAGGAAGGAATCTGCATATCAAAAATATCAAACAAAACTGTTATGAACAAATTGCATATGTACAAACATGCTTCTTCAACTTACATAAACTTAAATATATCTGCAAAATATTTCTTCAACATAATCAAATTTGTGTCCTAAACCCTTTTGAGACTATCCAAAATTGTTATGTGACCACAAACTAAGTAAGATTGTCTCTATAGACTCAAGGTTAACTGGATCACCAACTGCCTTAGCATCTTCAGCTTCGTTTAATGCACTTGACATTATTTCTATCTTTAGACCAATTAGGCCTCTAAGTTCACATGCTTTTTCCACAATTTTGTCATTGCCATGATTCAAGCTCTTTATCTTGTCAAGTAGAGATACCACCTAAAATTCTTGCTTTCCAACACCACTAGCTAAAGGATCAAAAGCTTCAGAAATAGCAGCTAACTATTTTTCAAGATCCTTAACCTTCTTCTCATTGACTTCAGTAAATTTTGACAAAGAAAAACTGATTTATAAATATTTCCACCTTCAGATAGAGAAATTTGAATATTCTTCACATAGGTGGCTAACAAATTTTTATCATTAGTTATCCTTCCTTTCAACTTATTGAATCTTTTGGCATCAAATTCATTTTGAACTTTAACCATGGATGACTTCTCAAGTGACTCAAAATGATTACTTACAGAGTTAATGAGCTTCTTCAGTTCATCAGAGGAGGAACTAGAGGAGGAACCGGTCAGATCTTTGACATGAGTAGGCATTATTTTCTCCAGAACTCCAGATGCAAGATTTAAGAGTTCACTATCCTCAATGTGAGACTTGAAAAATTCTTCTCTAGCCTTCACCTGGGCAAATGATGCTACCTTCATTTACTATATTGGAGACAAAGTGGATAGGTCGATAGGACCTTCAACCAATTTTTTTCAAATTCTTCCTTTTTCTCTACTAGAAATTTCTTCACTGGCTTTGTAGTGTCTCTTGCTTCCACTAGAACTTCCTTTACATCAACTTTATTTTCCTCAGCTATATTTTCTTTCTTATCTTTAGGGATCTCAACTTTCTCAACCAATACAATTTTAGGAAGTTCAATCTCCATAGGTATTTCTATATTATCCACATCAAGAGGAATATGAGTATCCTCAATTGTTTCTTTTTTTTCTTCTTCTTCTGGACTAGATGAGACATCTTTATCAATATGTTTCTTTAGAGACAACATCAATTTTGTTACTTAACAAAAATTTTCTCAAAATTTGTTCTATTTTTTTTTTGTAACTTATTTAGTTTGACCAATCATGAGCTTATTCACTCTTGTCTTGTTCTTGAATTCATTTTTAGCTTTATTCAATATTGCCTTCATTTCTTCCATAGACACCACTGGACATAACTCTGCAATAATTCTCTCTATCATTTTCTCTTCTTCTAATCTAGCATTTACTCTTCTCATTTCCAAAATCTCATACAAGATTTTAGGTAAATTAGGCATTATTTCAATAAGAACCTTATTGAAAACATTTAAATTCTTTATTGTAGCCACCTCAAGAGTTCTTTGACCAGATTTATCAAAAAATTCATACCATTTACAAACTGGCTTAAGATTTCCATATTTAACCAAAGCTTTCTCAACCTCTTCTATTGACATACTAGGTTTGTCAATTTTTACCTTCTTTTCTTTGCCTTATTCACTGGAGGGCTTCTTTTTAGTAACCTTTGTTGCCTGGGTGCCCATATGCTTTAGTTCTCTCACATATTCATAAGACTCAATTTCTTCATCTTCTGAGACAACTTTATAGAATCTTGTGCTCTTATTCTTCCTCTTACCAAATACCTTGGTTTGAGTTTTCACAAGAATTGGCTTCACTACAGGGGTGGATAGGGATGCAAAGCTCCTTGTTGACCAAATTTGGGTAGAGGATGTTGTTGGACTATCATATTCAGTTCTTGTTGGCTCTTTTTCTACTTCAACTTGTTCTCTCTTTTTTCTAGATTCTCTTACTGCTTCTAGAAATATGCCTATGCTCTATGCAAATATTTCCACTTCTTTTCTTACTTTTCAGACTATCGCAGGTTTCCTTAGTTCATTGTGTACCTGTATATCTTTTTCTAAAAATGTACCAAACCTCTCTTTTGTCGGATCCAAAGGCTTATTCAGTAAATGTTGTGCATACATTTCCAAAATGTGATCTTCAACTTCATATCCCATTGGCATAATCCAGACTATTCTTGGATCAGCGGCTTCCATCATGCATTGATCAACGTCTACCACAAAAAAAATTGTGTCCTTATACTTATCCACAATAGAGGTAGGAATTATTTCTCTAGCATGCATCATACTTTGAAAATTCTTGAAGTATCCCCAAATTGCAGTTTTTCTAGCTTGACTATTTCCAATTCCATACAACATCTCTCTAATATGAACAGCTATAGGTTGACCACCTTTCCAATGTACTTTCCCAACACCCGAAACTTCATTCATGAAATAAAAGAATAAACATAACAAAAATTTACCATACTTAAAGGAATTCTTCTTGTCCTTAATCTTGATCTTACCAAGATTTTCCATCAGGTAACTCTTGAGTAACTCGCACAACTCAGAATCTGCATTCTCTTCTACCATTTGATACGCTACATAAATGGTTGTACCATATATAGAATTGTCCCAACTTGAGTGATAAATCCTGTAACCAATGATCATCAATGCAAATTTCACATCCACTTCAATGATATCTTCAATTTTCATGGCTCTTCTATCATACTTTGAACATGTTGCATCAGTAACCGTTTGATTCTTTACGAACTTCAAAATCAGCAATCCACCGGAGGAATTTAAACCTCTAACAACACTTATAACCTCCTTTGTAATTTTAAAGGGTATACTTAACCACATGAATTCATCATGAACTTGACTCAAGATGTATCAGACCCATTCATTCTCTTCAAACATGGGAAATTTAACAATCTGTATAAATTTCTTCTCTTCTATGGTTTTGAATTCTAGTTTGACACATAAATCCTCTCCAATTATATGATTGTTTTATAAATTCAGTAGCTACGAGATTCCTAACTCTTCAATGTTTGCATGAATATATGCCCTAATATCTTCAATATGTAAGACGTCATACAAAATAGATGAAAAATCATCTAACGAGTCTATCTCAAAAGATTTGAAAGGATGCCATTTGAATTTGGGATGGGGTCTATCCTTGACTTCGACTACCAATGGAGTAGCCATTTTCACCAATTCACAAATTCACAGGTTTTGCTGATAAATACCTTTTCATCGGATCAGAGTTTGACTGTTGAAAGCTTCTTCACACTTGAATTTTTCCTCAATTCACCAAATTTTGCTTTAGAGCTCTCCAAACTTCTTTTTTTCAAAATGAAAAGTGAAAAATGAAAGATAAAAATGACCTTTCATCACTTGCATACCTAACCCTTTTTGTTGCAATAAATTCTTTTCACCCTAACTCATCTGGTTACCCTATTTCAATGCGTTGTGATAGATAATTATTCTATGAACCTCCAATACTGCATAATATTCTCTCTAATAGGTTCAACAATATTTGTAGAGCATTTATGTGCTTACTATACTTATCCACATTCTGGTGTCAGTTACTGGAAGGGGGTTAAGAGATTTTCTTGATAGCTCCCCCTAGGCCAAAGGCCTAAAACTAATTCCCGAAGGAATTACCAGAAGCAGGTTCTGGTGTTGGCACATTTTCTTCATCAGAGGGATTTTTCTTCACCCATTTCTTCTACATATGCTTCCTGATCACATCTATAGTGACTTTTCCTTTTCCTTTTCCATCCTTCTGCATGTTTCTCCTTTGATTTACTGGACCTTTTCTGTTCCAACAAAATTTAGCAATGTGACCAAATTTATTGCAGTTATAACACACAACATTTCTCTATCCAGACCAGTTGTTTCACTGATTTTCTCTTGATCTGCACTAGTTAAAAATATGGCCAAATCTATTGCATGTATAACATCTAACATCTCTATGAGATTTTTTCATCACATTTTTGCATTGATTTGACTTATGACCAAACTTATTGCAATTAAAGCGTTGACCTGAGAATTATGGACCACTTGGATTCATCTTGCTTCTACATTGAGAAGCCATATGACCAAACTTATTGCAAGTAAAATAGTAACCATTGAATCTTTGAACATTAGGTTGTCTTACCGGATTCCTTCCAGCTCTATTTATCCGATTTCCTTGCCTAAATTTCCTTTGTTTGGATCTTGAACTTTGTACTTCTTCATAACCAAGCCCTCGCTTGTCACCATTTGTTCTTTGATTGTTAATCAGTTCATCAAGCTTGGCTAAGCTAACTTTGAACTTCTCTTTGTACTCATTTTCAGTAGCAAGTTCATCTTTGAGATCATCAATATGTTTTTCAAACATTTCCTCATTGTTTTTAGATTGTTTCAATTAATTGTCCAAACAAATGCATTCTTTAGATTTTTCTTTCAAGGACTGTGCAAGCTTCTCTTCATTCTTCTTTCTTTCTTAAATCTCCTTGGTCATCCTCATCATGATAGATTCCATCTCATGCTTTAGAATTGTATTATCTCCAGTAAGCTTTCCACATTCTTTTGTCTTTTCCTTCAGGGCTTGACTTAGTTTCTCATCTTCAATGCTTTTACTGTGATTTTGCTTAATCTAATCATAGAGTTCCTTTATTTTCTCCCTGGACTTATTGATTTTATATTTCAATGATTCAATGAATTTCTCAGCATCCATGAGGTTTGCTTGCAATTTTTGAACTTCATATTTTGACTAATCAAGATCATCTAGAGCCATCAAAAGTTGTTGTTGAAGACTGCTTGAATCCATTGAAACACTTTCCAAGACCTCCCCATTTTTTTACAATTCTTTTGAGGAACTAGCTCTGATACCAATTGTTGGAATCAAGCAACACTAAGAGGGGGGGTGAATCAGTGTTCTACAATTTTCAACTTTATTGATCTGATTCTTCAAGAATTTAAAACATTCATTCAAAAGAAATATGCATGAACATAAAACAAACAACCATAACACCATAACATAGGAATTTTTATGTGGAAACCCTGTTAGGGGAAAAACCATGGTGGATGGCCAATCCACAATATGATCTAAGTATACTCAAAATGAATTTTACAATATGGGAATGCACTTGCATTCAGACCCATTGTCTAGAGCTCACTGCTCAAAGAAGACTCATTGTCTTAAAAATATAATCAAATTAAATCCATCTGATAAATTTAACAGAGAGATTAGCATCTACATATTATTGATTACAGTTCTGATTAGGCTCAACAATTGATCTTCTATCCTTCATACTTATTATGCACTTCTGCTCTATTATGCTCAAACTCGCAACACAAATCCTTTATGCACAAGTGAAATTATGCATTATCGCTCTTCTTCTTTGCTCTTATTCAAAGCTCGGATCAACACATCTTATTTGTATATCAAAATGATATGAATGATCTCATATATATATATATATGTGACTAAGAATTTAATCACAACATGTGTTGGATTCAACAATATATGAAAACATTTGAAAATTGTCGACTCAATCCTGGATAATCCTTAATGTGCACCAACCAAAGTTAGATATAGCATAGAAATGATCAACATCAACATGTATGAACACAAAAATACTTAAATAATTACTTCTCAAACATCTATGACATGTTACATTCACCAATTCGGCTTCTATAGTGATAATCAGAGAATTAATCAACCGAATCTCCTAACTCGCACATGAGTCAATATGAGCCACTAAGATTCAATAACAACAAAGATCATATACTAGACAAAATTCCATGCGATACGCAACACAGAATAATAACAAAAAATCTTCATTTAAATCAATGAACACATAACTATTGGATGCTCTGTTCTTCCTTGACTGTCTTCAATCTAACTGTCGGTATGATAAAATTATGACACATGGATCCAATCATCGACTAGGGTTTCCATCAATAACAAAACCAAATGATATTTGCAGTGTCTCTTGCCAACATTTATTGATAGTAGGTGTGTAGTTTTTTTCTTGCTTGTTAATTTAAATATTTAATATAAATGCTTGAGTGAAGCTACAATTTTATGGAAAATTAAGTACTAGGCTATTGATAAGAAGTGGTGGTTATGAATGTTATGTTAAAATACTGTAATGTAGTATCTCCAAGGCTTAGTTAATGTCATGTATGAAATTGTTATCAGGTTTTTTGAGTATTGGAATTGACTTCGTTCCAAGGATGAGGCACTGATCTAAGTGAATTATTCATGTTGTATTTAGTTGGTCAATTCGGTAACAAATCATTTATTAAATAAAATTCTCAAAAAATAGGTTACAATTGTGTTGGGTTTTACCATTCTTATGCTTTAAATGTTGAATTTTGTTAAGAAGCGGCCAACTTCTTTGATACATTTTGTTTGTCAAGTGATTATGTGAGAATTATCTATGTTACAATGTTCATAATAAATGGCACATGAAGACTATCATCTAAACATTGTCGAGATCACCCTCCTGGGTTTCACAAAGCTCAAAGAGTAGAACTAAGGGCCTAGTAATCCTTACTTGTTTGTTGGCCAACCCTTACATGTGTTAATTATTGAATTATGGCAAGTTCATAGGAATTTGGTAAGATTAATTTTGGTTCCTAAAAAAATAACCAACATATCTCTTAAATCATAACTCTTTTAGTCAAAGGCATTACAATAAGTAATAAGCATGCTTGATCAGTTGGCCTTAAACCAACAGGTAGCTTGCACATTGCTTTTAGAAATCTGGTATTGAAATTAGATACCATTTCATTTGATCCTTTATAAATGTTGTTAAGATGATTCAACATGAATCTAGGGATTAGTCTTGTAACCATATTGCTCCTTGAACACTCTTTTGAATTTTTCCCATGACCCAATTCTTTTTACTGGAAAACCAATATACCAATCTTTGGCATCTTCAGTGAGTGATTGCATAAAAATCTTCGTCATCACACCTCAAAGTCATCCATTTTATTATTAAATGATCTTAGGTGATATTCTCCACTTATAGAATTATTTCCATAGAATCTGACTAACACATTTCTTATGGCATCTGGGAGAGGGTTTTGATAACTAGGTATCCCAAGAAAGAATAGTTTCCTATATCTATCTAGATACATAGGTCTTCTAGTGAATTGATCTCCCTAACTATGTGAGATCCACCACCACCTTGACCACTAGTATTTTGATTTCCAAATTGGGTATTCTTTCCCCCACTATTTTGATTTCCATTTCCATTAGGAATAATCCCACCTGACTGAGTGTTTTGTGGTTGGGAGAGGGGAATTGATTTACTAGAAGTGTAAGGAGCATGCACACTAGTTATTTGGGTGGTTTGTGGTGTGGAGTGAGGTGGATTTTGAGAACTAGATGGTTTGGTATTTGGAATTGACAACTTTAGGAAAGCAATTTTTATTTGCATTTCTGCATTTGTAGCAAGAATTCGCATCCTGTCCAATTCTCTTTGTAGCTCTTCATTTTCTAACTAAAATTTTAAGGTTGTAGGGTTAGGAACCATAGTTGTAGGGATAGTACTAGATGAGACATTAGTACTTGCATTGTGGTTGTTCCTGTAGTTTGACCTATAGGTTTTTTTCCTATATCTATAGGCTGAGATTTCTTGGTATTAGTGGAAGGATCTGAAACTGTGGTGATTATAATGGAACTTGTGTATGTTCTTGCAGTAGTTGTTCCAAAAGGGATATTCATATTAAGTTGTTCATTATTTAGAGTAAGGAAAATATGATAAGTGGTAGTGGGATAAGGCTCTTCATACCCCATTGATCTCATTATCTCTACCCTTCTCCTTAGTTGATCTTGTTCATACATGGAAACCTTTAGTTTTCCTCCCTTTCTTTTGCTTGTTTGGATCTTAGCTTGTCAAGCCTTAAGGATTCCTCCTAAAGTGCTTTCATATCTTTAATTAACTCCTTTACATCTTCCAAATTAACATCTAATTTAGAATTCTTGGGAGTGTAGTTTGTGAGGTTCATCACTTCCCTTTGTGAAAAAGGGTTAGGGGTTCTACTGCGAGATCTTCTTCTTGGGTCAAAACCCTAATTATTGTGAATAGAAGTAGCCCTAGGAATTTCCCTCCTGGCTACCAATTTAGGATCAAAATATATATCCCAAAACTTCCATGGCTCAAATTCTTTTGAGACCCTAGGATTAGGACTTTTTCGACTAGTATTAGTAGCTTGATTAGTATTAGTGGACTCTTTTGTAATAATATTTTCTTCATATTCAAGGGGCATGTCATATTCATACATATTATTGTGAAAAACTTCATTAGAATTAGAATATCTTGTTATAGGAGGATTTACAAACTTACTTGTTTCCACAATGGCTTGGTACCACAAGGCAATTCTTCTAGCTTCTATTTAGGGTGCTTCTTTAGATTAATCATGGTTCCTCTCATGGCTTCGGCTCTCTCTCTCTCCTTAGAATAAATTATGCACTAGCATAAGATACTTCAAAGTTGCCACCCACTTAATGTGAAATTAAAAATATATGATAAAATTTGAGACTTTCGTAAATATGAAGAGAATTTAAACATGTACCTAATAGAAAATAGAACTATGACTAAGATCCTTGACTTACAGAATGTAAACTTAACATATGATGATAATTTGCATGAAATTTTTCTTCATTTTGCAAAGAACAATGAATTTAATGACTCTAACTATGTATGATCTAGAACTAGAGACTTTAGATGAGCTTTGTCCCTAACAGATTCACCAACAAGTTGGTGTTTTTTAAATACCAAATTGATCTCACAAATAACCTATGGAATTTCCATCTTCCAATGGTTAGCTACTTTGAGGGATTGGCAAACGAATGAGTGAAAGTCACAACATTTCTCTTACACTTTGGGCTCTACAAGACCCAGGAGGGTGATCCCATATAATGTATTTTTTAGATCCTCTTGTGCCAATTAATCTAATACATTTCAAACAATAGATTCATTCCCATGATCACTACCTGATGGGTAAGAATTCTTAAAGATGATAAATATTTAAGTATTCAACATTCAAAGCAAGGGAACACAAATTTCAACATGAAACTTCATGAAATAAAACTACAATTGAAATGGAAATTTAATAGACCCGGGAGGGTGATCCCATATAATGTATTTTTTAAATCCTCTTGTGCCAATTAATCTAATGCATTTCAAATAATAGATTCATTCCCATGATCACTACCTGATGGATAAGAATTCTTAAAGACGATAAATCTTTAAGTGTTCAACATTCAAAGTAAGGGAACACAGAGTTCAACATGAAACTTCATGAAATAAAATTGCAATTGAGATGGAAATTTAATAACTGTTCTTTGATTGTGAATGATACTAGAAATTATAAATTCAAACACAAATTCATAGCCAGTGCCTTATCTTAGGGTATGGAGTCGAACTTACTACAAACCATTATGCATGACAATATTTAATCCTAACATTTAAAATCTATTGGAATATTGCACTATAATACTACAACTCAACATTCTAAACCCAAAACTACTTATCAAATCCAAACATCAATTGCACAAATATATGCTTCTATTAAGGTAATTTAACTAATTCTTTGAATTAGAGCCTTAATAAAAAACGTACACCACTGGGAATACAATGGGGATTAGATGAAATATCTTTGATCATATTCATTGAAAACTTTTACAAATAATACAATGGAGAGAAGTGGCTTCAAAACTTTTCCATTCTATTCAAAATATGCTAGTACTGTCATACAACATGAAAGCTTCCAAAAATTATAGACTATATAAACTAAAACAGGACTCAAAATTAATGATTTGTGCTTGCATTACAAATTCCCTTAGAGATCGATCAACAACCTTGTCAATGGCCTTGAATTCCCTTTTATAAAAATAAGGGAGAAAACAAGCTTTGAGTCAATTGACACTTGTAATATATTCATTTGAAAATTACAATTACACTTTAAAATACAATTATATTTATAAATCATGGGGGGGGTATCCTATATAAGACAAAACCCCTTTTCGTTCATTAATGAAGATATTATTGCCTTCCAAAAGGCCTTTTGCTGAAGGAGATGGTCAAGCAGCAAACCCAATATTATTTTAGATTCCTTGTCCACATGCTTCCAAATTTATAGGACATAAAGCATAGAGATAAAAAGAGACCAAAGTAGGACTTCCATTTCAACTTTGACATCAACATTTTACACATGGAGGAGGCAATCTTTAAACATTTCTTCATCAAAGGATTAATTTGTAAAATTTTCAATTCATGTATTGAACTCCTCCTCGGTTGGCCATTGAACCTCAAATAACTTCTGCACTTTAGAATTATGTGCATTGTACCTAGCATACATAATGGTTTTGGCTTCTTTCACAAAGACATCCAAATTAATCTCCATCTTCAATAATTCATCCAAAGAATTATTCAATTGAGCATACTTTTCCTTTCCGTCTTTGTAAATATATGTTGATAATAATGGGAAAATGGTCCCAAACTCCTCTTTCCACTCATTAAAATCCTTTAAATCTCCTGCCTCATTTAAAATCTGAGGCATGCCACTATATTTTATATCCTTGAACATTTTTAACTTGACCTTGAGCTGCATATCCAACTTGATTTTAAAACCCAAAATCTCTCCAAGCAATCCAATTGCTTTTATCAACTATGTCACATTGGTGGGAGATTTAGGATCATCTTCCATGGCTATTACCATTTCTTTCAATGTTTCTACCCTTGTGATCCACCTACTCCAAGTATTTAAGAAAGCCTCTTGAACTTGGTAATGTTTCTTGTAGGCCTCATGAAAGTTTTTATAGAAATTCCATGCATTATCTAACTTGTGAAGAATACATGAAATTCCATGGCCTAGAATAACATCTATTATTTTAGTCACAACCTTCTTGGTCTCTTCCTTATCTTTCTTCTTATCCCATTTTTCCACCTATAGCTCTTCTTTTAAGCTCTTAATTCTAAGAGACAAAGTCTCCCTATCTTTTTCATAAAGGTCTGAAGTAGATCTAGGTGATGGAAAAGATCTTTGTGTTGTTCTTTCCTGTGCTATATTTCCCCCCATCTTGTTATACTCATCTAGCAACCTGTTATAATTTTGTAACAATATAGCATATTTCTCCTATGGCATTTTTGCAATATCAACACTCAACATTGTTGCATGCACAACCAACTTGGCAGCTTGGGTGGGTGTTATTTCAGAAGCTCTTTTCACCACCACATCCCTTGTGATCTCACCAATTGATTTTATTAACTTTATCTTTCTAATATTTGGTCCTATTGACCAAAGTGAAAGAGTGTGCAACTTGGGGCTAAAGCCTGATCCAAATAATCTATTATCCTATTGTTCCTCAAAAATGAATGCATCAGGATCATGTCTGATTGCATCACGAGAACGAGTAGAGATCAAATCCCAACCAAGTAACAAGATGATTACATTATCTTTAACCAATCTTCTACCATCCCCGGGATTAATGGCAAAGATCTCATGCATGATGTATTCCTCTTCTTGTTTCTCTACCTCCTCATGCATTGAGGGGTTACCTTCTCCTTTGCACCTTCAATTATTTTCTTGATTTCATCACCTTTAACTTGAATAACGAACTATTTGAATTCCTTTGTTCTCAAAAAGGATTCATCATCCATTAACTCTCTACAATATTTTATCCTTATGTCATCATCATTGAAACTATCAAAAATAGTTGTAAATTTTTTTTCAACAAGGAAAAAACATCCAATGCATCATTAACATCAGGGGATGGAAATTTGTGCTATACTTCTTTCTCTGTAGGAACATGCTCTGTAGACTGCTCCTCCATATCATTTCCTCCTTGCTCTATTTTAGAATATTTAACAAAAGGATTGACATCAGGTCTCTCCTCAATCTCCATAGGTTGCACTAGGGGGATATGAGAAGATGATTGAGTTGGTTATCTCCTTATCTTAGCTTCTTTCTCCTCCTTTTAAATTTTGGAAGCCTCCTCAACTTGCTTAACCCTATTATAGAAAGTCCCATCCTTGTAGCCATCAATCATTTCCATTTCCCTTTTGAAATGGTCTTCAATTTGTGCATAAGGGCTACCATTAAGAGGATTTACCTCAACTCTTTTTGCTTCAATATTACAAATATGAAGCCACTGCTTCTTTCTTTTAGCAACCTCAACATCAGATGGTAAGTTTCTTATAACATCCTCTATATACAATAAGTGATGGTAAAAACCCGACCTACCCCTTTCTTTTCTCTCTTTGTCCACAAAAGCCTCGGGGTCACATTGTCTAACATTTTCAACTTCCATTCTAAAATTCTCTAGCATCTTGGCAAAATTATCCAATCCTTTTTTATAAGTAACTTTAAAATGTGAAAAGGAAAATTACCCTAAAATAAATGACCTTTTCTCAACAACTCTGAAGTGCTCTTTATCCATTGCACCTAACTGCCACATAATCTCCATGAAAGAAAGCCTATCAAGAACATATTTAGGCAACTTATGTGGCCTCACAAAAGCTCCATAGACCTTGAGCACTATATATTTAGAATGGAGATACCAATCTCCCCAATTGTGGTCTAGTTTGGTATTTTCTTTTAATTCAAAAGGCCTGAGGATCTCTTTGAATCCTCTAGAAATTATGTATATAGGCTTCAAACCAAGATTCCCCAAAATACCAAGCTTCAATCCATTGTAGAAAGTAGTATAGTTTGAATCTGGGTAGTTTTGATCCCATATATGAGTCCATATTTTGACTGGCAGGTCATTTCCTTCCTCATCAACCATTCTCAGCTTCATAAAATATACCTAGGCCTTACATCCAATCCATAATAACATGTGCATGATCATAGAGTAGTGTGTGAAATATAATGGAGCATTAGGCTCCTTCAAAGCTATCATCTGCTTATGCATTTCGTCAACAATATGCAAAGAATAATCAAAGCCCCTGTTACCATCCTTATTTTGAATATCCATATCCATTTTCATCATGGAAATATGCATTTTGGGATCATATTTTATTCCCAAAACTTTGTTGACTTCTCAGTTGTCTTTGGTTGTCCTTGATGAAAAAATCAGTTGGCATGCTCTTTGCTATCTCAAATATTCATTCATAGGCTTTTTTTTTGGTATTCATGGTTATGGTAATTCAAGATTTTCATGTTGATATTCAATGTGATATTGCTCATATGGATTTTGGTTCAAATTTGTGAATGAAACATATTTTTAGATGGTTATGGTTACTGATAGTGTGATAAAGCACAACATGTAACAGGTCTCCAGTCTTCAGAATATTGATGCTTCTTCACTTTCAGGTATCCACTTGCAAATGTTAGTTTATGTTCTGCAGTCACAATGTGAATATGGTGATATCAATAAGTAGTTGTTTCAGGTATATGGCATGGTTATTCAGGTATATTATTTTATTCATTCATTATCAGTTGGATTTTGGTTCCATTGATATTTATGAGTTTGATTTTGGCATCATTAGTTGATCATGGCATCATTGATAAGATTCATTTGAGTATGTCTTCATGGTATATTTTCATTTTATTGATCTTCATGGTTGACTCATATTTATTTTATGTCAATGGTTATGATACATTATTTGAGACAAGGCATATTGGGTTGGAATTATTTTAATGTTCTCTTTGGCACTCGAGTTTGATATTTCATTTGGCATATAAGGTGTGATAAATTGGCATCTAAAGTATTGATATATTGACTATGCGTAAAGTCTTTTGTATTCATCAACATTTAGAAATATTTGAGCATGGCATCGAGCCTTATTACATTGGTAAATGAGTTTGAATAAAGTCATATTAAAATTTGCATCGAAAACCTTCATTGGTCATTATTCTTTGTCAACATTTTGCAAATTAAGGTTATGGATTCATGTTTCATGTGGAAAATTCGAATCATTAGAATCAATAACCAAAGTGATTATTGTGTCGGCATCTAAGGTCAATGTTTTGATAGCGGACTCATTGCAGTTTATGAAGCTGATTTTTATTGAGACTTGATGTCGTGGAATTAGAAGAGCTATGATTATTTGATTATTATCATGCTTATCCTTTTAGACTTCAAGTTACATTTAAATTTTGGAAAGTCTTTTTGATAAGGCTCGAAAGATATTAGGGCATTCATTTTGATTGTTTCTCAAGTTTATGGGTTTGAAACCCTAGCCACGTCGTCGCCATGAAGGAAATGTAACTTCTCTGCCTTGTTGATTACTTGTTGCAATTCAAAATAAAAAAATTTAAGCTCACTGTAAGAGCTATGTCAATGTTGGGTTCTTGTTCTATCGTTTCTCATTGGGAGAGGGCACAAGCATGAAAGGTAGAAGGAGATTTGATGGTGTTACTCCGGGTTGCTAAATACTTCATTACAGGTTATCATGCATTCCTTTAGCTTTGTGCTTAGTTAGGTATCTCCTTCATCATTGGATTTTTGTTTCACCAAAGAGTGTTACTTGTTTTGCACGAATCTGAAAATGCACAAATGGGTAGTTGTGTCAGCAAACCATGCATGCATTTTAGTTACTAAAGAAAAAATGGTGCCTTGATAGAATATCATTTCTATTTGTTCTTGCAATGAGGGTTTGTGACTTTTGGTTGATGGGTATTCTGAAAGAGCTGGTTATTTTTGGTTATTATGGTTCATAATGATATGAGTCAGAACCCTTCAAAGGTCGTGAAGGGTGGAATTTTCACCTGTAGATTCATCTGTTACCAGAGTATAATAACATATGCACAAAATAATAAATATTCTACCTTTTTCGAAGAGATTTACATAAGCTGAATATTGTCCCTGAAAAGACTCTAGAAAACCCTTATGAATTTGTTTACACAAGAACTTCCAAAATGATGATAGGTGGAGAATAATCAGAGAGGCATCTATTTCCATAAAAAATGTTTTTCATTCTAATAGAAAATCAAAACAACTATCACTTCAAATGCATGTCACTTCAAATGCCTGTAAAAGAGGGATATAAAGTGAGTGATCACTATTGTTGTATAAATTGTTCTTAAAAAAGGAAAAAAAAAAAAGAGAGGTGATAACTTTTGTAAATGAAAATCTGAAAAGAGATATTGAAAAAGCTCTGTAATAAAATTTTGAAAACATGATGCAAAGTATGATCATAAAAAAATTATTTATTTAATATTGTAAGGATTCATGTTGAATGTTTAGGGTATTAGATAAAGAGGTATGAGTGAACTAAAATGAAATAGAGAGATCCGCTGTGTTATTGTAATTTTGTAAACTGAAAAGGGGTTGGTGCTCCTTGAAATTAGTGTTTCAAAATAAGGGGTTGGTGCTCCTTGATATTGGTGTCTATAAATGAGGGGTTGGTGCTAAAAAATTAGCCTATAAGGCATTGTTAACAGTGGTTTTCAATAAGATCTTGAAAGGCAACAATTTAGGAGTGGTTTTTCTACCCCAACAAGGTTTTCCACTCGACATATCTTGTGTCTCATTGTTCATTTTTGGTTTCACTGCTTTACTATGAGAATTCTTTATTGTTCATTTTTTAGCAATTAAATTTCTCATTAATTCAACTCATGAATGTACTTATCATCAAAATATTGAGAACAAATGTGTGCTATGGTTTATTTTCTGAAAAATGTTAAAATATGTGAAGACACTGATTCACCGCCCCCCTCTCAGTGTCATTTTCACTCCAACAAACTTGACATAAGAAGTATGTAATTTGGAAATAACCCTTGAACTCATCATAGCTGAATGGTTCAAAATCCTTTGGTGAAAACCTCATTCCATTCTTCCCTTCTTCCCATCTCCTATGTCTTGGTAGCACATGGTTTCTATAACCATACTTGTCTCTTTCATATTCTTGACATAGTCCATTAATGTTGATAGCTTAAGTAGTTGAATGATTCAACCCAAACATAGTCACAATCTAAATCCTTGTGATGTCACTACTTTATTTGACTAGAAATTCCAATGAATATTCATCAAAATTTTGACAAACTATTGTCAAAATTATGATGAAACACTATTTTCAATTTCGTTGCTTTAACGACCAAATTTTATTCATCAAAACCATGACCCAGCATCATTAGTAAACACCATGAATTTTTTTGGTGGTTTTGATTGCAAAATCAACGAAACTTCATCCATCTATTAATGGAAAAAAACACAAAAATGTTGCAGAGTGCAATTTGAAAGCATCGAAAAAAAAACAAACTTTTGTTGGTTTTTCGATGAAGAGGAGTTGACATTGCGATGAAAATTCCGTCAGAGGTATAGCAACCTCATTGCAATTTTATTTGTTTCGTCGGACTGGTTCATCGAAATTTCAATGAAACATTGGAGTTTTAAAAAAATATATATTTATGGTTATTACGAAAAACAAGTACCAAAAAACACTCTTATTATTGTTAGCTTTTTTTGCTTTTTTTAAATTATGAGATTGTGATTATTTCCTACATCTTTGATGGTGAGTTGAACAACTTCCTAAATTAATAATCTACTAGTCACCTATTACTGTAGGTTGTCTTTGTGATTTGGCGAGTCATCAAAGAGGATTAAGTGTTCTAAGAATCTAGAGTTTATTAAGGTGTTTATTCCATCTTTGAGGGATAAGTCATATCTTAATATTTGAAAATGAGTCTTAGTTTGTTAATGCCTTGACTTTTTCAACTCAATGTGCATGTAGCTTGGAGGGATTCATGTTTTGAAAGGAGTTTGATTCATAGTAAATAGGTCAATACTCTTAGGGTTTTACCACTTTTAGGTTTCTTTGTATAAACTTGCAAGTTCCAAGAGAAAATAAGTTTTATTATAGATCAAAATGAAGAATATTAATGAGATTTTTGACAACTGATATCAGTTCAATCGAAGAGGAAAACTTTATGTGTTTCTTCCTCACTATTGTGTTCAAGTTTCAATGCATGGAATTCTATTTCAAGGATCTTTCATGTGGAAATTCAACCATGATGGGTAAAATAAATATAAGAATGATTGAAGAGCCTTTAGAGATTACTATTCTCCTTCCATGCATAGGCATACATGTGAAAGTGGAAGTTCAAGGGCAATAAGTAGAGATATGGCATTTTGAAGAGATTATAAAAGGTACTATAATTTTCATGAAGCCATAATAGTCGTCAAGGCAGATCATGAATCCATGGTAGTCATCAAGGAAAATCTCAGACTATCCAGGTCATAAAACCCTACATAGGGTTCAGTTGTTGCATATAGTAGGTGTTTTGTTTCCTGGTTTTTTTTCACTAATAAATAACTAAATTATGAATGCATTTTCATTGAAAATTTATTTAATCTACTTAAAAATTGTTTATTTTTGACGCCCTTGCATGAAGATTCTCAAATATTGTCAACTATCAAAACCTTGTTATAAAGACCCATGCATGGTTAGGTTTCTAAACCTTTTCCATTATTACTATCCATGACGGATAGAGATTGGTATAGTAGTTTTGTTTACTCTGAGGGAAAGAAAAATATAGTGAGACAAAAGATAAAGAAAGTCATGGCCCTAAATTTATAAAAGACTGGAGAAAGTTCAATCCAAGAAATAAATAATAATACAATATGACAGTCATAAGATCAAAAAGGATTGAAGTGGAAATAATTTTTTTATCATAGTCATAAGGACCCATCTCATGGTTGTGCATAGGTATGATACAATGTTCAATATTTAAAAATATGTAATCCATAGCTCCATAGAAAACCCGTGTAGGAGTCATGAATTCCTTCATAAAGGAGTTACATGTTGCATAAAGTTTGAGCTTGTCAAAATTATTGTTGAAACCCTTGTTCCTTGTATAGTAGAGATTAGAGTCTTAGGGGTTTCATTATTTTTATTTCATTCATATCATGACAATGTTGTTAATTGTAATAAAAATAATTTGATGTCATAATTAATTAGTATGAACAGTGCTTTGAGGGTTTCATTACATATGACAATCCATGACTATGAAATGATGCAACAGTAATATGAAGCTTCATAAATGACAACATGCTAATGGATTTCCAAAAATGTAACTATAATAATTCCAGCACCATGTTTAGAGATAGTCAAAGACATAGTCATATTTCTTTGCTAAACAAGGGACAACAATTTTGAGGAAGCAAGTGAAGGATGGTCCTATCCATTGATACACAGTTCATGACACATGTAATGGAAAGTTAAAAATCATAGTTGAACATGAGGACAGTGCTAATAGGAAAACACCATCATAGAATAGTCATACATCACCAAAGAAGAGTGGATATGTTAATGATATTCAAGGAGATAGTCATATGAATACCTACAAGTTATGAAGATAAAGTGGAGAAAATAATTCATATGACATTTAAGAATGCACTAATAATGATGAGGTGCATTCAAGGAAGATTAAATGACTATGACAATCAAAGGATAGAAGGGCATTCCCACAACCAAATCAAGTGAATACAATCATTCAAGAGGAGTAAAAACAAGTACCAAAAACACTCCACTATTGTATTTGACTAGCACTTGCATTTTTTTTTGTTAAACATGACCCCTAGTACAACTATTAGAGTTTAGGGTTTAGGGTTAACTAGTTTTTTTTTTGTTAGACTATGAACACCTTAAATATCAAAAAGGAAGGCACCTACAAAAAGAAGGTGAACAACCCTTTGAGTATGGAAAATGTGTATAGTCCTACTTAAAAAACTAAACAAAATAAATTCATAGTTCACAAACATGTTATCTATCCAAATTCCCATAAATCAAAGATTCACTTACATAATTGGCACATAATGTTTTCTAAACGTTGTTCAGGCTCTTCACAATGCTTTTCCAGTGACCAATCAAAGTTTGTTGTGCTACTACATTGGCATGAGACCTAGAAGATCCTTTGATCAAACCTGCTCTAGATGTTCTTGGTGCCTATATACAAAACAAAAGGTAATGAAATTTGTAACTGAGTGTAATATCTTTTCCATAAAAAATAGTCCACCTTCAAATAAACTCCATATTCTAGTATTTGTTAACATCCCTGACTCCATCCAATGTAGAATAATATAAAAGATATTAATAGAAGCTGATGTTCTCCCATTTCTAATAGTCTAAAGATATCAGGGGGTTAAAATTTTAAATTAACAATAGAAGTTCAAAGTAATTGTCATTATTTATTTTTTCAGTCAACATTGAAACAATTCTAATTAAGAGATGTCAACAAACCTGAATGCATAATCCAAGCAAAGGCGAAATTTTATTCTTCAAATTATCATGGATCATTCCATAATTTTTTTCTACATAGGCTATAAGTTGTTGCTTAAAAAGAAAAGCTGGATATTTTTCTTTTACTTGTCGTGAAGCATCTAAACCACCAATTGTCACACCATTTCCCAATGAGAGCCCCGTGCTTGATGGACTTGTTTGGAAACCTTGTTAAAACAATGTAAAAGATGTTAAATGTAACTAAATACCAGCCACAGTGGTTCAATAATATGGTAATTAAACAAAAAAATCTTACACTAGCTATCCTTCCAAATAAACCAAATGAAGATGATTTGCAACGTTTAGGGGCCATGCCAGCTGCACCACTTTCTTTTAGTGTGCATTGTAGGAACAAGAGTAAAGCAGATTCATTTGATAACCAATAAGCCAAAACATCATTGCTCTCCTGAGTCTTTAAAATACAAAAAACACTATGTCAACATTAAAAAAAATTGGAAGAGTATTCATGGAGAAATCAAATAAAATTTTAATATGATTCATTGATAAGTGATAGCTAATAAGAGATATAAATTCTCACATAAACTACTCAGAACTGTGGAAATGTGAAATCAATGATACCTCAATTGTTGAACCAATCATTTGAATGATACGATCAAAAACACTTGTTCTTTCAACTTCAAATGAACACCATTGGAGAAGTGACTTATAGATGATACATGCAGTTATAGGTCTTCCATTACTAAAGCCAACATCTTCTGTGATACACTTGATCAATGCATCTTGATTTTCCTGAAACCAAAATAACAAAAAAATGTAGTGTAAGGGAATAAAAAAAATTCCAGAGCTTTATAATATAATGTGTCTAAGAAAAAAAGTGGTATAACTAGAAATACAAATAGAAAAGATAGATAATCCTCCAGAAGGTCAGAATCATATACTTGTTGCCTGTTAGTGAGAGTCTTTTACGGTCTCTACTCTCCATCAGTGAGCTCTTTCAAGGCAGACATAGGAGTCTGTGAATTCTTCCAGATACATCTATTGGTTAAAATATTATTGAAAAATAATATTACTTATTTAAAATCGGGAGAAGGAGATAACTAAAATTATACATAAAAAGATATAATTTATTTATATTGGAGAACCATGAGTGTATGATCATGATGGAATTTACCATTTTAAGGCACAAAAATGGACAATACATAATGACAAGTGGAAACTTAACCTCTTTGAGTTAACATCACAAGCCAAACTAGCTTTGGTCTCTACTAAACAATGTTGCAAGATCATTTCCCACACACAGAAATTTGTGCTTCTCACAGTCCAAAAATGCACCTACACAAGAAATTACACACAATAATAGTGCTCACAAATATGCCAACCCCATTGCAGAAAGAAAGGCTTGACAACATATTGCAGCAATACAAAGACATCTTTGAAGAATGTAATTCCAATACAATGTGCAGTATAACACCAAATTGATTTGAAAATGATGCAGGAGCATCCAGTGGTGTAAGGGCAATCCTACATCACCCAAAAATATATTTACTTTCATTTAGATTTTTTGTAGATGTTTTTGCATTTCTGGATACCCTTTTCGTCGAAGAAGAATTCCCAACTTTCAGAACTGCTTTTTTGCTTTTTCTGCTCAACTGCTATTTTTAGCAGGTATGAATTTGAAGGCGTGAGGAGACAAAAATTTAAGGGAAGCTTCAGGACATAATAATAAACACTTTGGTGAAAGAATCAGATCAAGAGCATTTCCGGTTCAAAAGTTATTCAAGTTTCAATTTCTACTTTTTGCCTTATGAAATCTTCGGAGCTAATCTTGAGGTACTTAGAGGCTCCGGATGGGCCTGAAAAATTGGCGGAATACGAAAGTGGTTAGCCTTTAGGCCCCACTTTCCGGCAAGAGATCTTCGCGAGAGCTTTCCGAAAAGGTATTATCATTGAAGATCTGACGGTTAGATCTTGAGTTAGGGCTTCCGAAAGTTGGTGCATAATTTGAATCCCGTTTTTGGCTCCAAACAAAGAAACGGGCTATTTATGGGCGAGTTACTGTTTCTTTTAGGCAGTTTTTGGGGAAAGAAGATCGCATGCTGCGAATAGGGGAATTTCTGTAGTTTCTTTCTATAATTTGCATGTATTGCAAAACTAGAGGATTTGAGATCCTCTGCATGTAGGAATTTCATACTTTGAAAATAATAAGATTGTTAGTTTTTCTGTGTGATTTTCTGTGTCTCAGGTTGCACCCTCATCAAGTGGTATCAGAGCGGGTTTTCTTGAGCGTGTGGACAGATCGCCGATCGTGAGGCAGTTCGCACCAGGACTGTGGTTGTGGGTTCAAGATATTCAAGATGCCTCCAAGAGTGGCACGTGGTAGGCGAGGTGGTGCCAGAAATGCTGGTGGAAGAGATCCATTAGCGGCTGAGGGTTTCAGAGCCCTCCAGAGACAAATAAATGCATTACAAAGAGAGTTAAGAAGAGGGGTAAACCCGAGAAGGGGAGAAGAAAGTGAGGATGAAGAAGAGGTGGAAGATTCAGATGTAGAAGAGGAAGAAGAAGCTATTGATCAAGATCAAATGCGGCTGATAAGGGCCATTTCGAAGATCGGAAAAAGACCTAGAGTAGAAGTTCCCAGTTTTTCCGGAAGTCTAGACCCGGAAGAGTTGATTGATTGGATCAATGAGTTGGAAGAGTATTTCGAGTATGAAGAAGTAGAGGACCCAGATCGGGTTAAGTTTGCAAAAACAAAGCTAAAGGGCCATGCCAGTATCTGGTGGAAAGAGGTCCAACTAGAAAGAAATAAGAGAGAAAAGGGAAAGATCACCAGATGGGATCGCATGGTGGAGAAACTGAAGAAGCAGTTCATGCCAATGGACTATGAGTTAGATCTATTGAAGAAATTGCAAGGGTTGAAGCAAGGAAGTAGATCTGTGAAAGAATACACAGAAGATTTTCACAAGATGATCATTAGAACGGGACATGCAGAGGCCAACAAGGAGAAGGTAGCCCGTTATCTTAATGGGTTACGGCCGAGCATTCAAGAGGACTTAAGCCTGGTCAGAATGGCCACCATTGAGGATGCTTACCAATTTTCGCTGAGAGTTGAAGAAAAGTTGAACAAGAGATTTGATAGCAAGCAAAAAGGACGAGGAGGTCAAAGCGGAAGGGGTAGCGGAAGATCTTTTGGAAGCCGAAATGAGGATGAGAAGAAAAATGAAGATGTGGGTACTAGTCGAAGCCAGAGGAATGATAACTTCTACTGCCCATGTGATCAGAATGGTGGTGATCAAAGAGGTAGAGGATGAGGAAGATTTGGGCAAGGACCTGGAAGAGGTGGTTTCAGAGGAACTTGTTTCCGATGTGGTGAAGAAGGGCATCGAGCCTATGAATGTCCACAATACCAAGGAAGGACAGACAAAAGGCCAGAAGGTCGTGCAAGAGTTGCGCATGTAGATGAGGAGGCTCAATCTGAGCATTCAGATGATGCTGAAAGGGGAGAAGCCCTAGTGGTTAGAAGAGCCTTGGTGACTGAAGAGAAGGAGCCAGAACAGAGGAAGAATTTGTTTCGCACAAGGTGCAAGTGTGAAGACAAATGTTGTGATGTCATTATTGATGGTGGGAGCACTGATAATCTAGTGTCAGAAGAAATGGTTACAAAGTTGAAGCTGAAGAGGGAAAGGCATCCACATCCATATCGGATTGCCTGGTTGCAGAAAGACCACAAAGTTCTAGTCAATGAGCAGTGCCTGGTGAAGTTCAAGATCGGAAGCTATCGTGATGAGGTACTCTGTGATATCATCCCCATGGATGCATGTCACATGTTGTTGGGAAGGCCGTGGCAGTTTGACAGGCGAGCTGTACATGATGGCCATGCAAACACTTATTCCCTGATGAAGGGTGGAGTCCGCCATAAGTTGAAACCCCTGAAGAAGGCCGAAGAAAAGGTATGCAGTAGTGCTAGAATTTGTTATGTCGATGGAAGGAAATTTTTAGAAGGCATAAAACATGAGCGTGTGTGTTATGCATTGATTCCTAAAATGGATAAGGAGGGTAGTGAGAAGGTTCCAGTAGAAGTTTCTGGGTTATTGAATGAGTTTCAGGATATTGTTTCTGATAATGTACCTGAGGGTTTACCACCAATGAGGAAGATCAGTCATCAGATTGACTTGATCCCAGGAGCCAGTTTGCCGAATAAGGCAGCTCATAGAATGACTCCTGCAGAAAATGAGGAGTTAAACAGACAAGTTGAGGAGTTGTTGAGAAAGGGTTTGATTCGAGAGAGTTTGAGTCCATGTGCAGTACCTGCAGTACTAGCACCAAAGAAGGATGGGGAGTGGAGGATGTGTACAGACTCTCGGGCCATAAACAAGATAACAATCAAGTATAGATTTCCCCTGCCAAGGATGGATGACCTGATGGACTGTTTGAGTGGAGCTCAGTACTTCACAAAGATTGATCTGAAGAGTGGATATCACCAGATTCGGATTCGAGAGGGAGATGAATGGAAGACCGCCTTCAAGACCAAAGAGGGCCTGTACGAGTGGTTAGTCATGCCTTTTGGGCTAACCAATGCACCGAGCACATTCATGCGGCTCATGAACGAGGTACTGAAAGAGTTCCTAGGAAGCTTTGTTATTGTGTATTTAGATGATATTTTGATATTCAGTAAGTCACTGGATGAGCATATAATGCATATTGGTAGAGTCTTTGAGAAGTTAAGAGAAGAGAAATTGCTGATTAATCTGAAGAAGTGTAGTTTTGTGAAGAAGGAGTTAGTGTACTTGGGGTTTGTTGTCTCGACAGAAGGTCTCAAGATGGACCCAGAGAAGGTGAAGGCTATTCTGGAATGGCCTACCCCAAGAACTACTACTGAGGTGAGGTCTTTCCATGGTTTGGCCAGTTTTTACAGAAAGTTTATTAGAAACTTCAGTAGTATTTGTGCACCCCTAACTGAAACAATGAGAGGGGATAGAAAAGAGTTCAAGTGGAGCACTGGAGCAGCAAGGAGTTTTGATCTATTGAAGCAGAAGGTGACAGAACAACCTATTTTGGCTCTCCCGGATTTCAATAAGGTGTTTCAAGTGGATTGTGATGCCAGTGGTTGTGCCATTGGAGCAGTGTTAAGCCAGGAAGGTAAGCCCATTGCCTATTTCAGTGAAAAGTTAAATGATGCAAAGAGAAAGTACTCTGTATATGACCAAGAATTTTATGCAATAGTTCAAGCATTAAAGAAATGGAGGCATTATTTGTTGCCGAAGGAATTTGTTATGTATACTGATCATCAAGCATTGCAGTACCTGAGTAGTCAGGGAAAATTAAATCAGAGGCATATGAAATGGGTAGAATTTTTGCAGAGTTATACATTTGTTTTAAAGCATAGGAGTGGGAAGTCAAATAGGGTTGCAGATGCCTTAAGTAGGAGGCATACATTGTTGATAGAAATGTAGATTGAGGTGGTTGGGTTCAGTGAACTCAAGACATTGTACCCGAATGATCCTGATTTTGCAGAGGCTTGGAAAGCTTGCAAGGAACCTGTTACAGTTGACAGGACAAAGTGGTTGGATTTCCTAATTCAAGAAGGCATGTTGTTTAAGGGAAGTCAATTATGTATTCCGAGGAGTTCCATGAGGGAGAATCTGATAAAGGAGAAGCACAGTGGAGGAATGGCAGGACATTTTGGTCGGGATAAGACCATTTCCATTATCAGTGAGCATTATTATTGGCCTCAGTTATCACAAGATGTGAAGAAGTTTGTGCAGAGTTGTAGGGTATGTCAAATGGCTAAAGGAGTGAGTCAGAATACAGGGTTGTATCAGCCCTTACCTGTACCAGAGAGGCCGTGGGAGGATATAAGTATGGACTTTGTTCTTGGTTTTCCAAGGACACAGAGAGGGAATGATTCAGTATTTGTGGTGGTTGATAGGTTTTCGAAGATGGCACATTTCATCCCATGCCAGAAGACCCATGATGCAGTCCACATTGCTGACTTGTTCTTCAAAGAGGTGGTGAGGCTACATGGTTTGCCAAAGAGTATAGTCTCAGATCGTGACACAAAATTTGTTGGATACTTTTGGAGGACCTTGTGGAAGAAGTTGAAAACAGAGTTGAAGTTTAGTTCTGCACACCATCCCCAGACTGATGGGCAGACTGAAGTTGTGAACAGGAGTTTGGGTAACCTACTGAGATGCTTGGTAGGAGATAAACCAAAGGGATGGGATTTGATCTTACCCCAGGCAGAATTCGCTTACAACAATTCTGTCAATAGAAGCACTGGTAGATCACCGTTCCAGATTGTGTATGGAAGTAGTCCTAGGACTGCTCCAGAATTGAGGAAGATGGACCAAGAGAAGAAGACAAGTGCTGAAGCTGAAGACTTTGCAGAACACATCAAGAATATGCATGAGAAGGTAAAAGAACACATTAACAAGATGAATATGCAGTATAAGGCTAAGGCAGATCAAAAGAGGAGGTATAAGGAGTTTCAGATTGGTGATGAAGTGATGGTCCACTTGAGGAAAGAAAGGTTTCCAGTAGGAACCTATAACAAATTGAAGATGAAGAAGTTCGGTCCCTGTAAAATTTTGAAGAGGCATGATTCAGGGAACGCATATGAGGTAGAGTTGCCAGATGGATTCAACATTTCCCCTGTGTTCAACATTGCAGATTTGATAGAATATCATGAGGGTGGCGCAGAGGAAGTACCAGCAATGGAACAGTGCGGTATTCCAGCACCTACTTCAGAAAAGGAGGAGATTGAAGAAATCTTGGATAGCCGTGTAGGAAGGAGTACCAGAAATAGGCAATATGAAGAATATCTGGTGAAGTGGAAAGGAAGGCCTGTGGAAGATTCATCCTGGTTGTCCAAGGCAGAGGTTGACCGTTTGGGTTTTCCTCAACCATCTGAGAAGTGACGGAGTCACTTTTCAAATTACCCTGGGTGTCTGATGCAGGAGCATCCAGTGGTGTAAGGGCAATCCTACATCACCCAAAAATATATTTACTTTCATTTAGATTTTTTGTAGATGTTTTTGCATTTCTGGATACCCTTTTCGTCGAAGAAGAATTCCCAACTTTCAGAACTGCTTTTCTGCTTTTTCTGCTCAACTGCTATTTTTAGCAGGTATGAATTTGAAGGCGTGAGGAGACAAAAATTTAAGGGAAGCTTCAGGACATAATAATAAACACTTTGGTGAAAGAATCAGATCAAGAGCATTTCCGGTTCAAAAGTTATTCAAGTTTCAATTTCTGCTTTTTGCCTTATGAAATCTTCGGAGCTAATTTTGAGGTACTTAGAGGCTCCGGATGGGCCTGAAAAATTGGCGGAATACGAAAGTGGTTAGCCTTTAGGCCCCACTTTCCGGCAAGAGATCTTCGCGAGAGCTTTCCGAAAAGGTATTATCATTGAAGATCTGACGGTTAGATCTTGAGTTAGGGCTTCCGAAAGTTGGTGCATAATTTGAATCCCGTTTTTGGCTCCAAACAAAGAAACGGGCTATTTATGGGCGAGTTACTGTTTCTTTTAGGCAGTTTTTGGGGAAAGAAGATCGCATGCTGCGAATAGGGGAATTTCTGTAGTTTCTTTCTGTAATTTGCATGTATTGCAAAACTAGAGGATTTGAGATCCTCTGCATGTAGGAATTTCATACTTTGAAAATAATAAGATTGTTAGTTTTTCTGTGTGATTTTCTGTGTCTCAGGTTGCACCCTCATCAGAAAATGCCCTCTCCTAAATATGTATTTGTATCACAATTCTATTAGGAGAATGATTAACTTAAACATCAAATGCAAGAGCTACTAAATCAATCACTAAAGGATTGTCATATTAAATGTATGAGGTCAATGGGTACAAAAGAGGAGCAAAGCACATACCTAGTAGGCATGAAAGAGAAAATGTCAATATTCAAATGACACTCAAATTGATTGCTCAAAGAAGACAATCACCATACATATAAAGGGCAGTCACCTAGAAGGACTACCAACTAAGGGAAGTAAAATATAGTCATGTAAAGGGTAGATTCAAAGGATGACAGTCTACAATCATTTCAAACAAGTACAGTGACAGTCCCCCTCACCAAGTGAGAAATGATGGAAATAGTTTAGAGTCTTCAAGAAGATGCCAAATCATGAGAGGTAGAAAATTATTTAAAAGAAAATAATAAATCAATAAAGGACAGTCTTAATAGTTAAAACAATGTATGAAAATATCAATAAAATGGACTATGAGATGAAATATCAACAATGCATAGTGATTTGATGAATATGGGTGACAGTGCATAATCTTTACTTCAATCTTTGAAGAAACTTGAGAATGCAGAAATATTTAAATTCTAAGAAGAAAGTTGGATTTTCTTCGATCTTTCAGGGAACTCTAGAAAATAGTAAGTTGTAAAATGTGAGGTGAAAGTTGGATATCCTTCCTTGAAGTTTATTGGTAAGTTAACTCATAGAGCAGTGAGGTTGTTATGAAGTAATATTTTGTGTTCCACTTTGTTATAGCAGTACCTATAGGTGCTTAGGGTCATGGTGTGTGTTTTTTTTGTTTATCAACGCATCTCTCGTGGGTACTTCTTGCATTTGTTTTATGCACTTTAGGATATCTTTTGTGAATAGTCCTTGCATTTTTTTTAGGAAAATTGGTATATTTTTCACACATGCTTCTTGTTTTTGTTTTAGGAAAATCAATGTAGGAAAATAACATCCAAAAACATATGCTCGATCACTCAAGCGAGCAATAAGTATTTTATTCAACTGTAAATTGGCTATTCCAACTATTGAACTTTAAAGTGTTGTTCTGGAGGCATGTAGGCAAAGGAGCTTCATTTTCTTCAATAAGTTCTGCTGCTTCAGCAATAGGGAACATCTAAATTTTGGAGACCACAATTTATAGTCATTTAACACAATATCACCTCATTTAACTTTATTCTAAATTTCACTAAGTTGCAAACAAAGTGCAAAAATGGCAATCAAACAAAGCACTGGAATAAATAATAACAATAAAATTTCAAAAATTCAAGCTTTAACCTCAAGAAAGGTCTAGATCAAATAGTCATTGTATCCATAATATACAGACAAATCTGCAACAAGCCGCTCAGTATAGTCCTTCCGACTAGACCCTTTTTTCCTTAAAGCTTTGAAATTGGACATAATTCTAACAACTGATAGAGAAAGGATCGATGTGTATCATTAATGAACACTATCAAACATAGTCCAAATAGATGAAACAAGTGATGCCTTGTAATCTTGAAAAAAAATTAGTAACAATCAAAATTAAAACATTACCCTCTTATATTCTCCTCTTAAGGTTTGGGAGGTCAGGTGGGAACTTCCCCTCTTCTTCAAGCTCCTAAAAATTAGTACAAAAAATATGAACAAAGGAAAATAATAAGAAAGAGGCCATCATAACCCAGTTCCCTAAACCTTCTAAACCTTTAGTTTCACCTCGACATGTATACAAAATAAAAATTCTCAAGAAGACGTGTCCCCATGGGTTCAATATGGAATGAAGAATATATGTGGGTGTCTGTGACAGAAAATGTTCAATTCAAGCATTCTACATCTCACTTAGGCCATCAAGAGAAAACACAAATAAGAAAGAGACAAGTATTTATTGAACCAAAATACACAGAGAGATGGATAAATTATATTAAAGTCGATGAATAACCAAAGTATACAAGAAATTAAAATAATTAGAAAAGCATTTGGGATAAAAATCAACATGGAAAAATGACATATATGATCATATTGAGCACTAAACCGTAAACCTAGGGAAAAACACAAGCACCAAACAAAATTTATTATTATTCTTCTAAAACTTCTTAGACATCCAATCAACTACGTATATACATTAAACTCCTTTCTTGGGACTTCCTAGATATATCCAAGATCATAAGGCTTGGATACAACAATATATGTAGTACATACTCATGTATTGAATAGATTTCTATTCCTACTCTGTATGTTTAAGAATTTTAGGAATAATCAATAAATATAAGATTGTATAAAGAATTATTGTTAATGGTGGTTGTTTTAACTTACATGCCCCTTTTCACCCTCTATTCATTGTAAAATATGCATAATTTGAACATATTAAAAAAACTATAGCCCACATTGACATTGTATGCCACATTAATCCAACCATATGATAAAAGATAAGTGATCTAGCCTCTTGAATGAATGTAAGAAGATAAATTTTTACATACCTGTAGATGGTACAAAATTTCATGGTTAAGTGGAAGCCTCTCATCAAAAAAAAGATCCAAATATTTGTGTATCTATCTCAATTGAGCCTCTAAACCCTTCAAAGAGGTCAATTTTTCCACTAACCTGTTATGAACAAAATTAAAATTTTAGAGTTATGTCACCACTAAAAACAAAAGAAACTGAGATTTGAAACCAAATCCACACACATCACAATGTGGTATTCATACAAAGCCATTCAAACAAACTAAACTCAGAACATTGGAATGGAAACAACTTCAAATAGTAAAGATATTGATGAAATATAGAGGAATTAAAAAGATAATTGGATGTAGTTGGATTGAAGGTCATAAACTGGTACATGTTTTTTGTGTAGGAGACATATCACATCCACAAACATGGTAGAGCTATGCAAACTAGGAGAAATTGGCTTGGAAAATGAAGGCATCAGGGTATAAAGAATAATTTTTCTACCACCATAGTGAAAAGTTAGCACTTTCTTTTATCTTTTCATATTGGTTTGATGCTTCAAACAATGTATTTCTTATATTGAAAAGTGCATTACCTTATTGATCTTCTCTTTGTTTCGAGAATAGTTTAATATTATCTACTTAACAGGGCCAACCATGTGATGGTGGAAGCTCATTTGGCTCCTCCCCCCCCCCCCTCACATCACTCTCAATTCCCCATACCCGATCATATGACATTAATCATTCATTCATTCATTAATAACATATAACATTCATTCATTCATCCTGCATTAATAACATATAACATTCATTCATTAACATATTCACATTCATTCATTCATCCATTAATAACATATAGCATTCATTCATTAACATATAACATTCATTCATTAACATATTCATATTCATTCATTAACTTATAACATTCATTTTTTTAGTTTTTACATATTATCAAAAATATGGTTGTCATAATATGATTACAATCACTTTTTTTTTGTTTCTTTTTTGTAGCTAAAAAATATGAAGTGGAGTATCGTTTTATAAATCATTTGTCCCCCCTTCATTTGTTTCGAGCTCTTCTCATGATCTTAATGTATGCCTAGTCATGTACTCATGACTTGGACGTCGCTGCAAGGGGGGTCTGCTACAATAGAAAAGAAATGTTAAATAATTGAAATGTTTAATTATTATTATTACAAGTATTTCATTAATTAAAAGAACATTAGAGTGGTGCTCTTTACCTAATGGTGCCACATAATGTTCCTGATCTTGTCTTATAGCCTCATGCTCAACATGTTGAACACCCTTTAAATCCTGATTTGTAGTTGAAACATGAAAGGTTACATTAATTAATACACCAATTGCAATTAAATATGTTTAAAAGAACATTAGATTGGTCCTCTTTACCTGATGGGGCCACATCATCTTCCTGATCTTGTCTAGCTTGATCATGCTCAACATGTTGATCACACTCTACATGCTCTAAATTTGAAACACGAAAGGTTACATTAATTAATACACCAATTGCAATTAAAGATGTTTAATTGTATTAATCCATATTATGTTTTGTATAACACATGAATACATCCAGTTTTGGGATGCACACCATGAACTTCATCTACAGGTTGTGCTCCACCCTCACCAGGCTGCATTCCAATGTCATGTGTAGTATTATCATTGCTTGCATGTTTAAAACAAATAGGCACATAATTACTTTATGGTGGAAATTAATATTGAACATATTGCACAAGTATTCAATTTTAAATAAACTTCATTGAGTTTATTTATGTGCGTGTTGGATGTAGTGGAAACTTGTGTTTGCCCGGTCAAGAGTCTTAGGCATTCAGTCAAGGTTACATAACCTTGTTGGAAGGCAATCTTCAGGTCCTCTTCTGCGAGCACTCTATTGAATTCAAAGCCCTAAAGTTTTGCATAAGATCATGAATTTTACTTCTATGGTGTGATAAAACCAAAATTGTTTGCAGTTTATTATTTGGATGCAATATTTCATTTATTGATACTTACAATTCATGCGGCTAATTTCATATAACCACTAGAGCCAAGTTTATGTTGCCCATTTTTTTCTAGTCTTTCCTTTGTTGCCTTTGATGTGTCACGTAGCCTATGAAAAGTTTGAAATATGTTATGTAAAAAAAAAAGAGTAATCAGTATATAATTACATTGTTGATAGTATCACATACCTTCCATGGCCCGACGGTGTCTTTCCTTTTTTTATTTTCGAACTTCTCCTTTCCATCTGACACCAGGTCCTTCCACTCCCTCTCCAAAATCATGGGGGGATGCTCGTACCTTTTTTTATTCTCTAAATGTGACCTATATTGGTCCCTCACATACTTTAGATAGGTACCATCTTTCTTAAGAACCTTGGTTCGGTTGAATGTGGTATTACCGAACAACACAACTAAACGGTTAATGAGCTCATCTTTTAAATCTTGATTTTGGGCATTCTATCATGTACGTATGGTGGGCCCAAAGATCTAAAATGTAATATCATTTAGATTTTTATAAAATACATCATTTCTTGCAAAATTATCATGGGATCATTAATCTAAAATGAGTGATCAATAAGTAAATTTCAATTGGATTATATATAATAATAATTAAAACAATTTAAAGTACCTGGGACCTTCTCTATCTTTATGGGAATGAAATCCTCAGTCACCACAAATATGACCAGAAATTTTCTTGTACTAGTAATACGAGAAGATCCAAGAAATACTGCTAAAACATCACCAGTACTAGTGGCCTCTACATCCCCAGGTACATGTCCTGACCCATGATCTGACATGTGTTTTCTGCCAGAGGGTGCACTACCCAATGTCTGCATACTATGTGTTACTGACATTTCAGTTGACAATATAGGCATGGATGATGGGATCAAATGATGTGATGTATGCGCAGGAAGATCAGGATCAACACTTGTACCAACCCCTACTCCTTGGGCAACACTTGCAGTACCCTGATCATGGCCAGCAACACCATGAGAAAGCAAAAAAATCCTGTAAAAATAACACATATTTTAGTTAGTACAAAATATAAAACCATGAATGAAGTTATGTTTTAATTAAAGATATCATGACAACTTACTTGCAAGTTTTTTGCTCTCTCAGTCAATATTTTAACCCTTTCTCTTATCTCATTTGTTTGAGGCACTATGAATAACAATTGAAAGGTTACTTCATTGCATTTTTTTTGGTCTTCCTTATCATATCTAGAGGGTTTGCAGAATATACGATGCCATCATCGCATAATAATGACTACACCTCCCTATGGATTCTCTCCTCTACTATTGGTGCCTTTCCTCAATCAGTCAATTGCGACAAGAATATTAAAAACATTATCAAAATTAACCCAATAAACTTATGAAAAAAACATAATAATAAAATATTTTTCTCGTATCTAATTTGTACAATTAAAATGAGGTAAACCTGTCGGGTAGAAGTGCCTGAAGATGCATCATAATCTGTGCTCTGGGCTAGAGCCTTCCTTGTACAATCAATTTCCTTGTGTGACGAAAATTAAATATAAAAAAACATTATCGAAATTAAACCAATAGACTTACGAAAAAAAACATATTAATAAAATGGTATATTGGAGTCATTAATTGTAGGTTGGGTAAAATGGTATATAGTACATACCACCCCCATAGTAACTGTGTTTGTATCTATGTTATTCAAATTGTAAATGATTAGCAACTCTTCCCTTGCAGTTATTGATTTTATCGCACATACGAATACACAGTTTCCCTCGTGTGCCTCAAATATGGAATTGGGTTGCTTATTTTTTGACCCAGGTCATGTAATGTTTATAAACCTTGCAATATTCCCTAATTCTTTTGGCCTTCCATCAATGTACATAGCCAATCCTTTATTTTGATCTTTATCTTTTAGTTGTATATAATGTGTTGGCAGTGCATACCTACGCATACTTTGTGTATATCGAACCAACTGCATCCAATCTTTGTAACTATAACAAGGTCCGACAAATTCCATCAATTCAGTAAATTTTTCGTAATTGACCTTTATTTCATCCATGAAAAATAGGCCCAAACCATGTAATGACGATGGTGTTATGCAATATATCCTCTCATTGACACAAAAATCAGTGTTGGAAGTTCCTTGGGTACCCATTGTTTTCGTAGATGTTTTTACCTCAAGGGAACCTCAATGTCACCTATGCTCTCATCATCATAAGAACATGACCCCCCTTCAGCAAGAAAAAAATTCATGCGTTTACAAAATTTTCTTCTAATATTTTGATCTCTAGTTGATCTCCCTCTTTTAGACCTACTACATGTCTCGCTTTCCTCTTCTCTTTCTGAATTTACCTCACTCGAGGAAGACAGATCTGAAAAATACCTATTTGGTGGTACCTGCACTCATAAGGATGTTGGATGAAGTTATTTCATGGTGATGTGATCCGAAGGTGACATTATGATTAATCTATCATTTCATCGCTAGAATTTGACAAGTTATAAGGTAATCAAGTCTTGATAGATTGCAATTTATTGTTACTACCGTCCAAATGTGTCCATCACAAATCAAATCAATGTACGAAGGAGATTTTCCCTTGCAATTAATGAATTTTTAATGTCATTATTTTACAACCTAACACAAACATGGAGATTGGGAGATGCAGTTCACAGTAGCTGAGGCTATGGAAGCCTAAAAAACCTAGACTCAGTGATGAATTTTCCTACATGAACAATGTATGTAAATGTTCCGAGGATTTTTACATGACAATTGAGGGGAAAAGGTAATTAATTATATTCATTATTAGTATCATAGTCTTAATCCAAGTTATTTGATTTAGTAGACTTCTACTTAACGTTTTAACTCCCAAAATTTGTAACGAGTGTTAAATGTGACTATGGTCCACTAGTTACACAAGCAAGGCCTTCAATGTATTCTCTAATTATAATCAAAGGACTTTTTCTCTTCATTCAAGTAAATAAACTTGAAGGGAAACACCACCAAGTTGTTTATTGGACACCTACATGACTAAAAATAGCAGCAAATTTATATTTAATCCAAATTTCCTGTGAAATTTTATGTAGTGTACAGAAGAATGGTTTCACCATACATTATATTTTGGTTTAAATTGTCTTGAAAAAGATGAATTATAACACTAATAGACATAATTCAAGTACATGTGTGAGGTGGTTCAGTTGTCCATTGATAAACTCCATATGTCTAAGTGGTTAACGGGGAGGGAGTGTGTACTAGGCTTGGTTAACTCATCATAAGTTTATGCTTTGGAAATAAAAAATATTTAAGTCATCTTAAATCTTCCTATGTCTAATTTATATGAGACTTTTGGTATGTTTTAAGGTATGATGAGTGGTTGCATCAATGTTCTAGTTCTCTATGACAAGGTTTCAACATCTTCAAATAGTGAAAGTTAGTGCTCATAGTCATTTGAAACAACAAAATTTTGATTATGTATGATGGTAGGATTTGAGTTGCTAAGACCCTATCTTTGAGTTAATCCACTTTTGTTTCCCAAGAAACCATATTATTCTTTTTTGAATGGGGGTCAATAATATGTTCTACAATCAATGGAAGATGGCTCCATGCAATACACACATAGCTCATTGGGGAGTCTCTGGTGTAGGAGCACCTACACCTTATATTCACAACTAGAGCATTAGATTTTGATCATAGAAGTGTATTTGGAGGTTTTCAAAGTTTTTTGATGTTTTAATAAGGTCTAAAAGACCATTTATTATTTCATTGATCCATATTGTAAACAAGATCAAATATGTGAAAAAAATGTCAATGATGGTTAAATATTGTCAAAGTAGGTAGAATAGATTTTCTTGCAAGGAGTCATGTATTCAAGGTGAATAAGGTCTAACAAGACCATTTTAAATGTGTTTAGGGTGCTTGGAATTCATCTAGTTGATAATGTAAAAAGTTGCAATTGTTGACATTAAAAGTTGTCAAAATTGCAATTTTGCAAAATAATGGGTTGTTAAGTTTGTAAGTCAGTTATGGACATTGGTTGAAGGTATTTGGGGTCTCAGATCATTTAAAAATACTTCCAAGTCCTGAGAAAAGGTTGTTGGAGGAGTTGATACCGAAATTTCATATCAAATACCACGTTCTTGAAGCAATTTTCTGTGTTTTTACTATTTTTTTGAAGTTCTTTTGTGTTGTACGGATCCGTACAAGCTTGAAATGATCTAATATCATTGGTGTAGATAAATATATGTGTTCCCTTTCATTTGAATTTTTTTTTGAAGTGCTAAATCACTATTTTGTGGGAGAAAACAATCAAATACAGGGACTGCCCTATTTTGCCTGTGTAAGGGTTTGAGGGCTAAAAACAAATGGCATCCACCAATCCACCCACTTTCTTGGAACTTTAACTTGATGGATTGGTGTGAAATATGGTAGGATAGAGGTCATTTCATTTATGGGTCTGTTAAAGAAAGAAATTTGGCATTGAAGTGATGCCCTAGGGCTGACAGGGGAAACTTTCTTGTGAATTTGTGGTTGTTAAGTCAGGGTTTGTCAATTTGATGGATGGAACAATGTGAATAAAGGTTGTTTATCCTATTTCAATATTATTTTAATGTTTTGAAGACAATATTTGAGTTAGGGAGGTTGGGTATATGGTGTTTCTATGAAACCCTAGTGTATTGAGGAAAAATGGAGGGTTTTGTAGAATAGTGACAAAAGGGCCATGGCTTAGCCCAACAATGGTGAAAAATCAATTAAGCTCAACCCCATGGACATTCATCTATAATATTTTAAATTCATACCAAAATTCTTTTAGATTTAGCTATAAAGTTTTAGATTTATGTGACAAAATGGTTTTATCTATATCTATATAAGTAATATTCACTTGAGAAACTACAATTTCTCATCATAATAGTTGAAATATTAGAAGAACAACATGGGATTTCAATCCCATTTGGAAGTAGGTATGTATGTAGTCCTTGGACAAAGGATGCCCCTATGACCCAAGTTCGTAGGGGAAGGGTTTGGGAAAATCTCCAAGGTTTGAAGTGTTCCTAAATTTTATCAATCCTTCTTCAGTATGTTTCAACTAGAGGTTGAATTATACATTAGATGGTTGTGAACTCACCTTTCTAATTAATATGTTCCCACTATGCAGATTTGAGTCAATGAAAGGTAACCTATCATCATCAAGCTTTCCTACTTTGAGATTTGTGGTATTTACCTTTTCAAAGTCTATTCCAATATTGAATGAACTTATAGTGGCATTGTCATTGTGGTTTTCCTTGATTTGAATGTGTAAAAATGCCTCCAAACCTGTCTAAACTAGAATAACCAAATTTTGTGTGTTAAACAATATGACATTATGTCTTGAATCAATGACAATTAAAATAGGGTATACGTTAGCCTCAAGAGCTATTAAGGTCTATTATTCTAAGAAATAGGGTCATGATAAAATTGACCATGACTTGGCTATCACAAAGTAAAAAAAACTTGCTAACTTTGTATTCAACTCTAGTGAGGTATTTATTCATTATGATTTGATGGGTGAGAAACTCTTAATAGGTACTAAAGATCTACCTACATATAAACTTGAACTTATGTTGAGATTAAGATGAAGTTCCTTATGACCTCCTTTCCTAACAATAGGTAATTAATAACAAGTATATTGAATATGGTGGATATATGTATGGTGGATAAATGTATGCTAAGCTTTAGATTAGTAATACACAAAATGTGATATACTCAAAAGTAGAATATTTTGCAATATTACATTTATGGATTTAACTTATGCCTACTAACTAATGTATTTTTCAAATAATAATTGAATGGAGTAAATGGCCTTTGAGACCACTTTATGAGCTTGTATTTTTGTATGTGGCCAAATAGAGGCGAACTCATGTGGGTTCAATGTTTTACTTGTGATATGAATTTTTATCCCAATACCTATATGACCATTATATAGTTTAGTGGATCCATTAGGGGTATTTTAATCAAATTACCTAGCCTAGGGTGTAAACCCTTCAAATAGTATGCATTAGATCAACATTTTGATACTTTCTAAGTGTCACAATGTTGAACCAAGATTGATATAGGACTTGACTTCTTAGCATCACAAGTAGGGTTGAGAAAGGAACTCTACAAGGGAATTTCAATAGTGATCAATGGTAGAGGCATTTGTATCTCTAAGTGGGAAGCTAATTAGCTACGTTTTGATCCATCTACAAAGTTGAAGACTACACAAAAAATTTGGGCATGCATGCTAGTCAGGGTATGGCTGAATACAACTATTTTTTTTTTGTCTTATCTTATACCATTTTATGAGAATGGGGGTGCCAATGTATGAGAAGATATTTGGAAAGGCATGAAAATTTTAGGTTAAAGAGAATGGGTGTGCCAATATAAAAGATATAAATCACTTATAGTACTCATTGTCCCTTGGTCATTGATTTTCCCTGAGTTCCCTCAACCTCATCGCTCTAGCTTTCCTCCTACTTTTTTGCACTAATCTATGTGTGCTATTGCATGCGCATATTGATATGCAGGGTTTTCGCTCCTCCAAACTCTTCCTGATCATTTTTATTGACCTTTCGCTTCTCCAATTTGATGAGCTACAACCTGAAAATAAGGTTTTGATGAATTTTTTAGAGTATGTTAATTAAAATGAAAATTATGGCACCATTTAGGTTTTAATATTGTACATAGTTAAGTATATATTAGCTATATTTTACATAATAAATAATATAATTATTCTACTTATTATAATTATATATTATATTCTTTAACAAAATTATTAAATACATATAAAATTATTATAACTAATAATTAATAATAAGTATATTTTAATATAATACAAAATATAATTAATATATTTATATAATATATATTTAATATAATAGTAATATTAGATTAAATTATATATAATATAATTATCTTTATTATTATATAATAGTATATATAGGCTTTTACCTAATATTTTAGAGGATTTTACCATTACACTACAACTAGTTTACCATTAAATGGCAGTTGAAACTTGTTTTCCAATGACACAATAGTTGTTTCTAGGCTTGAGATTTGTTTCAAGCTCAAATCTCACAATATATGTAGCCTATTAGCTAATACAAAGAGAGAAACTAAAAAGATAGAGAACAAGAGAAAGAGATGAATTTAGACAGATAGGGAGAGAGAGAGAGAGAGAGAGCATCAAAGAGAGAAATATAAGAGATACAAAGGAAAAGAGAGAGAGTGAAAAGAAAAACTAAATTTTTATTGGTTTTTTCATGTCAACAATCCAAGGATGGCATGTGTCCTTGGGGATTTATGCTCAAGGTAGCATGCCATTTGATTAAAGATATGATAATTCTCCTTTAAAACCTGTTCTCTCTATATCACCCCCTTTCTATGTCTCTCCCTCTCCCTCTATATATATTGAGCTATCTATTCCTCTCTTCCCTATCTTCTTCTCTCTCTCCCTCTCTAAATATAGCTCTCCCTCTCCCCCCTCTTCTTTCTCTCCCTTTTCTACCTATCTATCTCCCTCTCTTCTCTCTCTTCCTCTTCAACCTATCTCTCCCTCTCTCCCCCTCTTCTTTATCTCTCCTCCTCTACCTATCTATATCCCTTTCTCTCCCTCCCCCTCTCTATCTCCCCCTCTCTTTCTCTCCCCATCTCTCCCTCCCTATCCCCCCTATACATCTCTCTATCTCCACCTCTCTTCCTTTCTCTTCCCATATATCTCCATCTCTCTTTCTCTTCCCATATATCTCTATCTCTCTCTTTCTCTCCCCATTTATCTCTATCTCCCCATACTCATTTACCCCTTTCTCTTTCTCTCCTTATTTCTATCTCCCTCTCTCCATTTCTATATACTTATATCTAATTATTTGTTTTTGTCTATCTCTTTCTCTCTCTATATATATCTATTATATCTCTACCTCTCTATCACTCTATCTCACCATCTATATCTCTTTATCTATTCATCTCCCTCTCCCTCTATATCTCTCTATCTTGTCGTCATTATCTCTCCCTCTTTTTATCCCTTTCTCTCTCTATATTTATCTCTCCCTCTACCTATATCTATCTATCTATTTGTCTCCCTCTTCCTCTCTCACTCTATCTTCATCTCTACCTATGTTTTCCTCTCTCACTTTTATCTATATACATGTCTCCCTCTCTCTATCCATCCATCTATCTCCCTGATCTCTATCCCTCTTTATATATTTATCTCTTCCATCTCTATATATCCCTCTCTCCTCTCTCTCTTTATCTCTCCCTATCCTTCTCTCCTTTCCTCCTCTCCATATCCCTCTCCTTCTACATCTCCATCTCTATCTCTATCTCTATCTTCCTCTCTATCTCCATATCCTTACCCCTCTATCTCTCACTCTTCCCCACTCTATCTCTCCCTCTTTCTATCGCTACCTCTTCATCTCTATCTCTCCCTCTCTCGTTATTGCAATAATAACATGAGCCTGTTGGTAATGGAGCTTGATCATCTTCCTAATTCAGAGGTTTTATTTCAATCATGTTTGGTTCCCTGTAAGTGGATGCATAGTTTATTTGAAGCTATGATTTCTCCATTGAGATCTTTGTTGCACAAACAACATCATTTGCTAAATTTCCTACCAATCGACCTCATTAACTATATAAATGTATGCAAAAATTAGACCAAAATTTATCCTAATTTAAATTCCACACTTTTTTGGTGTACCCATTGCACACTAAGGTGTGATTTCTAGTTAATTTTGATTTGTATGTTTTATTTTAGAACTAGAATGGTAGAGATAGGATAGAATAATACCATTGGTTGAAAATTCATTGTAAGAACCTTAAACCTACAAGATAAACCTTATAACACAAATCAATGCAAGATGATATCATTGGATGAGTATTATTTGGCTATATATTATTACTAGATCAATCAAGAGAAAATTGATAGCTAAGTACTTGAATTTTATTTTATTAACACTTTATAAATGCAAGATTATAGAGGTATTATGTTTCTCAATTGAAGTAAAGAAATTGGTTGACATGGAAGTAAAATATTTTAGAAACTCGTAAATGATACATTTATAGATATATCTTCTTTATATTATCCTTGTAATTAGTTATGTATCTTCAAATATAAAAAAATTATAAGGAATCCAATGTGTATCATCTAATAATAACTTATAGAAAATATCAAAAAGATCAATAATAAAAAAATATATATTAACTAAGAATCCATGCAAGAATACAATAGTATATGTTGGTAAGACTATAATATATACAAGAAAGCAATATATTCATACAACGTCACATGTTAGTAATACAAAACACATGTCACTATGTGGGGTCAACATGAGGAAACACATAAAAATTAAAAACATTGTGAATTAATTATGTAACCATATAAATCAAATATAATTATATCAAGAAATCAATATCAAATAGATAATACAATCACATAACTCATATATTTCAATGTCATTGATCTTCTTCTTCATCCAAATTTTTGTCTGTATCATCCAATCTAGATTCGACATTGTAAGGATTGGTCATATCATCATCATCATTGATATCAATTTCAATAATGTCATCATCCACATGGATATCATCTTCATGAACTTTAACTCCTACATCATCATGATCTAGTTCCTCTTATTTGACATCTTCATCAAGAACATCATCAACTAACTGTTGATCCTGATCATCATCTACATCATCTTCTAGTTCTTCGGTATCTTCTTCTTCCACCACATTATACTTTATCGGTCTTCCTCTTGGATCATGTCTAACAAAAATTGACCAACCCGGTTTACCTGGAACCTTTGAGTAAAATACCTGCTCACATTGGCTTGGAAGAACATAGGGCTCATTTCTAGCTCGCTCGATCGACCTTGTATTAACCATGGTAAATCCATTATCATGTTCAATAACAGTTCTCTTGGGATCATTTTCATTCAATCATAGCTTGTACCATTAGACGACGAACATAACTGATTTGAAGGACTTAAAGTTTCACTCAATTATATCATCCAAAATGCCATAGTATGATTTTTTTGAGACTTCTGAATGTATGTCGCTTCTAGATGAAACATTAGTCACCTGAAAGACTGTAGTTAGCATAGAATCACAAGTTTTCTTCGTGTCATCCAAATTTTTGATTTAAAATTTATGACCATTGCACCACATAGCCTTGTGGTGTTTCACCTACAATATGTCAAACATGTAAAAATTATTGCATAGTCAGTTGATAAACATATTTATTCTTGGCCGATTGTATGCAAAGAAAAAAAACTCAACATATATATACATCAATATAATTGAAAATAATTAAATAATATGGGTGATTAATATATTTATACATACCTGTTTATCTCTTAAACCATATGCTAAATAAATTTCTCTTGGTGTAACATTGGAATCTCCATTACAATGAGCTTCTTTAACCAATGAAGCCACACATTCCCATGTTAATGCATGACCAGATTGTTGACATCGTTCAATCTATATCGTCATCCAATCAATATTGTTTGTGATGCACAAATGTAGTGTATCCCACTCTTGACCAACTATATTGAAAAAATTGAAATTCACAAACGACGTATAATTAGTTAATTACTATGGTATACGACCTTAATTTATAATTGATGTATATTGAATATTAATAATTAAATAAGTACAATATACATAAAAACCAAATTTAAAATATATTCTAATTAATCTTCATGACCATCTTATAATTACCTCACTTTCCTCAATCTACCTTTCCACATCAGGTACTCCCCTTCGAATTTTTTAATGGAGTTGGGATCCCAAATGCGATCTACATGGATCTTTGTTGCAAACTTAGGAATATATTCAATAATGTACACCATGGTCTGGTATACCATATATCCTTCCACCATAGAACCCTCAGGATGTGCTCTTTGTCTAACCAAAACCTTCAAAAATTTCAAGTGTCTCTCAACCATCCACATTGGCCTTATGTGTACAGGTCCACACAATTCAATCTCCTCAACTTGGTGTATGAGGTAGTGTTCTTGTGCATTGAAAATTTTTGAAGGTAGACACTTTTACATTTCACACATTAGATGAGGAAATTTTTTCTTCCAATATTTTATATATTTTTTATGGATTTCTTTAGATGACAGCCATCTACAAGTGATTCAAGGCACAAATATATTAACAAGATTCAATAAAAATACACAATATATTACATAAAAAGTAAAACAAATGGAAAATTTAAGATCTATACAACAAATTGAACAAATATTTCTACTTATCTCATGTATTTTCCAAGATCATATATAACTTACTTGACATTGTTGTCGAAGTTTTCTGGGAAAGACAGAGGTAGAATGTACTACAACAATTATAAAATGATCTTTTCATTATTTTTCCAAAAGTAGTAAACATAATACACTAAAAATTACATGCAGTATACAAATATATATAAAATATACTAGAATAATTACCTTAATGAAGGTATGCCAATCATCCATTTTCATCCCTGACCCAAATTCACCTTTCTTTGTTATGATATTTTTTATGTTCCTAGCAAATCCTGTAGGAAATTGAATTTTTTGTATTACTTCTTTTATAGCATTGCTTTGTTGCTTCGTTAATAACCAAGGAAGGGCGCTTATATTAAATTGGTCTCCATCACTATTTAATTGAATGAAATTTTTCGTTTCATGATTGGCTTCCTGAATGTCACTACAAATTTTGACAATTTTTTCTTTGTCATGCCTTCCATCCAATACTATCCATAATGTTTCTGTTATATTCTTTTTGATATTTATTGTATCAAACAAATGTACAATTTTTAGCTTCTTATAGTAGGGAAACCTACTAAATTATCTTGGATAACTTTTCAATCCCTATGGAAGCCGACCATTAATGTCTTGACGACCTTCATGAAGCATATAAGTTAAACAAATTAACAACGACATTCATTGTCAATTACAACATGAGTAAAAAAACACAATATAAAAATATAAATTCCAAACATGTCATATATTATAGATAAACAATTTGATCTGATGTATAACTTTGATGATTAATTCTATTATATTCCAACTTCCATAGGCAAGGTGTCATTCTTCTCGGTTTTCATGTAGTCTCTTCTTTCCCATTGAAAAGATGTTTTTCAGTAGTTCGATACTTATTATTTTTGTGGAGGAAGTGCCTATACATCAAACACCTGCTTTCCTAAACTTGTTGAACAACGAGATTTCATCTTTGGACCACAAACTGGACATGCAAATTTTCCCTTTATTTGAAGACCTGCAAGATCATATATAATTGGATTAAATATGTCAATTTTTATAATTATATATAATGAATAGATTATTTTAAAAACATACATGATATCTACTTCATAAAATTAAATATCGTTAAAGTGCAGTTGAACATCATAACATACCACAAAAATGTGTTAGCCCTGGGGCATCATGAATTGTCCATACAAGCATTGCATGGAATTGAAATTGTCTTTGTCCTATTTGTCTAGACATGTCATACATAGTGACGCCATTCCATAACTTTAGTAACTCATCGATAAGAGGATCGATATATACATTCATATCTTTAACTTGGTACTTACCTAGTTGAATGAACATAAACATTACATAATTATTATAACCATTTCATTGCAATATATATAAATTAATGTACATGACTATTAAATGAAAAAAATATAAGTCACTATGCAACAAATAAGACAAATGAGATGCTACTACATTAAAGAAAATTGATGTAAACAAATACTTGGAACAATCATTGCCAACATTATGTGCTCCCTCTTTATTGACATCCTTGGAAGAATGTTATTGTTGATAACAAAAAATGGCCACACCAAGTAAATAGATCTCATCTCTCCAAATGGATTGATACCGTTCGCTGCCAATGAAAGCCTGAGATTACGAGGTTATTCTTTAAAGTGTGGCCATTTTTCCTCCATGTCCCTAAATTCAAAATCATCCGCAGGAATTCGAAGAATGTCATCTCCACTTCTATTTTGTGCATGGTAATCCATAAATTGCACTAAGCTTTCACACCTAAATAATCGTTGCATACGTGGAATAATAGGAATATAACGAAAAACTTTGCGAGGCACCTTTTTTGTTAGATGATCTGTTCGATATCTATTGATATAAAATTTTGGGAATTTTGTTGCAAATTCATGTTGTTTATGATATATAGTATGATCATTGGGACATGCATCTATTGCTTGATACTCCATTCCAATATCTTTCATAATGGAAGATAAATCTCGGTATGAGCGAAGTAAAATATTTGATGGTGGTAACAAAAACTCACCTATTAATCTACAACAAAAAAATAATTTGTTAATATGAGGAATATTAATGGTACATAATTCATCCTTTATTTACTAGTGATGAACTAACAACAATTAAAATAGATGAAAAAATATGACATATATGACATACCTTAACATCTATGAGATTACTATGTTGGATAAACCATTCATAACCTTAAAGTTCACCAACAATAATACAACAGAGAAGATTTTTTTGGGAGTGTTCATAAAGGGGTTTGTATGCCTTCTCAAGTACAGGTAAATCATGAACATCATCAAATTCATCTTGATCATCATGATCAATTGTGCCACTAAATGTGTCATGGATCAATGTATTTGTACCATCATCTTCAACTATGTTTTTTGGCGCATGATCATCTTCTTCCATAGCATCATTAACTTCATCTTCGATATTCACAGCTCCATGTTCCTCCACTTGAAAAACCACATTCTCTAGGTCATGATAACCATATCATGTGCCCTAGGGTGCCCCACCTTTATAATAATGCTCGACACAAATAAACCATTATCATGATCAAGTGATTTTTTTTATATAAAAAAATGTTAAAACGATAAAACCATTTACAAATTCAATCAATATAAAGACATATAATGAACAACTTACCAATGGACGATAATTATGCCCCCCTTCAATGTGACCATGTTGTCTGCAATGTTTCTCAGTTGTTGTGATTAAAAGTCTTCTCGTCTTTAAGCCCTTGCAATTATTGCAAGGACAATAACATTTCCCATCACCCTTTCTTTTAAATCTAGCCCAAATTTCATTTTGTTCTGCACTAATATTATCTGACATGATTTTTCTTTACCAAGCTTGAATATTTAGATCTTCAAAAAATATCAAACTCACACTCCAATAATTTTTAATCATAGACAGGTAACAAAATCTAATAATTCTGATATTTTGCACCAAAAAAATCGGCCTATAACCTCCACAAACTATCACAAGTATCACAAATTCGCAAGTAGGGAAAATTCGCAAACACTGTCGCAAGTATAGATAAATTGTCGAGCTAACTTTTATTTATTAATATTTATGCCCGACATTCATCGAAATGTTGACGAAAATCATTGTTCGTCGAAATAGATCTTAGCTCTCCAAATGGATTAACTATCAATGAAAGCCTGAGATTACAAGGTTCTTCTTTAAAGTGTGGCCATTTTTCCTCCATGTCCCTAAATGCAGAACCATCTACAGGAATTTGAAGAATTTCATCTCCACTTCTATTATGTGCACGGTAATCCATAAATTGCGCTAAGCTTTCACACCTAAATAATCGTTGCAGACATGGAATAATGGGAATATAATGAAGAACCTTGTGAGGCACCCTTTTTGATAGTTAATTTGTTTGATATCTACTGATATGAAATTTTGGGCATTCTATTGCAAATTCATGTTGTTTATTATATATAGTATGATCATTGGGATATGCATCTATTGCTTGATACTCCATTCCAATATCTTTCATAATGGCAGATAAATCTCAGTATGATTGAGGTAAAATATTTGACAGTGGTAACAAAAATTCACCTATCGGTCTACAACAGAAAAATAATTTGATAATATAAAGAATATTAATGGTACATATTTCATCCTTTATTTACTAATGATGAACTAACTACAACTAAAATAGATGAAAAAATATGACATATATGGCATACCTTAACATCTGTGGGATTGCTATGTTGGATAAACCATTCATAACCTTCAAGTTCACCAACAACAATACAGCAGAGAGAAGAGTTGTTTGGGAGCCTTCATAAAGGGGCTTGTATGCCTTCTCAAGTATAGGTAAATCATGAACATTATCAAAGTCATCTCAATCATCATGATCAGTTGTGCCACTAAATGTGTCATGGATCAATGTATTTGTACCATCATCTTCAATTGTGTTTTCTGGTGCATGATCATCTTCTTCCATAGGATCATTAACTTCATCTTCGATATTCACACTCCATGTTATTCCACTTGCAAACCACATTCTTCAATCCATGATAATCCATATCATGTGCCCTAGGGTGCCCCACCTTTATAATAATGAGCGACACAAATAAACCATTATCATGATCAAGTGATTTTTATATATATAAAAAATGCTAAAACGATATAAACATTTATAAATTTAATCAATATAAAGATATTTAATGAACAACTTACCAATGGATGATAATCATTCCCCCCTTCAACATGACCATGCTACTTGCAATGTTTCTCAGCTATTGTGATTAAAAGTCTTCTCATCTTGAAGCCCTTGCAATTATTGCAAGAACAATAACATTTCCCATCACCCTTTCTTTTAAATCTAGCCCACATTTCATTTTGTTCTGCACCAATATTATTTGGCATGATTTTTCTTTACCAAGATTGAATATTTAGATCTTCAAAAAATATCAAACTCACACTCCAATAATTTTTAATCATAGATAGGTAACAAAATCTAATAATTTTGATATTTTGCACCAAAACATTTCGGCCTATAACCTCCACAAACTATCACAAGTATCACAAATTTTCAAGTAGGGAAAATTTGCAAACACTGTCGCAAGTATAGATAAATTTTCGAACTAAATTTTATATATTAATATTTATGCCCGACGTTCGTCAAAATTTTGACAAAAATCATTATTTGTCAAAATAGATCCTAGCTCTCCAAATGGATTGACACCGTCCACTGCCAATGAAAGCCTAAGATTACGAGGATCTTCTTTAAAGTGTGGTCATTTTTCGTCCATGTCCCTAAATGTAGAACCATTTGCAGGAATTCGAAGAATGTCATCTCCACTTCTATTATGTGCATGGTAATCCATAACGTATGCTAAGCTTTTGCACCTAAATAATTGTTGCATACGTTGAATAATGGGAATATAACAAAGAACCTTGCAAGACACATTTTTTGTTAGTTGATTTGTTCGATATCTATTGATATGAAATTTTGGGCATTCTATTGCAAATTCATGTTGTTTATGATATATAGTATGATCATTGGGACATGCATCTATTTCTTGATACTCCATTCTAATATCTTTCATAATGGCAGATAAGTCTCAGCATGAGCGAGGTAAAATATTTGATGGTGGTAACAAAAATTCACCTATCAATCTACAACAAAAAAATAATTTGTTCATATGAAGAATATTAATGGTGCATATTTCATCCTTTATTTACTAGTGATGAACTAAAAACAATTAAAATAGATGAAAAAATATGACTTATATGACATACCTTAACATCCGTGAGATTGCTATGTTGGATAAACCATTCATAACCTTCAAGTTCACCAACAACAATGCAATAGAGAGAAGAGTTGTTTGGGAGCCTTCATAAAGGGGCTCGTATGCCTTCTCAAGTATAGGTAAATCATGAACATCATCAAAGTCATCTCGATCATCATGATCAGCTGTGCCACTAAATGTGTCATGGATCAATGTATTTGTACCATCATCTTCAACTGTGTTTTCTGGTGCATGATCATCTTCTTCCATAGGATCATTAACTTCATCTTCGATATTCACAGCTCCATGTTCCTCTACTTACAAAACCACATTCTCTAGGTTGTGATAATCCATATCATGTGCTCTAGGGTGCCCCACCTTTATAATAATGATCGACACAAATAAACCATTATCATGATCAAGTGATTTTTTATATATAAAAAAATGTTAAAACGATATAAAAATTTACAAATTCAATCAATATAAAGACATATAATGAAAAAATTACCAATGGATGATAATCATGCCCCCCTTCAACATGACCATGTTTCCTACAATGTTTCTCACTTGTTGTGATTAAAAATTTTCTCATCTTCAAGCCCTTGCAATTATTGCAAGGACAATAACATTTTCCATCACCCTTTCTTTTAAATCTAGCCCACATTTCAATTTGTTTTGCACTAATATTATCTGACATGATTTTTATTTTCCAAGTTTGAATATTTAGATCTTTAAAAAATATCAAACTCACACTCCAATAATTTTTAATCATAGACAGGTAACAAAATCTAATAATTATGATATTTTGCAACCAAAAAAATCGGCCTATAACCTCCACAAACTGTAACAAGTATCGCAAATTTGCAAGTAGGGAAAATTCACAAACACTATCACAACTATAGATAAATTGTTGAACTAAATTTTATTTATTAATATTTATGCCCTACATCCATCGAAATTTTGATGAAAAATCACTGTTCATCAAAATTTCGATGAACGTCGAGCACAATTTAAAAAATAAAATGAAAATTACACATGTACCCAACGATTCATCTAATTGTTCATCTTTCGTCAAAAAATTTCATCGTATTTTGCAGTCAAATGAGTTAGTGTGCATGTCAAGCAATGGGGCTCCTTTATCACTTTTAATAGTCCTTGGCTCGGGGTCATAGAATTTTACAAGAAATAGGAGCATATCAACTTCAACAAAAATATTTGGCACTACAAGCTTTCTAATGTCACACATCCACAAATTTCGGGATGGTCGAGGGTATGTATACCTCTTGTATGCATACTTGAAAAAATCCCATCCATTTAGAGGCACAATGATGTCACCAACTTGTCTTACTCAATCCTAAAAATGATCAGACAACACACCTTCACCTGTAGCCCTTTTCCCTACAACCTTGGATCCTGAGAATAACTCAAGAAGATCATCCTCCATGAACCTTGTATAATCTCTCTTGACACCTTTTAACTTTGATTATGTTTATGAAGTACCAAGTTCTAGCTTCTTAGACTTAACTTTAGCCATTTTAGGTTTGGGTTTAGCCTTAAAAGGCTCACTAGGCTAACTCATTTTGTAATTTTAACAAAACTAGGGTTCTAAATTATCAACACCTTAACAAAATTATGTAAGTTTTTAACTTAAAATCTCTCAGCCAACCCTATTTATGTTTTTCACAAATTAAACTAGGGCTTATAGAGACTCTCCCTTGACACAAGAATAAGAAATGTAAAAACCATAACTTATAAACCCTACTGCTACTACTAGTTTCCCTTTCAATTCACCTTTCACATTAAATTCTACACAAAAAAGTTAGAAATTCACTTACTTAGGTAACCCTACCTCTTCTACTTTTTGAATTTACTTGTTCTTGACTCCACTTGCATCCTCACCTTCAAATTCTTGTTGAAATGATGAAAAACTATGTAATTAAATCTTTTATGATCGTATGGATCAAGTAGATATCCCATTAATGGTGTAAGATGGATCGTGCGAGTGAACATGAGTGTTTTGTTAGATAGTCATTCTAGTTTGAATTTCAACTATTGATCTATTGTTTCTTAAAGAAGATCAATGATTTTCACATGTTTTTCGCATGTCACTCCTTGCCTTCTGGTACCCTAGCATGTAACTGTGACATGAAAAACAAATGCAATGACATGAGATGCTTCCACGTAGCCACCTTTGAAATTTTCCACCAACTTTGTTCTATCAGCCATTGCACATCACTTTTTTGCTCCCAGATAGATGACTTGAAAACACAATGTTAAGAGTTGAGTTCACTTGAAAGGAGCCTAATTCCATCGCATATTGCACAAAGGTTTTGGGGTCGCTAGGATGAAACAACGATGTGAAGGCTCCCCACAATGGAAGGAATATTCTAGAGAATATCCTTTATCTTTCCATCACACATCACATTTATTGTCTACCAATTCCTTTCATATTTGTGATGTATTAGAATCACACGATGAAATAGTAGAGAAAACCTTTTGTCGCACATTGCTTATTTCTTTTTCTTTAAAAGAGTGAAAGTTATGATACAAAGGATGTATGTGATGCGCTTACATGGTGACACTTATATATGGAATAGTATTTAAATTGTTTCCTCTTCTTCTCTTTTTCCTTGAAGCACATCACATATCACATTTTAGATATGAGCCTTTAGATGCAAAGATGTGATATGAAGAGGGGTTGGGATGAGCTGACACAGTCTCAACATATTTCAATATATTCTTCATTCCTTTCAAAATTTCCATCACTCATAGCATTTTAGAGGTTAGCGGGCAATGAGCTAACCTCAACATGAAGGGCTCAAGCGATGTAAAGGAAATATCAACAACGCATCACATATTGTGCAAAGGGCTTGGGAAAACTTAAGCATAAATGCAATGCAATAGAATATGAGATGTGAAGGAAACAACTATGCATCACACATCTTTGAAAGGTATTTAGCGGATAGGAATAAAAGTGTGATATGAAGAAGGCTCGTGTTGTGAAGCAAACATAAAGGCATCACACATCATGTTTAGGAATTTGGCAGTGCAAAGGAAAACTATGATGCATTGGGAGTTCGTGATGGGAAGACTTAAGTGAATCAGATATGCACATGCTTTATAAGTTGTTTTAAGGAAGGGGATGCCTAGGAAAATGAGTAATTAAGACATAATAAAACCTTAAGGCGTAGCCAAACTTTAGGATAATGGGAAAATATTTCAAAATATCGACCATGGGAAATTAACACGACGAACCATGATGAAATAAATTTCATGCAAAGGAAACAAATCAGTAACCCTAGGCATAAGGTATTAGTAAGTGATAGGTCGTCGATAGGTCCTACTACTTTAGAATATAGAATTTCAATTAGTCAATTGGGCAGTTTCCAAGGCAGTTTGTGAAAGAATATGACTTGGATAACTCATTTTTTTATTTTATGTTTTTCTTTAAACTATTGAAATCAATTTTAATCTAATGCCATTTAACTTCTTAGCTAGAAAACAATATGTTCTAACAAAACTAGAAATACTAAGCTAGAAAGCATAGGATAACTAATTTAGAAAGCATCATGACTAAACTAGAAAGCATGGAAACTAGAAAAATGAAGAACTAATATACTATGTAAGTAGAGAAATAAGTGAACAGACTATGAAACATCTTTTTAAATAGTAAAAGATTCTAAAAACTATGAAAAGTAACCCACACTAACTAAAACAATGGTGCTTTGGAACTTCAGACTCGACTCTCAACAAACTTAGTTACTTCCTACTGAACATTTATCTATTTTTAATAAATAAAATAACATAATAGTAAAATACTTATCTATTTAAGCTAACTTCCCTCAAGTGGCTAGCTCATGGGTTAACACTTCATTCTCAAATCACATAAACTACACATTTTGGAGTCTTTCCATTACAAATATTTATCATCATTCATAGTTCAACAACTTAGTAAGTAATAGAAGAAAGTTCTTTCATTCATCAGTATTCATAAATCATATAAGCAACATAACGTTATCATTCAGTCTTCCTTCATCTCTTTTGAAGTTACATTTCTATACAAGACTTATAACTAAATCCTAGATTCTAGATGGTGTGGATAGCCATTGAAAAAGTCTTCAACAACTTAAAACTAACTTTCATGTCTTTAAAGCTCATAAACATATAGAAGGCTCGAGACAAGCCATGAAGTTTTTGATAACAAAATTTAAAGAAACAAAAACTAAATCTTCAGTTCATCATCCTGATATTTAGGAGCAGGTTCGCAGTATCTATCCTTTACCACTCTTAAGGTGCGTGTTGGTTCAACATTTGTAACAGCTTCTAGATGACCGATTATTCCCTACAAAAACACTTAAGTCAACCCATTAAACCTACATTGGAAAATTTGCTCAATTGATCATAAGAAAGAAAGTTTCAATAATTTTCCTTTAAAATAAGCAATTATTTCTCCTAAAGTTTAATAAATTGGCATAGACTTAGGATTGAGTTTGTAAAAGTAAGCTTTTCAGATTTTATTATGATGAGGTTATTTTTACCTCATCATTTCATCCCCCACCTAATTCCTGGCAGGTCCTCCTACTCCATAGTTATAACCCTGAGTTTTATTCCACTCCTCATATAGGGCACTGAGAGCATGTACCTCTCTTGTTGTTGCATCAAAAGCTTCAGGGTCATAGATGAACCCTCAGTGAAATATCACACTCTCTCTCCATTCATTAAAAATTATGTCATTTTGATCAGTTGAAACATTGAAAGGAGCAAGTGGATTAAGTAGCAAAGGAGGCCTGTATTTCATTCCCATCTAGTTTGTCTCAAGGGTTCTCAGGATTTTAACTAAAGCATCAGCTCTTCTAAAAGACCACCTAATATTAAGAGGAGAAATGACCTCTCTTTTCTTCAGGTAAGCAGGTAATGGAGTGAACCTCTCTTCACAAGTGTGTCATGCTTTCCCAATCAATTTCTTCCCATGATTCATAAAATTATTGTAACACTACCTGTGGTTGTCATCATACTTTTTTTTTCATCTTGTCATTAACAAGGAGAGACAAAAATGTGTCTTTGAAACCACTAGGCCTAGAATTTGGGGACCTTGTTTGAAGACCCACTGTCTTTTCTACCTGTGCAAACTCTTTTGTGCGCTACTGCCAATGAATCTGGTTTCTCATGGTAGACAACAAGGCTCTTAATTCTACTTCTCCAACAAATAAATTGATAAAGAAATCGGTGTGATTTTCTAATAATAAATCATGCAGAAAGAATTTACAAATCATATCTTGATCCTCATGTGTTGAATCTACAAATATCTTAACAAATTCTTTATAATTGGGCTTGTAAGGCTGATCATTGTAGATTCTACATAATTTCCATCTTATCCATTGTTCGTTTAAAAAAATGGAGTACAATCTAGATGGCCTTCTACAATTTAATAGACAAACAACAAGTTGACATGCATCTTGTTTTCCTCTATATGCCATGTCAAATGACTCCTTCAGGGTACCAATTCTTTCTTCAGCCTGTAATTCTCAGTTTCAACGTTTCTTAAGAAATAAAATTGTTCCATCCATTTCATTAACAGTGGGGGAATGTGAACCTGTAACCAATTGGTTATAACCAAATCAGTTTGGATTTCTTTGGATTCCATCTTTGGTTTCCTAGTGCATTCTGCCAATTTTTGTTCCAGCTCTACAACTTTGTTGATTGAAGATTTAATTCTTTAGTTTTTGTTTTCCTGTCTTCTTCAAAGGTTGAGAGCATAAGCAAAAAAAAAATCTTTATCCTTTCAATTTATGTATTCTTTCTTGCAATTTCAACTTTATAAGTTGTATACTCTTGACTTAACTCTTGCATTTGTTCTTTCAACTTATAAATTATTGTGTCCTTTTCCTGTAATTGTAGTTTCAAACCCTGTATTTCTTGACTCCTTTTATTTATTATAGCTATATGCACCATCAATTCTTCTTTTTGCAGTTCAACCTATTCATTACTTGTATACAATTGTTTCTTTAAATTATCAATTTCTATTTTACATCTCTCTGTTTTTGCAGTGTCATCCTTTGTTTCAACTATCTCAATAATTCTATTAACAATAGGGGACAAATTACTTTGAATACCATCATCTCCTTCCTATTCTTTTCCCTAAATTTCTTCAATGAAGACCTCCTCCACAAATGCAGAGTGGGAAGGAAACTCTTCAACTGAATCTTCTTTTTCTAGAGGTATTTCCTCTACATTGGCAAGCTCTGAAATCTCAACAAGCTCAAATGGTCACTTGGGATTTTTCTTTTTGGAACTTCCCTCCATACCCTTCATTGGGGTTGTAGAGAATTCAGAGGCAAGGCGCTTACTTCTTCTTAATAGAGGAAGACCTTGGAAGGTGACAGGTGTCCCATGTTTCCATTTTCTTTTTCTTCTACGTTTACTCAAATCGAAATAAATAAGCTTGACTTGCTTTGGAAAATCAGGGGTGGTGGGATTCGGAGCTTTCGGAGCTGGAGAGCCCCTAGGGGAAATTTCTCCAGATGTTGAAGTAATTCAGTGAGACGATTTCCCTAGTTCTATTATTTTTCTAATTGAAGGCTTCTCAATTTTCTTTAAAAAAATTTCCCATTTGTCCTCGAATTTCTTTCGAAAATGGTATTTACAATTCAATTGAATTAAACCATGATGTTTCAGTGGCCCTAACCCTGTTTTATATCTTTCTATGGAAGTGTTTAGAGATTCATATAAAATTTCAAGCAAATTTACCCTAAGAGCAGGGTTCTCTTTCCCATGACGCAAATGGATCAGCATTCAGAAAGAAGGTTCTACTACAATAACTAGTTGATCTTCACCAGTAAACTATTTAATGATCCAGGCAATGACAGTACCCCAGGGCTCTAGTATGGAGGTCCTCTGGAACCCTTTATTTTGTCCTCTGGTGCTAATTACTACCATGGGGTGAGGGTCTCCCTCTCTAACAAATAATTTAGATAATTTTTGGTACATCATCTGAGAGGTTTCTTTTATCTTAATACCTGAATTTTCTAACCCATACAAATGAGAAATGATTTTAGGACTCACCTTGACATTCTTTCCATGAAGTATCACTTCTCCATTTGAATAGTTTTCAGCAAACGAGCTCACCAACTTTTCATCATATCCATTGAATTTTTTGATAAAATCCAACCATCCTACCTCTTCGAAAAGTCTGGAGATATTGCTTAATCCCAACAATTTGTCAACTGAATTTGACTCTGACTTCTTTTTACCACTCCCCATTTTCATATTTTCCCTCTTTGTAAAATATTTCAATCATGGCCCAAATCTTCCACACAGTACTTTTGAAAATCTTTCCTTTGGAATAACTTATTTTCCATGTTTGCAGCTTACCAAGCAATTATTTTAAATCTACATGAAGGCATGCGAAAGGCTTTCCATACAAGTAGTTGATCACCGAGTGGCACAAATTGCTAAATTGGGAGTGAAGTTTGTGCCAATTAATCATTCTTTATTCGAAAATAACTACCTACTTAAAGAGAAAATTAGTACTTACTTGAATTTTGTGATCGTTCAAAGATCTCGTACCTTACATATTTGACAGGATGACGTGAAGGTATTGGTTGAGGTGATGACGGATTTATTATGGCATGAATGTGGAATTTTATGGATGATGGAGCTATTAATGAGGACTACAGGACTTGGTGGTGTTATTTGTGATAAAAAAACAAAATAGGAAGACAGATGTACAAGATATGATGATGGATGTATCGTGAAATTTTGAATTTATGAAAAAGGTGGCGGAATACGAATGAAAAATTTTTGGAGTACGCAATTGACATCGCGCTCGAAACTAGTGCATAAGTTCTGGAGCATGCAAGAGGTTTTTATTTGTGACTGAGAAGGTGGAAAAGTTCCAGAGCATCTATGGAAGGTGCGACTGGGACGACGATGAAATGAATGTTCCGGAGCATTGTTGAAAGATGCAGCCAGAGAAGAAATGAAATGACGGTTCCAGAGCATCATCGAAAGATGCAACCAGAGCAGCAACAACATGAAGGTGGAGTAACAAGACTTAAGAATTTTGAACTTCGGGAGCTTTGAACCTTAGTGCAGGAATTCCTTTTTGTCATAACATTTTTTGTACAAGTTTCGGAGCATCGGGCATCAAGATCATAACGTTCTGGAGCATCTTGGGAGGGTGCTCCGGAAGTTATTTTCCTCCTTTTTAACAAGTCTTGCAAAATGGAACAAAAATTAGCTAAGTCCAAAAAAAGAAAAATTAATAAAAAATATATCTTGGCATACATGTCTTTTTATTACACATTTTTGAAATTTAATATATATTTTTTTAATTTATTTATTATTATTATTATTATTTTAACAAAAGAAAGAATTTTTACCAAATAGAATCGGTCTTGGCAGAGTCAACACATTGGACCTTGCCCTGCATTTCCACCATTCTTGAGAATTTTTCCCTATTGAATGGATTATGGTAGACACACAAGCGATGACCATTAACTAAGAGGGTTCGTGTGTCACCATCAATTGGTTTCAACCTAACAGTTCCATTCAAAAAGACTTCAGAAATCTCATAAGGTCCCAACCAATGAGTCATGAGCTTTCCTCTATGATCTTTGTACCTTGAATCGAATAGCAAGGCCCAGTCTCCATTATGAAACTTCATCTCCTTAATATTTTTGTCATGCCACACCTTATGTTGATGTTGAATTAATTCAATTTGATGGACAACGTATAGGCGAAGCTCATCCAATTCACTTAGCTACAACACTCGTTCAACTTGGGCTTGTTTAAAATCTAGGCCTATTTCCATAGTTGTTCTTAGAGTTTGTAGTTCAAACTCAATGGGAAGAAGAGGTTTCTTTCCAAAAATGAGCTCATCAGGGTTGAATCTAGTCATGGATTTCAGGTTGTTTTGTATGCCTATACAGCTTCAAGGAGTTCCTGGCCCAATCTTTTCTTCCTGAAGAAACTATTTTTGTTAAAATATTTTCAAGTTCTCTATTAGTTACTTCCACCTGGCCATTTTCCTAAGGGTGGTAAGGTGATTACTTCCTATGGCTTACCTGAAAATGGTAGGTGAATGCCAAGAGCACTTTGGACATAAATTGGGGTCCCCGGTTAGTAATGATAGTTTGAGGGGCTCCAAATCTAAGGAATAATTTATTATAGAGGAAGTCTGCGACTTTCTCTTCCCTAGCTACTCGTAAGGCTTGAACTTCTTCCCATTTTTTTAGGTAATCGGTGCAAACCAATATGTATTATTTCCCTTGGGAGGAAGGATCTATGGGTCCGATAAAATCTAAACCCCATTTCTTGAATGGTTCTAGCACTACTGTGGTAGCAAAGACATTTTCGAAGAAGCGGTTGGTCTTCCTACTCTTTGGCATTCATCACAACGATGAACATAGTTCTTAATATCTTTATGCATTAAAGGCCAATAGTATTTGGCACCTAAGATTTTATCGGAAGTTCTCTTCACAAAGTAGTGCCCTCCTGAAGGATCATCGTGACAGGCCCTTAGAATAGTGTAGGTTTCGTCCACTCTCACACATCTTCTTAAGACCATATCAAGTCCACAATGAAATAATATTTTGTTAATCCATTTGAATGAGGCACTTTCCCTGATAAGTCGCTTCTTTTGCTTAGTCGTGAATCTTGGGGGTACCTTTGAAGTAGCTAAACAGTTAACGATATCTGCAAATGAGGGTCATTTTACAAAAACTGCAAACATATTTTCATCTTGGAACTCATCTTGTACAGTGTTGATGGTGTTTTCTGCATAGCAACAACTCAGACAGAATATGATATCCTATCTCTCTTGAAAGGTAAATCTCTATGGGAAAAGAGATAACCCCAAGGTCTCTAATGTCAGGTCTTGACAATGTAGTGAAACAACTCAGAGATAATGTGAAAATGTTGGTAATCACAAGGGGCCTTACAAACAAATAATGAATCTTCAAACTTATCATATTTTGTAATATATTGACTGAAATTCTTAAATGTAGCCCAGATAATAAAATAAATAGCAAAAGATAAGAGTTTAAAAATGATCCTAAGATTAAAATTACTCCTAAAATCAATCACAACAACGATGAATGCTACAAACGGACAAATCTCCAATGAAACCAATTTTTGCTTAATCAAGGACAAGCCTGCAACTCCATAGAAATGGTGCAATCTTCTGAGGAAACTGAAGATTTTTGGAATATGAATATTCATCCACATACCCAGTAAATGGCGCAATGTAAACAAGAATTCATAATTTAACTTAGCACAAAATAAGGCCCAAACTAACTTTACACAGCAACTTACAATCAGCAAATTGCCAAAAGTATGGACCGGAGATCGATCAACATCATTACAATTTCACCATTATCATGAAAGAACTGAAAACTAATATCTAACACTGAGAATCAAGAACAAGAAACCATAAAATTTTTGAAACATAACACAATGTTTTCCAAATCAACAACCCGTTTGCATTATCTTCTCTAGCATTACATAACAATTTCTAGTCTTTCTCCTCTCCTACAACTACTAACTAGCAGAATCTAACCTCTAACTTAGCCAATTCTGGCTTTGCAGCTTCTAACCAACTATTCTCTAACCTTTTCTACTAACTTTTTCAAATGAGAAGGCACTAGCCTTTTATAGATATTACATTTTTAAATCAAGGGCCAAGATTAAATTCAATCCAATGGCTGCAATTAATCCTCAAGAAACCCTAAGAATCCACATTAGGGTTTAAAAAATGTGGTACATCATCATCCAATAGCACAAAAGCAGTTACATCCAGAAATCAACAATCTGCCACCTCAATTTAATAAAAAACTATGATGGGAGAGTCAAAACAACATCACACGTCACTCCACGTTTGAAACATATATTCCAGTTGTAGACAGGTTGTGGCATAGATACTTATGTAGGTGCATTTTAAATATTTTCCAGAGTTTCCTCTTGGCACGAATCCATATGCAAATCCTCCTTTTTTTATTTAATCCTAAAAAATAGATATAATCATTAATAGCCCACATGTGAAAATCCAACAAAAAAATATTAAAATTAAGCATAAATAAACCCTTGGAAATTTCAACTCCTTCATAAAATTTCAGAAATTTAACCCTTTCGGAGTTTAGGAAAATCGTGACAGGAAGTTTGGAAAAATCTACTAGGAAGGGAAAATCCCGAAAAATGGCCAGAAATCCGCCAAACTCTAGACGGGGCAGAAAATCCCGAAAAAATTTGGACAGGGCGGAAAATCCCGAAAAAATCTGGACTGGGCGAAAAATCCAGAAAAATCTAGACCGGGTGGAAAATCCCGAAAAAATCCAAATCGGGTGGAAATCCCCGAAAATGGCAAAATTCATCAAAATCCGGATTAGGTGGAAATCCTCGAAAAATGGCAAAAAATCCGGAGGAAAACTTCGAAACCCCATAACTTTTTTTCCAAATGAATTTTCAAAAAGTTCAAAAAGCAACTTGGCTTAATTTTTCATCCTCTATCCATTGGTGCGAAAATATTTACACATGACATTGAAAAATCACTAGAAAAATCCCCATTTCTAAAATCGAAGACTCCAAAACGTTTCAAAATACCACCCCCATCAAACCAAATCTAGACTTAATCCCAAAATAACCTCCAAGAAGAGAAAAACCAGAAATTGACAAAGTCAAAGTGCAAAAAAAGTAGAAGAAAAAGAGGGTCCCCACCTCTGGTGGGGTGTGTGTGCAAAAAGTGCACAACAAATGGTGACTCCATTGAGAAAATGCTTCAGAGCATTTCGATGACAAATTGGAATCAAGAACCCAGAATCTCTGGTTTTGATCCTCACCTCAAGTCAACCAAAAAACTAAAGTTTCAAAATCAATGGACAAGCTAGCCTTTCCTATGCTGTAAATCCAAGTGTGTGCAAGTGTATAAATTTCCCTCCTTAAGTTGTTGTAAGAAACCAAGTTCATTCATGCTAAGCTACATAAATATTCTAGCTTCAAAAGCAACCTGGATAGAGCCTCGTTGCCAATCAGGCGTCTATAGCCCCGATGAGGTTATCACTGTGATTCTCCCAAACATAACTCTACTGCTCGTCAGGCGTCCATAGCCCTGGTAGAGATATTCGGGTTCCTCCAAAAGGTCAAACTCACTTTCTTTTGATATTCAATATTTTCTTTTCTTTCTTCTTTTTTTCTAATTTATTTTTTATATTTTTCATTTCAACATGGAAGCAATGAAGCTCACACTCAAGGCTGAGAATCATAGTGGCACTAAAGTAGAAATATAAGATTTTTCACTTAACAAGACCTCACAAAGATCTTATAGCAACCTCAAGATTCTTAAGATGTGTGTAAAATGTCAGATTTGAGCACATTCAGGAGCTAATTCAATCCAATGACTTGTCCACTTTAAATATTTAGCACATGTGACATTGAATAGAAGATTTCACCAACATATCCTAGAAGGATGATTAGAGTTTGTAAAAACAATACCAAAAACAACCCCAGATAAAATAATTGTTGTTGTACAAATAAGACACTCCCAACAAAAAGTAGGGGAACTCAAGCTGAAGAAGCAAAGTAGGCAACCAAACCGAAACTAAAAGAAGCACATAAGCCAACCAAAGGCAAAGCAAAGCAATCTAAACTAAAGCCATCTATCCTAAAGAAAACCCAAAAAAAAGACTTAAATCAAAAGAATGGCAAGGCAAGCTGCATTTATTCAAATCAACACTATGTACAAAGAGAATCAAATCATTGATGATCAGACAAGGTGAATTGAGACCCACACCTATTTTTCTTTTCATCAAGAATGCAAATTCATCCTTATATTCAGCAAAATAAACCTCAACAATGCAACATTCAAACTCAAAATTCTCAACAGGAATAATCAGTAATTGAGATAACTCTTTGAAACCATGACAAATCCATATGCATGTTATCTTCCCCAAACCTCCATAATCAAAATGATAAACTTTAGGAGTTTCAGCAAGGAGAGAAACAACCTGGTGTTGCACTTGTTCAAATTGAATGCTAAATTTTTTGTCCTCCAATCATGCAGAGTTAACATCCATGAGGTCGGGAGCTCTCAACTGATGATGTAGTATTCCTCTTGCATTTGAAACATGCACAACAAAATCAGAGTCATCAATGAGAAATTCAGGGTGAAAATTAGATTGAACAAATTTAGAATTGACATCATGGAACTTTTCACCTATTTGAGTATCTTCATGAGGAATTAGTGATGAAACGGCATAAGCTTTGTCATGCATGACAAGTTTCTCAGTAGGATGTTCATTAAGAGGCATGGCAAACTGATCCTCAAGAAAATTTTCACCTACAACCATGTTCTCAATTTTTACTGTAATATTATTGTTTTCAACATCATTCAATTTTTCATGTGCATCAAAATGAACCACATTATCTATCCCATCATTAATGCATAAAATCTATGAATTTCTAATATTTATCTCACCAATAGATAGAGAAAGAACATAATTAGATGAATAAGAAGACTCCCTGAATTCTTTTGTTGGCACAAGTTCAGGCTTGTAACTGTAACCCTCAGGAACATCAACCCCTTCATCAACAACATAATTTCCTTCAATTTGCTTCATGGGACACTCATTGATAATCTGTTGAGGCTTCTCAATTGAAATCTCAACCTCCTCTAGGTCTACCCCAGCATCTACTGCTATACCTTTATTAGATCCAATGCCAATTGACTCTTCTACTGGGCATTCCTCAACAACTTGTTGAAGTTCTTCTACTAGAGACTCATTCTTCATAGTTTGATGCACATCCTTTGTATGATCCAACAACCAGACATGCTCTCCCGCCTCTAGAGGACCATTTCCATTCTTCTCATCACTTTCAAAAGATTGAACTATAGATTCTTCATTGTATGCATACTTTGTTTCAACACTTTTTTCTTGTTTTTCTTCTGGTCCATTCTCTTCACTCCTTGGAAATGGTGCATGATCCACCACCAAGACCAATATGTCATAAGGACTAGATGGTACTATCTCTTGTCCACTCAAATTTATGCTAGTATGCTAGATCTCCTATTGGAAAATAGACGTAGCAGTCTGAAATTCTTGACAATCTAATTCAGAGTGTTGATTGGCGTTATGAAGCCTACACCATCCAGATAGAGCTTCTTCTACTAGATATACACCAGTTACAGGATTTTATTGATTGTTTGGATGCTCCAAAGATGTTAGGACTCCTTTATTGTCAGGCCTTATATCCTAAGTCCTATTTTGGCATGGTAGTTGCCTTCTATCAAATGTTGGCCCTGAGTATTGATCTTCAAAATATTGTCCCCTATCAATATTTTGCCCCTGATCTTGATCACAATTGAATTTATTTCCCCTTTGGATGACCTGAGGTTGATTGTTTTGGTTCCTTAGGTAGGTGACTTCGGTGGCCAACTTCTTTACTAGCTCTTTGAGTTCATCCAATGTCCCCTTATCTGCATTTTATGATGGAGGAACAACACCAACTGAATTCTGCATATAAACAGAATGAAACCCATGGTTCAAGGATTGGTTAAATGTCTCAAAGCTCTGCAAGTAACTGGGTACATTATCTTGCCAGTGAGAGATGGCAAGTTGATTTCCATTCGGATAGTAATTTGGAATGGGTAGGGCTTGATTCAAGGGTTGACTTGGGTGTGAAACCAAAGGCAGCTGAGGAGTTGAACCCAAAATAATTGTTTGACCAGCTAATGGCAGGGGTCCAGACAAGTGTTGTCTCAAATCTGTGCTCACCATAATAGCCACATCATAAGCTTCAAGCAGGCTATCAGGAGGGTTTTCTCTCCACTTCACAAAGGTAGATGTCAAACTATCCAAATCCTTAAAATAAACCTCCCTGGCAGAGGCATCATCCACAACATAAGGGGGTTGCAGCCTAGCATAAGCCCTATGGAACCTATTATTGAAAGCCCCTATTGGTTTGTTTGCCTCCCTCTTTACTCTAGTAAACTGCAAATAAAGTCCACTAGAACTAAGTGGGACCCCAAATCTCTGTAAAAATGTAGTCTCCAACTGAAGCCAAGTAGTGATAGACCTAGCAGGAAGATTGTTATACCAATAGAATGCCTCATCTCCTAGATAATAGGGGAAAAGTCTACAGGCAACATCCTCATGATTAATTCCCCTATCCTGGAGGGTAATTTTAAAAATCCTAACATGCTCTTGAGCAGTCCTTTTGGGATCATTTGTGTGAAATCTAGAGAAAAAATTCTCAAGGTTCTTTGGCATGGCATTGTAGTTGTTGAAGAATAGAGGACATGGGTTATTTGCCAAGAAAGCCATTGGTGGAGGTGGGAGCAGTAATGATTGATTTATGACTGGTTGAGGCTGTGGAATGGGAATTCATTCAAAATCATAGGAGGATGAGGATTATGAGAATGAAGATGATGGGGATGATGGGATTGGCTGGGTGGATGATGATTATCCCCTTCTTCTAGCCCTTCTTGACCTAATAAGGGCTTGCAACTCTTGTAATTCTTCCTCTCCTGGAGTAGATATGGTTCTTCTTCTTAACCTCTCAAGATAAATGGCAGACATAAATCGATCCAGCTTGTGTATTCAGGCCCTCCTTCTAGCACCAATCTGTTGATGGCATTTTCTGTACAGCAACAAATCAGATAGAATATGATATCCTATCTCTCTTGAAAGGTAAATCTCTATGGGAAAAGAGATAACCCCAAGGTCTCTAATGTCAGGTCTTGACAATGTAGTGAAACAGCTCAGAGATAATGTGAAAATGTTGGTAATGACAAGGGGCCTTACAAACAAATACTGAATCTTCAAACTTATCAGATTTTGCAATATATTGACTCAAATTCTTAAATGTAGCCCAGATAATAAAATAAATAGCAAAAGATAAGATTTTAAAAGAGATCCTAAGATTAAAATTACTCCTAAAATCAATCACAACAATGATGAATGCTACAAACGGACAAATCTCCAATAAAACCAATTTCTGCTTAATCAAGTACAAGCCTGCAACTCCGCAGAAAAGGTGCAATCTTCTGAGGAAACTGAAGATTTTCAGAATATGAATATTCATCCACATACCCAGTAAATGGCGCAATGTAAACAAACATTCATAATTTAACTTAGCACAAAATAAGGCCCATACTAACTTTACACAGCAACTTACAATCAGAAAATTTCCAAAAGTATGGATCGGAGATCGATCAACATCATTAACATTTCACCATTATCATGAAAGAACTGAAAACTAATATCTAACACTGAGAATCAAGAACAAGAAACCATAAAACTTTTGAAACATAACACAATGTTTTCCAAATCAACAACCCGTTTGCATTATCTTCTCTAGCATTACATAACAATTTCTAGTCTTTCTCCTCTCCTACAACTACTAACTAGCAGAATCTAACCTCTAACTTAGCCAATTCTGGCTTTGCAGCTTCTAACCAACTATTCTCTAACCTTTTCTACTAACTTTTTCAAATGAGAAGGCACTAGCCTTTTATAGATATTACATTTTTAAATCAAGGGTCAGGATTAAATTCAATCCAATGGTTGCAATTAATCCTCAAGAAACTCTAAGAATTCACATTAGGGTTTAAAAAATGTGGTACATCATCATCCAATATAGCACAAAAGCAGTTACATCCAGAAATCAACAATCTGCCACCTCAATTTAATAAAAAAATATGATGGGAGAGTGAAAACAGCATCACACGTCACTCCACGTTTGAAACATATATTCCACTTGTAGACAGGTTGTGGCACAGATACTTATGTAGGTGCATTTTAAATATTTTCCAGATTTTCCTTTTGACACGAATCCATATGCAAATCCTCCTTTTTTTATTTAATCCTGAAAAATAGATATAATCATTAATAGCCCACATGTGAAAATCCAACAAAAAAATATTAAAATTAAGCATAAATAAACCCTTGGAAATTTCAACTCCTTCATAAAATTTCAGAAATTTAACCCTTTCGGAGTTCAGGAAAATCGTGATAGGAAGTTCAGAAAAATCCGCCAAGAAGGGAAAATCCCGAAAAATGGCCAGAAATCTGCCAAAATCTGGATGGAGTGGAAAATTCAGGATTTTAAAAAAAACCCGAAAAAATCCGGACGGGGCGAAAAATCCCGAATTTGAAAAAAAACCCGGAAAAATCCAGACTGGACGGAAAATCCCAAAAAAATCCGGACTGGGCAGAAAATCCCGAAAAAATCCAGACCAGGCGGAAAATCCCAAAAAGTCTGGACCAGACGGAAAATCCCGGAAAAATCCTGACCAGGTGGAAATCCCCGAAAATGGCAAAATTCGCCAAAATCCGGACCGGGTGAAAATCCCCGAAAATGGCAAAAAATTTGGAGGAAAACTTCAAACCTCATAACTTTTTTTTTCGGATGAATTTTCAAAAAGTTCAAAAAGCAATTTGGCCTAATTTTTTGTCCTCTATCCATTGGTGCAAAATATTTACACATGACATTGAAAAATCACTATAAAAATCTCCATTTCTAAAATCCAAGGCTCCAAAACGTTTCAAAATACCACCCCCATGAAACCAAATCCAGACTTAATCCCAAAATACCCTCCAAGAAGAGAAAAAACAGAAATTGACAAAGTCAAGGTGCAAAAACAGTAGAAGAAAAAGAGGGTCCCTGCCTCTAGTGGGGTGTGTGTGCAAAAAGTGCACAACATACAGGAGTACTATCACCCTCTTCATGTTTGATTTGTAACAGAAAATCTACTACGACGTTATATTTTCCTGGTTTGTCAAGAATTGTAGCATTAAACTCCTGAAGGAATAATAACCATCTCATAATTCAACCATTAACTATAGGTTTTTTCATTAGGTATTTTACAGCTGAATGGTCCATATAGACTTTAACCTTATATCCCGTAATATAGTGGCGAAATTTTTTAATGGCGTGAACAACAGCTAGAAATTGTTTTTTTGCTGTTGTATAGTTCCTTTCTACAGAATTAAGATTTCTACTGATAAAATATATGGCATATTTACTCCCGTTCTCATATTCTTGTCCCAGAACCACACCAATAGCATCGTCAGAAGTATCTGCATAAATTTGGAGGGGAATACTCCAATTTGGTCCTTGTAGAATGGGAGCAGAGACAAGTTTTTCCTTAATGGTTTCGAATGATAGTTGACACTCAGGCGTCCAAACAAACTGTACTTCTTTCTTTTAGCTACTATTTTACTGAAGCCTTCTATGAACCTTCTATAGTAACTAGCATGTCTAAGAAAAATTCTAACATTTGTTTGTGTTTGAAGGATAGTCAACTGTTGGATGACTTCAATTTTCTTGGGGTCGACCTTTATTCCCTCAGAGGAAATATGATGACCCGAGACTATTCCTTGTTCTACCATTATTAAAAAAAAATCATGGCTAAGAGATAGTCTATTTTCCTCACAAACTTTTAAAACTCGGTCTAGGTTCTGAAGAGCTTCGTCATATGTTGACCCATAGACTGTAAATTTTTCCATGTAGACCTCTACATAGTCATTAACGAGAGCAAAAAATATGGCAAGAACGACTCTCTGAAAAGTCGCTGGAGCATTACAAAGTCCAAAGGGAAGCACTATGTATGCAAATGTGCCCCAAGGGCAAGTAAATTTGGTCTTGTCTTGGTCTTCTAGGGTGACCTGTATATGATTGTAACCTCTAAATCCATCTAGAAAGGATAAATATTTCCTTCCAGCCAAGTTGTCCAGAACCTGGTCAACAAATGGTAGGGGAAAATAATCTTGATGAGTGGATTTGTTGAGTTCTCTATAGTCTACATAGATTCTCCATTTTCCATTTTTCTTGGGCACAACCACCATAGGTGATACCCACTTACTATCAGAGATAGGATAAATAAACCCTGCACGGAGGAGTTTCTCAATTTCAATTTTGACCAGATCCTTTAATCTAGGATTGAGTTCCTCTGAGGCTAGTGAATAGGCCTTATACTGGTGTCACTAAAGATGTGATGAGTACAGAAACTTGGGTGAATTCCCCTCATGTCCATGTAATCCCAAGGAAAATCTTTAGACCTTTTTACCAACACATTGAATAACTTATCCTCTTGTGTTTCTGTCAGCCAGCTATTGATGTTCAAAGTTTTTCCTGGTAACAGCATGATTGATTTTATTCCAGGATGGACCGTAGTGACAGTATAAATTGGTCATAACAGGATATTGAGAGGACAACTATGAGGTATAAGTCGGTGAAACCTTGTGATATCTTCAAATAAATGACTTGTTCTGGGAATCATGTTTGCTAAGGGACAAGGCATTCCCATTGTAGTGTAGCTTTTCTCCATCCCACTTATATCAATTGGTTGCCCAAAAATTCTTGGAGCATCCATCATTTCTTCCTCATTCGGGGTTATAGCAAGGTGTGCTACATCCCTTACTAACTCTTCCTCCAATTCTTCTCTGTTTTGTTTAATTACCACCATGGCTAGCGAGGCCAAATTGTCTTGACCACTAGATTCTTCTGGTTCATCAACCCAGATCTTTTTATGTTCAGTAGGCTTAGTAGGGGGATATAAGAACAAACGTTTACTATCTTGACCATGCAAAACGGTCATTCCCCTTTCCCTATAATCAATCTTAGTAGCAACCATGGCCAACCAAGGTCTCCCAAGAATTATTGGATAACTATCTTTAGGTGTAAGTGATTGAATTACCTAGAAATCGAATGGATATTCCCATCCATCAACTTTGACGAGGATGTTTTTAATGACGCCCTTTGGGATGGCTATAGACTAATTTTCCATTTGTAAGACTGTGGTTGTAGGACGTAAACCAGTTAGTCCTAACTTTTCCATTACATCCACAGTCATCATGTTAATAGTTGCCCCAAGATCCACTAGTGTGTTTGGTTTGCTACATCGTTGATTGTAATAGTTATAAGTGGGATCCCAGGATCATCGTATTTTGGAGCAATAAAATTTACAAATAGAAAATCACCTAAATAGCCATCAATATGAACGATATTTATCTTTTTTGGCTTCCTACCTAGCGTTTTAATACATAGTTTTTTGATTAACTGGTTTAACTCAGGAATTTTTGTTATTGCTTGCAATAAAGGAACTTCAATTTGCAATTGCTTAATCTCCTAAATTAATGTAGTTTTTGAAGCCATGGATACTTTTGAAGTATCTTCTGGAGTTATTGACTTTAAACATCTGGATATGGTGTCATCGTGTTCTCCTTTGGAACGAGATCCTTCTTATGTTGACTCAAGGACTGACCTTCCTCCCCCTGAGACAAGTCAGCAGCTCTTGCCACTAAAAAAGGCTCTTTGTCTTTGGTAGTTGTATCCTAATTAGACAACGTGACTTTGATTGGACTTTTAGGCTCAGGTTCCTCCACTATTTCTTCAATAGTCGGAGGTTGAAGAGTTTGACCAGAGTGCAACTGCACATTTATGATGTGTATCGCATTAATCCCTATAACATTTTCATGTTCGGTAGAATAGACTGGCATATTTTGGTGATTATTCTTAGGGTTGGGAAGCGGCTGCACTGGAAGCTAAGGTTGGTTCACCTGCTCATTCAGAGGAGGGTTTTGAGCTTGAGGTAACAAATTTTTTTGTTGATTCCTCTTGGGTCTAGTATAAAACTAATTATGTGCCTGATTCCATTGAGGGGCAGCATGTTGTCGGTACCATTGTTGTTGTGGTTGATTCAGCCACTGTTGATTTCCCCATGTTTGGTTTTCCCATTCGAGGGATCCCTAATAAGGAGTTCCCTAGCTAGGTTGTGGTGGAGGTGACTAATTCCAAGATGGATTCCATTGATTATTAACCCATTTATTTTGTGGTCTCCATGTAGGATTGGAATTTTGTCCATAAGAGAAATTACCACCTTGATTTTGGTTTAAGGCGTTTATCTCTTCTTCAACCTGAATGGTTTTTTTCTTAGTATTCTTAATATCGAAGAAAAGCTCACATTGATTTTTAGGGTAGTTTTTCTCACAAAGTTGACAAACATTGACTTTATCTAAAGGACACTCACGCAATAAGTGTTTATTTTGACACCTAGGACATTGCGAGTTTTAGCTTGTATACTAGCTAATGTGGTATTCAACTGAATGAGAATGTTTGTTTTCAGATTTTCTATTTATTCGCGGAGCTTACCTATCTCATTAGACCCTTTAAAAAGATTAGTTTTATGGATTCCTCCCCGAGTACAGAGGAAATTCTGACATAACTCACATATTTCCTCAAGGGTTAGTTGAGATACATCACCTTTCCCCATCAAATCAAGATTTCTTCTAGCGTCATCATCAAGACCTTTAAGAGAAATTATTTTGAGAATCTCAATGCTAATGGTCGCTTCTCCACATCTTTTAGAGAGGAAGAGGAACCTATCAAGATAATCCTCTAAACTCTCATCCTCATTTTGTCTCAGTTTAAACAACTCTTCCTTTTGGTCACTCACCCTACAGTAGCTTTGGTATTTTTGCAAGAAAACATTCTCTATTTCCCCCTAGGATGTTATACTACCAAAACCCAATACCATAAACCAACGCATTGTTGAATCCTTTAGAGTAGAAGGAAAAAGCTTCAGCTTCTGGTTATCATTTTTATAGTCATATGTTTGACATAAGACCTTAAATTCAAAGAGAAATTGGTTTGGGTCTTCCGAGAACAAGCCACGGAAGGTCAAAAGGAAAGCTGGAAAAATCTTCTTCATCACAGTATCATCATCTGCATCTAAGGTAATAGGATAAGTAATCGTTCTAGGAGGGAACTGAGGTTCATTATGGTTAGGTTTGGCTCTACAATCTCCCATGATGTTCAAAGAAGTTTGTTCCTCAAAGACAATTTCCTCTATGACTGGCTATTATGCCAGTTGCTCATTAGGTAAATAGTGGAAAGCCTCGGGTGGGATAGGCTCAAATAATTCTTCAAAAGTGTGGTCGTCTAAGCCTTGGGCTTTCCTAGGTATGATTGGTACATATTTTAGGGGGGTCTTTGGTATAAATTGTCTGTGAGGGCCTCTTTTCCTGACCATGCAAAAGAGGAAGTCGACGGCAGAATTTTTAGCATAAAATGAGGTATCAAAACCGTCTCCTAGTAACACTTAAGAACAAAGGCTATTTTACTTCCCTGGAAATGGTGCCAAAAAGTGATAGGTTATTGTTAGGTCCTACTACTTTAGAATATAGAATGTCAATTAGTTGACTGAGTAGTGTCCAATGCAGTTTGCAGAAGAAGATGACTTGGATAACTCATTTTATATTTTATGTTTTTCTTTAAACTATTAAAATCAATTTTAATCTAAGGCCATTTAACTTCTTAGTTGGAAAATAATATGTTCTAAGAAAACTGGAAATACTAAGCTAGAAATCATAGGATAACTAATTTAGAAAGCATCACGACTAAACTAGAAAGCATGGAAACTAGCAAACTGAACAACTGATATACTACGGAAGTAGAGAAATAAGTGAATAGACTATGAAACATCTTTTTAAACAGTAAAATATTCTAACTATGAAAAGTAACCCACACTAACTAAAACAACGGTGCTCCGGAACTTCAGACTCGACTCTCAACAAACTTAGTTACTTCTTGCTGAACATTTATCTATTTTTAAAAAATAAAATAACATAACAGTTAAATACTTATCTATTTAAGCTAACTTCCCTTGAGTGGCCAGCTTGTGGGTTAACACTTCGTTCTCAAATCACATAAACTACAAATTCTAGAATCTTTCCATTACAAACAGTTATCATCATTCATAGTTCAACAACTTAGTAAGTAACAAAAGAAAGTTATTTCATTCATCAGTATTCATAAATCATATAAGCAGCATAACATTATCATTCAGTCTCCCTTCATCTCTTTTGAAGTTACATTTTTATAGATGACTTATAACTAAATCCTAGACTCTAGATGGCATGGATAGCCATTCAAAAAGTCTTCAACCACTTAAAACTAACTTTCATGTCTTTAGAGCTCATAAACATATAGAACGCTCGAGACAAGCCATGAAGTTTTTGATAACATAATTTAAATAAATAGAAACTAAATCTTCAATTCATCATCCTGATATTTAGGAGTAGGTTCGCAACATCTATCATATACCACGCTTAAGGAACATGTTGGTTCAACATTTGTAACAGTTGCTAGATGACTGATTATTCCCTACAAAAACACTCAAGTCAACCCATTAAACCTGCATTGGCAAATTTCCTCAATTGATCATAAGAAAGAAAGTTTGCATAATTTTCCTTTAAAATAAGCAATTATTTCTCCTAAAGTTTAATAAATTGGCACAGACTTAGGATTGAGTTTGTAAAAGTAAGCTTTTCAGATTTTATTATGATGAGGTTATTTTTACCTCATCAGTAAGCACATGGATTTAATGACTTATGTAATAACCTGGATGACCGGGAACTGACTACAACAAGTCAATGAAGAATTAGATCAAAATCATAAAGGGTAAAACAAAATAAGGTTTCTCTCCCAAAGGTTAATAAACCATAGACACTGTAGCATAAACCCTACCCATGAGGAAACTGATAAAACTAGGCAATAATGGACTGAAAAACATGGGAACACAATTTTTATTTTAAGGGTTCCACCATAATAATTCAATGAGATTAACACTTTTACTCTTCTAGTAATAATATAGTAGGTAACCTTGTAAAATAAGTTCCATACATCCTCTATCCCATGCCTCCAATATATAGACTCAAGGAGGCCTAAAACAACACTGAAAAATAATATCATGGGCCCAAAAAAGGTCCCAAAATACCATCGTATGAATTCTTGTGATATTTGCATGTGTGGATCCATCCCAAAATAGAAAATAACTTTTACAGAAGCCTCTTTGAATTTCATAACTCAAATTGGCATATGTAACTCCAAAGCACTCTTTCATGAAGCACTAATTACATAATACACCCATTAATAATATAATATATTCTTACAAGTCCACAACATAACCCCTCATCAATTCCTCATTACATCATTATTTCTAAATCCCCAAATAATAATAAAATTATTGCATATTTCCTTACCCTCATATGGGTGTTCCATTTTTCCTACTCCATGATTATGGAGATACATAAATTTTATCCATCCATAAATAATTACAATATACTTTAGGATATGCAAGGTGAATAGCACAACTAGTCATAACATTCTCCCACTTGATATTCACATGAAACAAAGGAATAAGTAACTCCAACAAAATGAACTAACCACCAAGGGTTTATCCATATTACACCAAATCCTTTCTACTCATGAGATCAACAAAGCACCTATAAAATCTATCAAATGACTACCATCTCAACAATAACACTATCAACCTTCATCATGTCCATACATGAAATATAAGAAAGAAAATCTAATAGCACACTCTTAATTTTATTAAAATACCACTATATCATACCTCAAACCAAAAAACATACACCAAAGTCCATTTTCTCAAGAATAGGATTGAACGTATGTCACATAATCAACACAATAGCTAGAGTAGTGAACACAACTCATAACTAACACATCTAACTAACAATTCATTAGAAAATGGTAAACATAGCATAGGTAGACCTTCTACTAGCCACATATCCAATCCAATCCATAATCACATGTTCATGTACATTCCTTGTCTTGCAAAAAGTATCTCTCCTTTGGTAATGAATACATACATATGAAAATATATGAAGACTTATTTACATATTCTAGTGGCACATATAATTCCTTAGGACTCATGTTGTATGGGGAATGTTTTTCCTAAAACTAACCAAATAATCTAAAGTCTACCAACCACACTTTAATAAAAAGGCATGGCTAAAGTTCTCAATCATGAAAGGGAAATTAGAGAAAAATATACCATTTCCATATAACCTTCATGAAAGAAACAAATACAAAATTAGTTTAAAAATCAACAATGCAAAATAATAGCTCAAGAATACCAAAATATAGCACTAAATGTACCCTACGAAAACCCTCTCAAAGTAAATAATTAGCCACCAAAAGAACTCACACTCAATTTATTATCTCAAGAAACAAGATTACAAGACAATTGTAAAGTCCCCATACAGGGCCTCTAAAGCATCAAGCATCCTAGTTGAATTCCTCCATGTGAACAAGTAAATAAGAACCACATAGCCACATATCCCAATCCATATATATCCAACTAACTATACCCAAATACCATGTTTTACTCATCATAATAGGTAGACCTTCTACCTCCAACATATCCAACCTAATCCATATTCATTTAATTTTATATATATATATAATATCCTCAATAATGCACTATAATGAGAACATCCAAAAAATGACACATATATATCTTAGAAATCCCATTGCATGGGTCATGTCAAACTTAAAATCAATCAAATCATCCAAAATTTCCCCAATAGCACTCACAATAAGGGTGTGGAAAGTATCACCAATATCATATAATACCAAAGAACACACACTGATCTACAAAATTGTAAACTAAACCTCTACAAAATAACTCTCTCATCACCGATAGATTTCACAAATTCTCCTCATCATTTTCATGTGAACATGAATTTCTAAGGAGAAAAAATATACCATAGACCATAAAATTACAAATTAAAACCATGTAGCATTCCCTTCTACCAACACCAATATGCTAAATTTGTGATAAATAAGATCTCCTTCCCAAAACCTCAAATAGGAAAATCTCCTCAATATCTAATTGGTCAACCCCAAGGTAAAACATATCATATATCAATAAACTAACCATGATGTAAAACTCTCAACCTAAAGGAAGATCAAAATGACAAGAATTTATTCCCTCAACAAGGTAATATGGCCAAAACCATCTTCTACACCTCTCAAAACTATTTTCATAACAACTTCATATACATATTAAGGATGCAATGGAAAAAAAACATTTCAAGTATTCCTCAATATATCCCTTGAGAACTTCCATCCATTTCTCAAGACTAATCCTCATGAAAAGACAATCCATAAAATAAAATAAATTTGAAACAATGTAGGCAATACGTATTGGATTATTCTCTATCAAATGGACCACAAGTGGGGAATGAGATTTCTCCTCTTGAGATGTACTGAGCCACCATGATGCTCTCTATGAACAATCTCCTCATCAAGTCCATGTTGAACTCGCATCCATATCTAGGTGTAGGATCCTCAATATTCCTATTGAGATATCATCAAAGAGTAACCATCTCAGCACACGATCCTTATAAAAATAGATCACCAACCTCAAAAAATATCCAATAGTTATGAGTATCCAAAAGATCATCTTATGCTAACTAAAATCCAAATACATCATTATGATATCTAGAAGCTCCCAAGGAAAAATGAGATCACACCACTCAATACTAGAATATTGCCTTAAATCAATGCCAAAGCTTCAGCTATAGAATTAGGACCCTATAACAGTCATATCATGCCAAGATTATAAAATTAAAAAGATCTATTCTATGGAACAATGTCACATCACTACCAAAAATACCACTACAATTGATCCAAAGCTACCCATGGCACCATGATGAAAATATCCCAACTAAATATGATTTATATCCCCCACAAAATCAAAGAACTTAACTACAAGATTAAGAAATCTCAAAGGGAAAATTAAAACTATGATTTCTAAAAGGAGATAACTACCAAATTCTTCAAGAAAAAAACTACAATTGACTCAGAGTAATCTTACAAGAAATTTACACAAACATTCCAAAATACTCCACCATGAATCATAAATACTCCGTCAATCCATATATCTATCTCTTTATTACATTACACCAATGTATCATGATGGTCAAACGACCACAAACACCAAAATCTGCAATCCAACATTGCACCAAAATATGGGTATAAAAAACCCACATTTGAATTATCTATGCAACTTATGGGTATATATGGTCCAAAAAACTACACAGCTCGTAGATCTCAAGACAACACAACATTAATCCAACACAATTTAGACCCAAATTCAAGAAAACTTAATATTACATTAGTGATAAGTAAATCAAAGACAATAAGAAATAATCATGTAGATTCTCACAGTTCTCAAATACCAAATCAACCCTAGATATTATTTTTCACAAATAGACAATAGGTACCAATGTTAAGGAACCCATCAAGAAACCACTACAAAAATATTGAGTGACTTAAGAAACCTCCATACTGAGAAATCTATCAATAAATTTCTTAAACTATACATGAAGTATGCAAGAAAACCTACAACTTTCCTACACCTAAAAGTACCCACATGGGATTCACAATCCTAAAAATAGTATCTTCATAGATATACAAAACCCTAATTTTGCTTAAACATGAAAATCCATATTTTTCAAGTGCATGCATGCAAATATGAATCCACTAATCATTTGGAAGACCCACAAGTCTATAAAGACCAAAATAGCTAAAAAAGAAATAATGCAATATAAAAAATAATGGTAACTATAGATTTAGTCAATGTGAATATAAAACATGCAATATCTACCATACAATAAGACCAAGATGTTATCTAAAAGCTCCATGCTAGTAGGAAAAACAACCCCACAACCAATACCATGTATTCACATAAATGACCATGTTGATCGAATCTCCACGTATATAATAATTCCCATGACACCGTGAGCACAACCCTCTATTCACCTACATCAAACTAAAACTAAAATGAGATCACATGTCTCATATATATCACCTATAACCTTGGAATTAGAAGACAACCACAAACTCTTTAGAGTCCACCAAGTGACCAAACACCTAATCCACTATAAAGAGCTTCGAAAATTATCTTTTTCATCTATAAGAAGTTGAAAAATGGACATGGTGTGCACAAGATATAATGTGTCAAAAAAATGAGAGAAAGTTTGACTTCCAACTATTTTTTTATAAATAAAAATGTATATAAAACCCACTAATACCATTATGTAGTGCTCAAGAAGAGATTTTTGTCAACTATAAGAAGTCAAATATCTTATCCATGAAATAAATTTATGCCTCCCAAAAAATATTCTCTACTTAGCTTTAACAAAAATTCTCTACCACTATTCTAGTGGATGGTGGGATAAGGGTGGGAAGTGATTTTTAGGAAAGGTGTCTTGAACTTGCTCCTAATTTTGAGTGTATGAAGAATATGGTTTTCAAACTATAAAACTTAAAAATTCAAATTATAGGCTATAAATTATATTTTTTGTAAGACAAATTTTAGGGTATTCAACATCGATTCAATAGATGCTTATTATGTATATTTTTTTAAGCTTTAAAATTTAATAAAAAGGATCCCTAACAATCTCCCAAATCAAAATTTATGGCCTCCAAAAGTTGGACCTCCTATAGTGGAGATGTAAAATATATCAAACATAGAAAAGAGTTATAAGAGGGAGTTATATTTGTTGAACAAATTCTGATGCATGTTACAACACGCCATAAAAGCATCTTTGGATACAAATAATGAAGCTAAAATTGAATGATCAAGTTGGTGAGAGTATTATGATATGCTTGTGATCAGTGGAAGGAATATGTTATTTTAGTCTGTGAACTCGTCTTGGGATTTGGGTGTTGGTTTTCTAACTAGGTATTTGGGTGCCACATTTTTGGGTGGTTTTATAAGTACCATTTGATGGTTTCATGTATTACTTATTCTATTTATAATATATTTGTGATGGAGGTATGAATAGTGAGTTTATAGGTAATGTTATGTTGCTAGAATTACTCTAGATCTTTGGTTGGTGATACTTATGTAAAATATTTCTCTACAAGTGTATTGTAACTATATTTAGATAGATTTTGTTGCTTATCATGGACTCAAATTGGCTCAAAAGAAAGGATTTAAGAAAGTATGGCTTGAGGTGGATTCTCTCAATATCATAAATAATATAAAAAAATGTGCTACCTCCTCTTAGACTATAGAAAATTTGATTAAGGATTCCATTGATGTCCTTAATTCTTCTGATGATTATTATATCTCTCATATTTTGAGAGAAGGAAATAGTCTAGCTGATATCTTTGCTAATTTGGGGGTTAGAGGAGCCCGAGAATGGGATTTGAATGACCCTCTTCCTATAGAGGCTATTATCACTATAAATAATCATGCACAAATCTAAGGGGAATTATGATTTTGTTTGGCGTTGGGTGTGCATGTTTATCATCACGTGGAAGGTTATGATATGGAGGAGTGGTAATTAGGATTCGGCTTTCCCTAATGGCACTAAGGAATATTTTTGTAGGGAGAGGATTAAAATTTTATTAAATCACCTTTTCCACATCTCTTTCCTCACATGGATTGTGGGTATTCTTAGTGTTTGTTTCTCGAGAAGTTTCTTCACTATTTTGAGAGTTGTGAACATTTTCGACTATGTTAGCTCAGTGGCCATGGGTGGAGACATAAATCATGCGAAGCCTTTATCTTGTGATGTGGTTAAGAAGAATTCAGAGGTTTGGATAATTCTTGAGAAGGGAGGTTTGACACCTTATCTTGAGAAACTGCATGGTAATAACCCTCAAACGTCTACTCTGTTTGCCAAACACTGGAATAACAAGGTTTTGAATCTTGGAGGGACAGAGTTTTATGTTAATGAAGACCTCATAGCCCACATTACTGGCTTATCGATGAAAGGTATGAATTTTTTTAGAGATAAGAAAGAAGCGCAGAATGCCATGAAAATCTTCTTCAAAGGAGAGGAAGCCAAGGACCTTAAAGCGGCAAAGAGTGGGGGATATTAGAGGAAATATTTCAAGGCCCTATGGGGGGACGTTGCTGAGGAGATAATGCGGTATATTTCTCTTGAAGGTCGTTATTATGCTATAAATGCATATCACTTTGTATTAATTAATCCTTTGCGTCACAAGAAAAGGATTTATTTTCCTTTTTACCTTTTGGCCTCTTTGGATGCTGGGATAATTGACCATAAGAAAAATCTGAAGAACCCTATTCTTCATGCGGGGTTGATTCTCCTTATCTCGGACTATGCCAAAGCCTTTGAGGTGGTTAAGCTACTTTCTACCCCTAAGGATGTGATTCATAAGAAGGATAAGGGTTATGAGATTGTTTCTGAGGAGGAAGTGACCTGGAAAAATAGGAAAAATGAAAGCTTATCTTGGAAAAGGAGTCAGAGTTGGAGGATGATGTGGATTTTGTGTTGGACTTCTTGGCTACTATGGATGAAGATATGAGATCCACTACTTTGGGGAAGCGTAAACAAGATTTTCCATGCCCTAACAAAGGGTATGACACTTGCAGTGAAGAGCCTACTGAGGAAATGTTGAGTTGGAGCAGAAGGGACATGAAGGATATGGCTAGGCAGGTGTTGTCGCCTCCCCCTGTTTTGAAAAAGAGGGAGACTATTATGGGTGATAGTAAGAAAAATGTGGTGAGGTCTTCTAGTAAAATTATTGAGTTGGATAATCCTCTTAAAGTGGTTGGCAGACAGGATGTTGTGGGGTCTTCAGATGGTAAGGAACAAGTTGTTGTGGTCTCCTTGGGTGGGCATCGAGATCAGAAGAAGGACAAGATGGTTGTGGCTGATTTTGGGAAAAATTTTGTGGACTCCCTTGTGGTGGACCCAGATAGGTAGATGAAAAGGATGGCGGTTGCTATTAAGATCGTGGAGTCCATCCGAAAAATCAAAACACCAACTACGACGCCAAATGTTGTTGTTAAGGGTAAGGAGGTTGTTGTTGATTTGGATAAGGTTAGCTCCTTGCATGAGGATGATGAAGAGGGTAAAGATTTTTTTAATATTGGTAAATGAAATATTGTTGATATTTTGGGAGCCGCTAAAGAGGGTTCCATTTTTTTTTATAAGATTATTAAATGGATCTTCCATGAACTGAATATGACTAATGTGAAAGTGATGGGTGTTTTGAGCAAAGTGGAGGATTCCTCTGTTCATAATTAGATTGATGATCTGATGAATTCCCTAAAGATTGTGGCGGAGGAAATGCTTCTATTGAAGCAAAATCTTGAAGGAAGAATCCTCACCTTGGAAAATTACATTGAAAGGATTTATGCTAATCTAGACAAAGGCAGGGAGGGGAAAAAAACTGGGTTTAATGTTGAATCTGTTGGTATTACTTCCCCTGTGGACAGTGTTAAAAATGGTAAGGGTGTTGATGATGATGATGTTGATGGAAAGCTGATGGAAGGGGAGAAGCTTGGTGATAAGGGTGTTGATAAGGGTTTTGTTATGATTGGTGAGGTGAAACTGGGTGGGCCTGGGGTCAGAACCCACAACAAGACCAAAGCTCATGTAGGGGCTCATGATCTGTCTGTTGTTGGGGATGAGGGCATTAAGAATGCAGCCTGCGATGTGGAGGCTATAGATATTCTAAAAAATATGTAATGTTGTTGGGTGGGTTCCTACATTTTTGCTGAATTTTTGTTGTGGTCATGTTGTGGTTGGGTTGTTATGTTGTAGTTGACTTCATCTTTCATTTCAGCTACTTTTTGATGTAAAGGGTTTTGGGCCCCTTCAAATCCCAATTTTTACCTTTAATCAAAAATATGTTTAGATAAATGAAAATAAATTGGATTTATTTCGAGTGTGGGATCTTTCTCTTGAAAGAGTTTTCCCCACATACACCTATGTTGTGGTATATTTTTTAATTTTTTTTATGTGTTTCTCTTCTTTTTAATAATTGGAATATCTAAATTTTGCACAATAATCTCCTCTAAGATTAGTTTAGGAAACATTTTCCCATCCCTTGCTTCCTTAAATTAAGTATCAAACCCTAGTCAACTAAGATTCTAAGTACTAGGTAGATATTTTCTTATACTAATTTTCATTTGAGTGAGAGCTTTCACATAGGAGTTTGATATTTTTATACTTGAAGAGATGGAAATCATGTCTAGAATAAAAATGGATAACCTCTTAGGCATAAATTTTGAGCTTTGGAAGCTTAAGGAGGAGGATATGCTCATGGATAGAGATCTATGGGCTAAATTATTTACCCACTACTATGTCACATGAAGATTGAGACAAAATAGACAGAAAACATAAGGGTCTCAGTATAATCTACTTAGGCAAGTTAGTATTGTTAAATGCACATGAAGAGACCATTGAAATACTTATTTGGAATAAATTACGAGATTTGTATCAAGCTAAATATCTAGTTAACAATTTTTTTTATAGAAAGAAGTTGTATACCCTCATGATGGAAGATGGTGCTTTGTGATTGAAAACTTGAACGAGTTTAACATGGTTGTTACATAATTACACTTTGTTGGAGTAAAAATGAAGGATAAGGGTCATTTGTATGAAATTTATTCATTCTTTGCTATATTCATGGGAGTATATTTTTATGGCCATTGGGAGCACTACCACCAAGTTGAAAATGGATGAGGTGATGTCATCGTTCCTTTTTGAAGAGATGCAAAAAAGGCCTCTAAATATGTCAAGGAAGCCCTAACTATTCATGTCAGATAAAAATAAAAAGGAAAGAAGTAAAAGAAGCAAGATAAGTAGACCTAAATCCCATGGGAAATCTAAATTTCCTAGTAATTCCAAGGAAAAAATTTAGACTATGACAAGATTAGCCATTACAAAAGAGACTATAAGGAGGTAAATAAAAAAAAAAGAGGTTTTGATGATGAATTTGAGATGTCCTCCAAGGATAATGGTGATGAGTTTTTCATTACCTTAGCTACACATGCATCAAAAGGTGTGAGGTTAATGGAATATGGTGCATCTTTGTTTATGACCTCATATTGGGGTTGGTTTATAGAATATGAAGAATGTGATGGTGGGAAGGTGTACCTTTGAGATGATTCTCATCTAAATATTTTTGTCCATGATAGAGTCTTGATTTGATTCCTTGATCTGCATGAGTGAAGGGGATTAGTGTTATATTGTGTATCCCTTTTTTTGGTAGGGAACGCACTTTCTTAAGTAAATTGAATGATTTAGGTGTGTAGTTTATTTTACCAAGTGGAGGGTACACAATAGTGAGAGGAGCTATGGTTCTTAGCAAGGGTGTTTGAATATGAACTAAATTTTATTTAAATGTATGCATAGTTTAGTACAATAGTTATTTTGTTCTTGTAGTGAAATAATTTATAGAATATTACCCTTTAGTATTGGAACCAATAACAAAGAGGACTATTGTATATAATTATAATGGTCAAGCTCTTTGAGAATCTAAGGGTCCTCATGCTTTAGAGACTAAGCTTCCTATGAAATAAAATGTGTTATGACACCAAAGGATGGATCATATAATTCAAAAGTGTCTAAGGACCTTGAAAAATAAATTCTTTTTGTAGGGGATAAATGATTATAACCTTCAATTTAGTTTTAGTGAACATTATGTTTATGGAAAGAAAAATTGTGTTAAGTTTTATTCTAGATCTCATAAATCTTAAGGGTTTAGGACTTGATACTTTGTTGATATTTTTGGTCCTATTAATGGTTTTTTTGTTGGTCCTATTAATGTTGCTTTGATTTTAAAATCTATTTATTATGTTTTTCATTGATGACTATAGTAGGACATAGGTAGATTTTCTTAGAAGTAAATACAAAGTATTTATTTAGTTTAAAGAGTTTATAGGTCTTGTAATAAATTAGACTAGTAAAAATATTTAGTTGTTGAGGATCGATAATGGTGGTGAGTTTTATTTAGAAAATATTGACAGGTTCTACAAGGATCATGGAATATAAATATATAAGAACTTTATAAACCTCTCAAAATAATATTTGTAGAAAGAATGGACGAGAATTTGATGGAGAGGACTAGGATTATGCTCTTTATGGAGGCAAATTAAAACATTTTTTTTCAAGTTCCTACTTGTTACTTGGTAAATAGGTCTCCTACTCAAGCTCTTACTCATAAGATGCCTATATAGGTGTGGTAGAAAAAAAACTCTTCATTGAAATATCTTATGGTTTTTAGTTGTGAGGAATAAGCTCACATGCCTAGGGAGAAGAGATCACACTTGGAGAATAATATTATAAAATGTACCTTCATTAGCTATGGTATTAGCGTGAAAGGATATAATATATGTGATCATGGGTTCAAACAAGTTTTATATAGAAAAAGTGTTATTTATAGAGAAGTTAAGCCTTCTTCCATTGTAATTTATTTAGAAATGGATAAAAAAAATATGTGCCTCAGCTACACCCAAAGACTAAGAAATTTGAACCAAAACCCCATAAATGATATGAGGAGGAGGATAATAGATAGTTTTGATAGTTTTAAAGAGGAGCTAGAACCTCCAACTCACCTCTTGAGAAGGTAGTTGACACATACAATAATTGAATAGGCATAAATCCTTCTGATTAGAGATGATATTTTGCTTTTATAGCTAATATTAATGAGCTTAGGTTTATAAATTAGGCTATGGGTATAAATGATGCATAGGCTTAGAAAGTTTTCCATGAACAGGGAGATGGTTGCATTGAATAAAAATGGCCCGTGGGACCTCATACACTTACTTAATGGAAATAAACCTATTAGGTGAAAATGGGTATTCAATAATAAAATTGGCTCAAATATAAATGTGAAGAAGTACAAGGTGAGATTAGTTATGGAGGGGTTGACATAATTGATTATGGTGAGATTTTCTCCCTAGTTACCAAGTTGGCATTCATTCAATTTCTATTATCTATTACAACAATGTTTGATCTCGAGATTGACAAATGGATGTGAAGATAATTTTCCTTCATGGTGATTTGAAGGAAGAGATTTATATGTCACAACCAAATTATTACATTTAAAAAGATAAAGAAATTTTGGTTTATAAATTGAATAATACTTGTACGGTCTTCAGAAATATACTAATATGTGACAAATAATTTGATAAATTTATGTTGGGATTACAATTTTTGAGGTAAAAATTATATTATTACATCTATTATAAGATAGATGGTAGTCTCTTTCTTATTACTATGTTATATGTTGATGATATATTATTATTTGGTAATAGGAAGGGTTTGAGTTATGAATTTAAATCTCAATATTTAACACAATTTGAGATTAAGGACTTAGGGGTGGTAAATTTCATCTCAAGGATGGAGATCAAAAGAGATAGAGATAAAAAAAGATTTAAATGGTTGGGCCAGAGAAAGCATAAGAACTCAATGTTGGAGAGACTCAAAATTTTAGCTTATATAAATGTGTGTGTTCCTATTTTAGTGTGGACCAAGTTATCTATAAAGTAGTGTTTAAATTATCCTAGTGAGATGAGAGATATGGCTAGAGTACCTTATGTTGTTACTATTGGGAGATTAATGTATGATATGGTTTGTATAAGAAAAAAAGTTACCCAAGCAATGGGAGTCCTTAGTCATTTCATGGTTAATCCTAGACAACTACATTAATTTATAGTAAAGAGGGTCTTTATATTTTGGTTGGGTAGCTTTGAGTACTCAATTTATTATCATGGTAATCTTGTAGAGGATCGACACTCAATGATTCATGTAGTTTTGGATTTATATTGGGCTAGAGATGTTGACAGCAAGATATTCATTTGTGGATATGTTTTCACTATAGTTAGTGGTTCTATCAATTAGATGAGCAAGAAAAAAATTGTGGTTTCTTTGTACAATGTAGAATTAGAGTAAATGGAAACTACTTGTTATTGTAAGGAAGCCATTTGAATTAAGAAATTATGTTCAAATAAGGGGTTGAGTCCAAGAGCTATTATAATTCTATGTGACAATTAGAGTGCTTGAACTTGACCTTTCATGCAAGGAAAAGTAATATTAATCTCTAGTACCATTTTTATCATGACATAGTAGAGGACGGGAGGGTGATATTAGAGAATATTAACACTTTTCAAAATGTTGTAGATGCATTGATGAAGCCAATGAACACATAAAAGTTTAGGTGGTGCCATGAGTTTGTGTGTATTTTTCCCCCCAACAATTAATCCATCAGTGTTAACACTTCCTTTGTTCTTTTAAGGCGTTTGACAAGTGGGATAAATATAGGAAAGGTGTCTCAACCTTGCTCCTAATTTTGAGTATATGAAGAATGTAGTTTTTTAGACTATGAAACATAACAAATTAATTTGGGTCATAGACTAGTTTTGGGCATAATATATTTTTTAGGTTGTTTAGCATCCTTTTGGAGATACCTATTCTATACATATTTTAAATATCTACAATTAAAAAAATGGTCCCAACAACCTCTTGGATCAAAAGTTATGACCTTTAAAATTTAGGCCTCATGAATTAGAAATATGAAAATATACTAAACATAGAAAAAGTTGTAAGAGGAAGTTACACTTGCTAACCAAATTACGATGCATTTTATAACACATCATAAAGAGTATTTAAATGAAGATAATGAAGACTATTAGGTCTCAAAATCACTGCTCCACTCCCTATAACAAATTCTACTCACAAGGCCAGGGTTATCATGTGGGTAAAATAATTCAGCGATAGAATTGTGGAGGACTTTGAGCTAACTCAACAAGAGTGGGTTTTATCTTCTACACTTTGAGCTCATATTAAACTTAAGAGGGCATTCATAGGGGTATACTTGAGTAGGTATTGAAATCACTTATGATGACCAATAATAAAACAAATCATAGCCAAACCCACCTAGCTTGCTCAACCCCTAAAATTATCATTGGACTAAGCAAACTAGCTATCTCTAACCCCTATATAGCTAATATAACACCTATAGACATCTAAAAATGTCATGATCATATCACACACCTAATTTTGACTACTAATGTGCCTTCTTTTTAGGTGCCTTAAATAATCTGAAATCCTTGTAGCCCTCGAGGAAGCTCATGCAAGTGTTTGTGGGGGAATTTCAAAGGAAGATAATTAGTTCAAAATTAATTCATATAGGGTATTATTTGCGAAGTATGGAAGAAGATTATTTTGATCATGTTTTAAAATGTCCTAAATGTCAAGAACATAGCAATTTGATTCATGCTCCTACTTTTGAACTTCATTCACAAGTTGGTATTTGGCCATTTTTAGTGTGGGGCTTGGATCTTATTGGAAATATTTCTCCCATTTCTTCTTTAGGACATACATTCATAATCACTACTAAAAATTACTTCAAAAAATGGGTAGAGGAAATCCCTCTTCGTTCCATGACTTTTGATGGCATATGTGTATAGGAGCGAATTTTTACCCCTAGCGCAAATTCCCCTTTTACCCCTTTGCACTATAGAAAACCAAACTCGAAGGCTTAATCCACATAAGCCCATTGCTACCATCACACTTGGCACCTATTTTGTGTGTCGGTGGAGGCGTTTCTATCGGGGATGCTCGCGTAGCGTGCAGACGTCTACGTGGCACGCTTACATCCCTAACAGATTCCTATTGTTGGATTCTACATAAACGTTACACTTCCTATTAGAAGTCAAAGTGTAATGCCTTTCTTCAGATGATTGACCCGAATGTAGTCGTTTTCTTCCATTTCTTCTTCATATTCTTCTTCATTCATCCATTTTCATCTTTAGTTAAAGCCTACACAATCTCTTCACACTTTTTGAGTATTCATCTACAAGCTTTGGAGAAGCATTTCACACTTCATAGCAACAATATATCACTCCATCACTTCGATAGAGCAAGCGCAGGATGAATCCATTACAACAGAGGCTTGAGTTCCTCTCATATTTCTCCTCCACTAGCCTTGAGCACTTTGGATGGAGGTGGTAAGCTCCTATCATCTTCTCTATTGCTTGGTTGAAGTAAGCACATACTATTTTGTAGTGTTTTTGGTGTACTTTGCTTGTATTATTTCTTTATCACTTCATTTTTGCATCGTTGCAAACTTTGTTGTCCGTGGAGGTGGAAACCAAAATGGGGGTCTGACTGAGGCAGACCCCTATACAGCCCCCCAACATTTTCCCTCTTTTTTGTGTGTAGGTGGAGAGATCTTGGAGCAAGCTAGTGAAAGGATTGTTGTGTAAGATCATCTTTGTCACCCTTGCAGTAGTATACTTCCTTTATCACGTTCGTCTTTATGTTTCATACTTTATTGTCTTATCTTGCACATTTAGAAACTCTTAAACTAGGCTATTAGTCCATCTTTTAGAGGTTAGACCTTGTCTCTGTGGTTTTTTGGTCATACGAACTCCAACGCACTTGAGAGACGCCAATGCGCCATGTTTTTGTCTCAGAACCGTGATTTTGTCCTCTGACAGAGAGCTATCTGAGACACAAAGTTGGCCTTAAAAACTGACTCGCCTAGTCTCCTCTCAACTCTCGGGTTTGCAGAGTGATCGAAGGACCTTATATTCCTCATCATTATCATCTCATTCATCCTATCACTCCTTTAAACTGAGGTAAGTTAGGGAATCCATACTACTCTTGGCCTTTCATGACCTGGGGCCTTAAAGTGGTTGGTCCCTCTCTCTTACATTTTTGGTGAACTTGACGTGAACCATTTTGGTTTCATTTTGCGATACTAAAATTATCTTTCTTTGTATCCTAGGAGTTTTGTAGGTGTGAGTGTTGTGAGGATTTCTCCTTGCACCCCAACCTGTGACCCCTAGTAGGCATAGTTGGAAGGTTCCAAAGGTATTGCATGACGAAACAGGAATTGGGTCACTATCTTATCCCGCAAACCTTGGGAAGCTCTGTGGAAGTACTGTCAAGTGTGCATGATGGTCTATTTCTTAAATCAAACTATTCCCTTTGTGCAGACTATGAGTAGTGGTACTAGTATAACCTTCACTTCACAGAATCTGTCGATGAGCTTCAATAGGGAACCATCTCCTCTTTACATCCCTACAAGGATAAATGGGAATACCGTAGAAGGTGTTCTCGTTGATCCGACATCTCAAGTGAATATTATAACTAAGGAGATCATGCTAATCAACTTCTTGCATAAGGATGCATATGATGCATCTGAAAGTATCGTCTGCACACATGAAGGACTTTTCGTATCTCCTATAGGGAGTATTGCCCTATCGGTCCTCATTGGACCTAAATCTATGAACCTTAAGTTTGACATCACCTCGGGGTCTAAACTCTTTAGAGTGAAGCTAGGTATCCCCTGGCTGGTAGTTATGAATGCATTTCCCTCGGTTGTACACAAGTGTTTGAAATTCATTCATGGAGGTTGGGTACACGTTGTCCATGACACCGATTATAGACCATTGATTGCACATGGTAGCTATACCTTGACTTACTTTTGGCCTTCACCTATTGGTCCTCTCCCGCCTAGGAAGGACCTCTTGTATCGCACATATCAAAACTATAAGAAGGGGCACTCTAGGTTTAAAGTAAGATACCCTCCTTTGCCTTATGCTCTTTCAGATAGGGCTTGTCTGAAATCTGACAGTGATTCCACCAAGGCGCGTAGAAGAGAAGAAGAGAAGTAGTCCCAAGATCCTCTTTCCTCCTCTTTTTTTTTTCAACCTGATGCCTCCTCTCGCCCTATTGTGGTACCATATGCTTCTATCTCGCACTTGCAAGAGAATCCCATGGTGCCCACTTGGCGAAAGGTCAAGCATCCCGCATTCGGGCTTCCTGTCTTACCCATAGAGCCTAGGCCCATTCGATACGGTAGAAAGAAAGCCCCTCATGGGGAATCCTCTATGTCTTGGCCTCCACGGCCTCCTACCATCCCTACTCCTAAAGAAGTGAACGGGAAAAGGCCCACCGTCGAGGCACTAGAGTCGATTCCCCTTATCATTTTCAAACTTGCTCCTCTTGCTCCCATCCAAGTGTCTATCCCTTCGCTAGAAACACCTATGGAGGACACTCCCATGGTTGAGCAGGAGCCCTCCATTCCTTCCCAACCTTCGGCTTCTGGTTCGAAGAGTCGTAGAAACCATCGTGCACCTGAGTGCAAGCGCCAATGAAAGGCTCTTTTCGCTGACCAAGCTGCCTTACAGAAGAAAGAAGAGGAGACAACTGCTCCTGTATGAGGACCTCCTATCATGTCCTCCTCTCTCTTCCCTTCTATGTATGTCCAAACTAGCTCTGCAAGTGTTCATCGCTCCTTCGGTGGAGCCGCCTTTGTTGGCGTCCATTCTGGATGTATCACCTTTCTTGAAGCTCGTAGATATGATTAATACTTTAGTTGTATCTATGACGGTTCTTTCCTCCTCTCCCTCTACCCTTCTTTCTCCGTCCATGGGGATTTCACCTCCTTTGACGAAGAAAAAGGTAGAGTGGTCCCTCCAGCAATGGAGGATGTAAGAGGAGTCCACCTTCTATGAAAGGCGGTCCCACGCTAACTTGTTCTACCCTAGTGATGGAACCAGTCCCAGCCTCTCTCAAGTTTGTCACTGCTCTCGAATCTCTCAGTGAGCTTAGTGGTGAACCTCAGGCACAAACCCCTCCATCCGTCGAGGCAAAACATGGCACTCTCGTTAAGTGCATGTTTAATTTGATGGATGAACTTCTAACCTTGTTAGTAATCTTCACAAAGTCATTGACCTTAGACCCACAAGAGTTGAGTGATGGAGACCTCATAACTCCCTCTGCCTTAGCCCTTGTTGTGGGAGGATCGGAAGCTCCTCCCCTTAACATTATACCATTACAAGCTCGTCATCCTTCCCCCTACAATGATCTAGAGTGGGAATTTGATGAACTCTTAGTAGACCAGTGTTAAGGGGAGACCCTCTTCTTGATCTTTAGATTAGATGTGTGTGTGTGTGGTAACATGTGTTCCCCCGTGATTGTGCTATATGTGCCTAGATGGCCCTTGTCACCCCTGTTGGTGCTTGGATATAGGTGTGGTTTTTGTGTTGTAAACCTTCTTCTATTTGTATCATTATTCTTCCATGTTTGTGATTGACTTTCAGCAAATTGGGGATGATGCAAAGCTTTGGGGGCATTCAATCTTCCTTCCATATTGACCCAATTTTTTATTTTTACTTTTGTCTTATGTGCATTCTTCCTAATCTATTTGGGGATTGATGATTTTTTTCCTCTCACCATGGTTACCTATTATATATATAAATAAAGGCAGATCTGACCCCACAAAACTAGATCCCCCTGTGCCCTTTGTTTGTATTTGTTTCTTTTTTTCTTTTACTTTCCCTTTATCTTTCTCTCTTCTTTGCTTGAGTTGTCCCTTTCATGTGCAACAACGCCACTTCTACATTACTTGGTCTTTATAAAAATAATTTGTTGGCAACAAATCTTTCCTCAAAGACCCTTCACACACTTCTTTGTTTGAATTGCATTCTCGACTTGAAACCCCAACGGAACATGTTTCCTTCATCATGGGTTCGTAAAGAAAAGACTTGGGAAGCTTCCTTCAAAGCGGGAACAACTTCAATCTTCCCCTCACGTGGGGGCATATCCTTCCTTTTGAATTCCTTGATGAAGTGAACATCTTTCAAAAGGATTCATTGATGATGAATCGATTTGAGAAAGAAAGCATTGGCTTTTGAATAGTGTGTCCCTTGAGTGGACCCCCCTTTCTATTCACGCCAGGTTCCCGAGGGACCCCTTCAAAATATTCTATCTGTTATGAGTTCTATGGCATCTAGCTCGGGGTCAGCCTGACTAGACCGGTTTCACATCTTGGTGTCTAGCTTGGGGGCAGCCTGACTAGACCTACTTCACGTTCTTGTGTCTAGCTTGGGGGAAACCTGACTAGACTTCACTTTTCAAACAACACATCCCTTGATTGGACCCCTCTTCCTTTTGAAGGGTTCCTGAGGGACCCCTTTGAAAGTATTCCAACTTAGTGATGCTCTGTGTGACTATTTGTTCACTAGCATGCACAGTCGCTTCTTGACATGTTCTATTTGCGGGTAAATATGTCACTGTTCTTGCCTCTACGGAGTCCCCTTTGCTCGGTCTCCCTCATGTGAGATTTCTTGGGGGATACCTTCCTTGCAGGTTTGCAAGTCTTAAGGCACTTTCCTGGCTTCCTTCATGTGAGAGTTCTTGAAGGATACCTCCCTTGTAGGTCCATGAGCCTGTAAGGCGCTTTTGTTCTTCAACTTTATAGTCATGCATAACTATGAAGTCCTTTCCTACACTTTCAAGTTTGCTAGACCGTGATTTGCTTCCTCGTCAATACAGGTATACATCTCTAACCTTACTACTACTCCTTCAATCTACTTTACCGAATCACTCACTAGTATTCGTGATCACTAAAGTGGGGGAAAAATGCATAGGAGCGAATTTGCACCCCTAACGCAATTTCCCCTTTTACCCTTTTGCACTTTAGAAAACCAAACTCAAAGGCTTAATTCCACATAAGCCCATTACTACCATCACACTTGGTGCCTATTTTGCATGTTGGTGGAGGCGTTTCTGTCGAGGATGCCCGCATGATGCATAGACGTCCGCACAGTGCACTTACATCCTTGGCAGATTCTTGTGGCTAGAGTCTGCAGAAACGTTACACTCCCTATTGGAAGTTGAAGTGTAATGCCTTTCTTCAGCTAGCCAACCTGAATATGGTTGTTTTCTTCCATTTCTTCTCCATATTCTTCATTCATTCATCCATTTTCATCTTTAGTTGAAGCCTACACAATCTCTTCACACTTTTTGAGTATTCATCTACAAGCTTCGGAGCAGCATTTCACACTTCATAGAAACAATCTATCACTCCATCACTTCAATAAAGCAAGCGTAGGATGAATCCATTATAGCAAAGGCTTGAGTTCCTCTCATATTTCTCCTCAACTAGCCTTGAGTGCTTTGGACAGAGGTGGTAAGCTCCTCTCATCTTCTCTATTGTTTGGTTGAAGTAAGCACGTACTATTTTGTAGTGTTTTTGGTGTAATTTGGTTGTATTCTTTCTTTATCATTTCATTTCTACATCGTTGCAAACTTGGTTGTTCGTGGAGGTGGAAACATCAAAATGGGGTTTTGACTGAGGCAGACCCCTATACAGCCCCCCAACATTTTCCCTCTTTTATGTGTAGGTGGAGAGATTTTCGAGAAAGTTGGCAAAAGGATTGTTGTGTGAGATCATCTTCGTCACCCTTGCAATAATATATTTCCTTTATCACATTCATCTTTACATTTCATACTTTATTGTCTTATCTTGCACCTTTAAAAACTCTTAAACAAGGTTGTTAGTCCATCTTTTAGAGGTTAGACCTTGTCTTTGTGGTTTTTTGGTTGTACGGATGCCAGCACACCTAAGAGACGCCAACGCGTCGCGCTGTCATCCTAGAACCGCACTTCTGTCCTCTGACAGAGAGTTATCCGAGACATAGAGTTGGCCCTAAAAATTGACTCGCCTAGTCTCCTCTTGACTCTTAGATTTGCATAGTGATCAAAGGACCTTATAGTCCTCGTCATTCTCATACTGTTCATCCTAACACTCTTTTAAACTGAGGTAAGTTAGGGCATCCATATTGCTCTTTTCCTTTCGTGACCTGGGGCCTTGTACTAGTTGGTCCCCCTCTCTTAAAATATGTAATTTTATTTTAGAAAACATCATCACACGATTTGGCTTACCTTTCGCCTTAGTTTTGGATAACGAGACACCATTTAAGAACAAGGAAGTGAAGAATTTTTTGGAAAGATTTCACATTGAAAATCAATTTTCCACACCTTATTACCCACAATCTAATGGTCAAGAAAAAGAAATGAACAAAACAATCAAATAAATCTTACGAAAAACAATTAGCAAACATAACAAAGATTGACACACTCAACTCTCTTATGCATTATGGGCGTAACACACAAGAATTCATACATCTACATGAAATACACCATACAACTTTGTTTATGGTGCAGATACAATAATGCCCTTAGAGTTAGAAATTCCCTCTTTGAGAATCTCTCTTAGTGGCCTTAGTGGACATTGTTGCCTAGTTTGGACAAGGACATCATGAACTCTAAGAAATCTTTAGGAAACATGCAAAATAAGGAAATAAATTGTAGGGAAAAGGAATCGATAACTCACCATTGGTGCCACTACGCCTCATGTAACGTTTGCTCAGAAAATCTCGAACCTCGAGGGCTAGTATGGTTTTCAACTCAACATCCTTGCTCCTTAGTGCAACAATATTGCTCTCTAAACCTTCAAAAAGTAAAAGTGAAAATAATGGTCAAAAAGATTATTTTACACTAACATATAGTCAAATTTAGTACTAGCATATCTCATTCAATTCACCACAATGGGGGCTAGCAAAATCCAATTTTGATGTCGTCTGTTGCGTTGGATTCATAGTTTCGTCCTCGATCATATCCAATGTTTTTTTATAGTTGGTGTTGTGATCTCATGACCCTATCACAACTATTTCCTTTGCCAACCTTAGCAATTCAATGTGTTTAGATTGCTACCCTAATTCCACCTCCATAAAGCAAGCAGAATTAGGGGGCACACATCTACTCTCGAATTTGGTTCTCTTTAGAAGTTGACATGTTTGTTCAAGATGATTTTTGAATACCTAACGAATCGGTTTTACAAGATGCAATTCCTAATATGGTGGTTTTGTAGATGATTATGGTGGGGGCTTCATTCTCTCATTCATAAATGATTCATAATATCTATAAGTATTTTTTTTATAAAACATGATTTATTTTCAATATTTTAGCTTGCATATGCATGTAGTGTCATATGGCAGCTAAAGTGGGGGCTAAATGTAGCATAAAAAATTATACTCCCTTGTAAGTGATAGTACAACTTCACACTTAGTTTGGACCTATTTCAGTGACCCTTGCATTTACACATTTTCAACACCTCATAACTAGGCCCTAATCTCCTAAATTATGCATTATGAGGCCCATTTTATCATTTTTTGATAAATTGCAAGCATTAGACAAATGCATCCAATCATTATTTTTCCCTCAACACTTAATGTCCTGGAAAATAAGGCTAGCACCCATTAGCCCTATGACGTATAGGTCCCCTTATTCTATCAAGGACTAATTTTGGATATGTCAGTGTTGACATTTTAACATTCAAAATTCAAATTGTAAACATCGGCTATTGAAATCTAATATTCAAGAAGTTAGAGAAATGCCTATAAATACCTAGTATTTTCACCATTTGAAACTAAAAAGCAAAAAGAGAAGAATATAGAAGCAAGAGATCATTACATTTCATCACATACATTTGAATTTGCAGGTCTTCAAGTTCATTTGTAGATTTGATCAAGCCTTTTGTCATGATTGAAGATTGATGCCAATAAAAGAGCATGATGGATTCTAGATGGATTCTAGGTTTGGGAGATGCATTTGGCCATTTCCTTCAACCTAATGACTTGTTTCCTAGTGTGCTCATCTTCAAGCTTCATCCTAGTTGTAACCTAAAGCAAGGTATCATTACATTTTAGATTTTCTAATAGTGTTTTGACTTCCTTTTAGGTAGATCTTGTCATTTTCATGTAGGAATCCTTCTGTAACACACTTGAGTAGGCTTTTATGCACTTTTAGCTCATAACAACCTTAGATACACTTAAGGTTAGGGCACACACTGTCATCGATCAATTTTACTAGTTATTGTGGAGGTAGAAATACCAAAACAAGGGTTTGACTAAGGTAAACTCCTATATAGCCACCCCCTCCATCTCTTTTGCAAATTTATTGCAAGGTATGGATCCAAAGACAAAGGTTTACAAGGCAAACATTAGAGAGCAAATAGAGAGCTACAAGATCAAATTGAAGTTTCAAGAAAGGCCTACAAAGATCCATACATCCTTGGGCAACTTTGTCCTCTATTTCATGCCAAATCCAATTTTTTGTGACAGGTACACATCACTCAGGACTCCTCAAATCTACCTGCAAGTTGTTCCAATTTGTTAATCATCGGGATATTATAATTTTCATATTAGGACACAGTTGAATTAGGTCAATCATAGCAAATCAATTTCAATCTATTTCTAAGGCTCAAAGGGATCAAATATGGGTCTAATTGACTCACCTTCATAGTTGAAAGTCAATCTAAGCACCTTGTTGATTTGCATCCTTATGTACCTTCAAAAAAGGAGCAAAATCAATCCTAAGTTTTATGCAATAAACTAAGGGTTCCCTTTTTCTTATGTTACGTTTTGAAACTACAACTCTTTTGAACCCATCGCTTTGCTTATTATCAATCCATACATATTTGGACATTTTGGATTCAACCGCAAGGTTAGAATTGCATTAGAATGCATTGTATGAAAAAGTTTGAAAATAAATCTCTTAAAAAATAGAAGAGGCTTATAGATCTAAAACTTTGATACCATGTTTAACTCACTAAAAGGACTCAAATAAGCATAAATGATCCATGCCGCCAATACAACCTTCCACATAATAGAGAAGCAATGAAAATGTTATAATGTCAATACCCATACAAAAGTATACAACGTAGTGGAAATGTACATAGATGATCCTTGTATATATATACAAGGGTGAAACCTAGGACAACATGAGATTATGACAAGTACCATGATCTCATGACTTGAGACACAAAAAGTAAATGCTTTGGTAAAATAACTAAGTGTGGAAAGGATCTCACTAGTTATAAAATATAAATTATTCAAACCAACATATACTCTTTTTCAAATGTTAGCAAATGTTGTGGAATTTGGTTGTACACCTAGTAATTATTTTTGCTTGAAATTTCTAAAGCCTTTTCAACAAATCCATTTTGTATAAATCATGTAATTATTGTAGTCCATGAGACCACATTTCTTTGAGGGGTTCAATCAAATAGTTCATGTGCTTTGACTATGCTTCCACAGTTTGCAAACATGTCTAGCAATGTAGTTGCAACTACATCATCTAAAAAAAAGTCTATATTTTCTATGCTTTGATGCCCTAATTTGGCTTTACACCAGTCAATTCCATTTGCTTGAGAATTTCAATCTTTTTTAACAAATTCATTTCATAATCTTGTTATCATGACATTCCATAAGACCACATTGAAGCATTTTTTCAAATTGTTTGCATGCTTTCACATGTTTCATACATGTCTACCAAGACAATTGCAACTACAATATCAAACAGACCTTAAAAATCTTCAAGGAGATCAAGAGTTCTCAAAGGTTATCAAAAGATTATGATAATAAAATGAGGGTTGGGTGCTATATTGGAGCAATCCTAAACGATAAAGTGTCAACATCACATGCGATGAAATAGAATAATCTCGTAGCAGCTCACTTAATTAATATAAAAAAACACTTCATTAAAAAAACTCCTAAATTTAATTTAAGTGCATGAAATAATTAGACTAATAATCAATTAAAAATTAATTAATCATTAACTAATGCATGATTACTCTAATATGCCACTCCTTTTAGAGCACTGGGTGCAGCTGCAACTCTTGTTCAATATATGCTTTGCTTTAGTTTTCAAAAAAACTTTTTAATTTAAGAAAGCTTTTTTTAAAATGGTTGTTTAGGTAGCCCCAGGCCTAAACAATGGACAGCAGGCCCGGCCCAAAATGCATCTAAGCAGGATATGACAAATTAAAAGAACCCCAGCCGTTGCAGTACAGGGATTGGTCTGGAACTAACACCCAGTTTGAGCCGGGTCGTGTAGAAGAGCAGGGCAACACATAATTTATGTTCTGTTCTGAAGTTTACGTAGTACCCACGCTCCTTTCTGTTACACTATCCATTGCATGTGCCTCAACTTACCGCTATACAAAAGTAGAATTAAACGATGAAATCAATTTTATATTCAGATTTTCTCTTCTTGTCCAACATTATATATCAGTACGTAAAAATATGAATACATGTACATGCTCCGAAACATGTACACGGAGCGGTAACTCTTCCCCCCCTGCATTTTTCACAGCATATCCTTGCAGTTATCATTACTTGCCTGACTAAAAAGCGTAAACCAGAGAATTATAAGAGATCTTGCAAAAAACAAGTATTAAGCCTGAAATACCATCTGGATCTATATACAATAACATTAATTCTTATACAGTTTTGCTTCAATTACAAAGCATATTGATACTTGAAGCGGGCCAGGGATTTGTAAGACATTAAATCCCATACAAGAATCTCTAACTGTGATAGTGGATACTAAGGTATGGTAAAAAATTCCAAGAAATTCTAGAAGTGAATCTGCTTCGCCACAGAACACAAGAACCATAACACGTAAACCCCACAGGGTAAAATGCAACCCATTTCAGGACTCACATTGTCTTTTCATAAGTGTTCCAACTGCTTGGTCCTTTCTATCCATGACTTGATGATTAGCAAACACCAAGGATCCAATGTGTATCCCATTTGATGCTAGAAGTCTTGTTTTCTTGTGTTTGCATGCTGTACATAATTTACAGAACCTGATAAATCCAAAACATCAATCCTACTTTTCCTACTGTCGAATAACTAATCAAACAATTTAAATTACTATAAAGAATGCCCATTTCCCCCAAACCAATCAATTTATGGCTGTAAGAGGAATTCTTGATTCTCTCATGGATGAAAAATCAGACATCATTAAATGTTTTAGCTCTCCATTTGCTTGCTTTAAGCGATTCTCAGATTTCATATTTCGAAATTCTTGCAGTAGTTCATCAAAAGGAGGGGTTTGCAACTCCTCAATTGAAGCCATGCTTGGTATATTGATAGGCCTCCTCCTTGGTGTTGTACAAGAAGGTTGATCTTCCTGGTTATTCATAAATTGAAGCTCACAACAGTTAGAAATGTTAAGTGCAGGAAATCCATCTTCCATTCCCTTAGGCAAGAAAATGTGTTACTTACCATGTACTCATCTTCTAGATATTTATGTGCTTCTTTGCTTATCTCTTCCACCTCCCCATAGTGACTCTTTTTAAGTCGTATGAATTCATTTGAACAAGGTGCTAATGTGGATTGAATGTTTGTGCAGATTTCATGATCCAATTCCAGTAAACCTATAAGCACAGCTATCACAGGTTAATTGTGCACCAATGTATATATAGCATTGGAATTAAATTTATTTCATTCCAGTAAACCAAGCCAGAACTTACAGTCAATGGATGACATCAGGTTTTTATTTCCAGTCTGAAATTCCTCATTGGTGGAAGATAAAGAATGTGTAGAATTAGCCAGAATAAGTTGATTTGCCTCTGTGCCACTCCTGCAAGGTCAAAATTATGTCAAAATACAACCTAAAAAATGACATCGGAAGATTAAAAATATTTGAGAGGCCAGTATAGTCCAGTACTTGATTATTGAAGCAACAGCTTCAATATTGCTCTTCTCGAGTTTCTGCACTGATTCTTGTGCACTCTTCCACTGTACTCCAGCAGCAGTTGTTTTTGCCATACTGTACACAAAAAGTGGGTGATTAAGAGGACAAGACATAAAATATATTTTTTTAAATTTAATGAGCAATTAACGATATTCCCACCATTCCTGTACAGTTTCTTCCATAGAGCTGTGCCCCCTCGTCACTGATGTTGTGTCCTCAACATAGTCAGTTTCAACTTGCTTCATGTATATATTCCACTGATTCTGTACACCAGATGTGTCATGTTGCATATTTGACATTCCTTCCTGCAATTCATGAGTATTATTGACTGCATTTTCACGTAGATCATGCACAGCAGATTGTACCTGAAGGATAAGAAATCAATAAAAAGTTTAGAAATTAAGTAAATGATCATGAAATAATATCTTAATTAAAATCATAGAGAACAGTCTTGTATTCAATATCTACTGCATACTACCTCTACTAATATATTGAATATTATAAAGATACCATACAAGGTCTTTGCAATTTACAGAAAGCCATTCAATTAGTTTTGTCAATATAGTACATGACTAGCTCCATTTTTTTTTAAATCTTGCAGGTAGGAAACTAACGAGATGTTAAGCACTGGAGTAGAATGATGTTAAACTTTGAAAAAACTCTTTTAATTATGAAACGTGCGATTTAAGAGAAGACTCACTAATTGTGATTTTTTTTTAAAAACCTTGCAGGTAGGAAACTAACGAGATGTTACGACTGGAGTAGAATGATGTTAAACTTTGAAAAAACCTCTTTTAATTATGAAACGTGCGATTTAAGAGAAGACTCACTAATTGTGATTTCCGAGCAGTTGAACTTGCCAGCATTTCTGCAAATTTGTCCAAAAGTTGCTTCTCCTCATTTGCAGCGCACTCCTGTATGCAAAAATTGATATGTATAATTTTTTTTATATGTCAAGGCTAAAAGAATCTTATTGTCAAAAAAATAGAAAATAAAACTTAGAAGGAAAGGAAGTTAAGTTACCTGATATCTTTTTTCGAGGTCCTCTAATTTCTTGTCATGAACTCTTTGCATGTCTTCAACAAAACAATTGAGCTTAGATGCATGTTTTTCGAGGGTTGCAAAGAAATCTGTATTGACTTTGGAAATAACCCTTGTGGATTCTATAGTCCTCTGAATAGCCTATATTTAACAAAATGCCAAAATATTAACTTGGTAGTTTGATTTGAATATTTTTAGGCTTTGCATCCAACAAAAATTCTCAAAAGACATTCTAAGTAAAGATAAGATATGTAACAACCTCTCGTTGCTGTTGGGCATATGAGGCCATTGTGCACTCTTGCTTGGAAAGAGCACCATGAAGTTCACTCAGTAAAGCCTCAGCATCTAATACGGCTTTTCCCAACAGCTTTACACCACAAAAAGAATGGTAAGTCTATGAACAGAAAACAAACATAAACTTGTTATTCATCAGAGAATACACCTTAGAGCACTAATCAAGAAATCTTACATTCTCAAGTGTAGATGCATGCATAGATACTGTTGTGTTGAGTTTAACAAAAGTAGAGAGAGAACTTCTGTCCAGCGCACTTGCTAGGTCATGCAGGCCTTCCATTCCAATGTCATAAATCGTCTTCAATTTCTCAACCCTGTTCCTAAGTTCTTCTGTAGCCTGGGACAGCATAGTACAGCCTTACATTTTAGAATTATGTAATAAATTTGAAAGAGGTAAAAATAGTAAGGCTGTTGGACACCTACATCAGTTTTTGTAGATACAAAGGATTGCATGTGCTTTTCCATAGTTGTTAGATGTTGTTGTTGTTGGTTTGCAGAATCTTCAACAGTCTTATGCAAGACTTCAAGCTCCTGAGTTAACTGTGCCCGAAATGTTTGGACAAGAACTTTATTTCCTGTTTCTATCTTATCCTTCCGCTCTGAAGAAACAAAAAGAGTGTAGAGTTAGCATCCAACCAGGAACTTGTGTTATTTCAAGATCAAAAGTTCTCATATGAACAATAGGTACCAACTTTCAAGAAACAAAAGTTCCTTAGTATTTCAAGGAACAATAGGTACCAATTTTTGCAAATAGTCCTGATACATCCTGTGCTGTGTTCTCTAGTTCTGATCGAAGCCCGCAAGTTTGTTCAACAATTGCTTTCTCTGCACATTGGTATCAAATTCCTATTTCAGTACATGAATAAAGACAGTCAAATCAGACTCAAAAAGTAATATACTGGAGATATCAAGAATATCTACTAACCAGATTGTAACAAATTGGAGATGATGAATTCCTTTTCTTTGAGCATACAGTTTAGCTGTATATGCTTCTCTTCTAGATCATTCAAGGCATACTCTGTATCCTCAAGCTTTTTCTGCAAGCCAGCAGACAAATTTTAGGCCCATAAGGACACATAAGAAAAAGTGATTGTTAAGAGAACCTAATATCCACTTATACACACCTCAGTTATCTCAAGCTTATTGCATAAATCTGCACTTTGAAGTTTTTGAGAATCGTAAAGTCCTTGCAACTCCTCTATTTGCTGCATTCAGGCAATGCTACAAATGTTAAAAGGAATAATGTCGAAGAAAGAGAAAACTATAAAATAACTGAAGATAATAATTGTACCTTGTACTTGGCTTCCATTTCTGTTTCCATATGTTCTATCTTCTCTGTCATAGCCTGAAAAATGAAAACAAGAAGATAAGGAGTTTAATTTAATAATTTATGGAAAGCAACCTGCTATGGAAAGCAGCCTGCTAAATACAGGTGAAAAGTACAAGAACTTCTAGACCACAGAGCCTACTTGAAATTGACGAAAGTTCTAACCTTTTTTTCAGCTTCGTCCTGGAGGAAACGTTCACGTGGCAAATATATGCCATTCTTCTCCCTTGCAGCATGAACCTCTGCTTGTCAATACATACATGAATGTCAAATGTTTTGTTAACAAAATATCTGATTTTTTAAGCTGTTAAGTTAGGCCTGGCAAACAACTACTTATGTGATAATTTGTGGGGATTCAATTGCATTGTTTTGGGTCAATCTTTGTCGACCCACTATTCATGATTACACCTCTGCTTGTCAGTACATACATGAATGTCAAATGTTTTGTTAACAAATATCCGATTTCTTAAGCTGTTAAGTTAGGCCTGACAAACAACTAATTACGTGATAATTTGTGGGGATTCAATTATATAGTTTCGGGTCAACCTTTGTCGACCCATTATTCATGAGTACCATACTAACATGAGTTGTGCTTCATAATAACATACTCTCATGGCCATGAATGATTCAAATATTTTGCTAACAAATATCTGATTTTTTAAGCTGTTAAATTAGGCCCAGCAAACATCTCCTTACGACTATTTATTGGGATTCAACTGTGCAGTTTCAAGTCAATCTTTAAGAACACATAATTCATGAGTAGTGGTGTTTCACAAAAACCCTTTTCTCATGGCCATGAATTGTCCACTACATTGTATGTAGGTGATACTCACAGGGGGAAGCACAAGAACTTCCTAAGAGGCAAATCAGTACTACTCCAGCACTTGGAGTTCACTCCACAATCAAGCCCATTTATTGGGATTTAACTGCATAGTTTTGAGTCAACCCATAATTTGTGAGTAGTAGTGTTTCACAAAAACCCTTTTCTCATGGCCATGAATTGTCCACTACATTGTATCTAGGTGATACTCACAGGGGGAAGCACAAGAACTTCCTAAGAGGTCAATCAGTCTCCAGCACTTGGAGTTCACTCCACAATCAAGCCCATTTATTGGGATTTAACTGCATAGTTTTGAGTCAACCCATAATTTGTGAGTAGTAGTTCATGACCATGCATGGGTCCCCACTTGGTACTCATTGCATCTAGGTGATGTGTAGTTTTGAGTCAATCTTCATCAACCCATTATTGATGTGTAGTGATTCATAAGAACCCATCCCTCATGGTCCACTTAGCACTCACTCCCTGAAGGTCACCCATACCAATACCAGCTCAAGCATGCTTGACAGTGTTCCCCCCTACAATCAACTCAATTTGTCTTGCTACCCATATGCAAAACCTTCAGCAGCCAGTGTTGTGCCTTATTTCATTAGAGAGCCCCCCTAGCTCAATTATTTCCTTTTAAGTGGTATTTTCACAGTATATCAAATTACATGATAATTTATCATAATTCAACTGCATAGTTTTGAGTTACTCTTCATTAACCCATTTGAAACTAAGCAGTTGAATTCCAATAAATCATCACATAATTTGATATACTGCAAAAATACCACTCATAGGGAAAACATTTACTTGCTGAAAAGTAATCTCCATAATAGAAATGTTCAAGAAACAGACCTTGTTTAAGCCTGTCGATCTCAGAATATAGATCCTTTATAAGAGCAGACTTCATCATTTTCTGGTTAACCTGCATACACATACAAAACATTCTTAAGTCAAATATTGAAGGCAAATATTTTATGACAATTCTAGGCATGCATCATGACAAAGAAATGACAGCAAACCTCCGGTTTGTTCTTGATACTCTTAGCTCGATGAGCATAATCCAATGTACTGAGAGTTTCTTCCAGACAATGGACTGAAGGTGAAACTGTAGCAATAATGCAAGTCTTTGTTTTCCCACCCAAAGAATCTCTCAACAGTCTTGTCAGCTTGCTGTCTCTGTTTGGACAAGGAAAATGCTAAGAATATGAAATTAGAGAAAATGGAGTAAGAAACTACAGGCTGACAATCCAATACCTGTAAGGTATGTGGCCTAAATGCTCAACCAGAGCAGTAATCACGCGTCCAAGAGTGAGCAGGCTTTTGTTGATCTCCCCTGCCTCCCTTGCTCTTCCCTGCACAATTTATTTCTGTGAAAGAGCATCTAAGGAAGACTAACTAACCTAGGATCTAATATTACCACTTTTAAACTAATGTCAGTTACATAATACCGTACTTCCATTTTATTTTAGCCTTCCTTCCTGGCATACCTCTCGTGCACCTGACCGCGAAATATTTTCAGAACCGGCCAGATCAACAAGATTAAGTTTTCCACATTTAATAAGTTCTTCACCCTCTGGAGTTACTTCTTTGATATGAATTGTGATTGAGAATATGCAATGAGAACGACTGCAAAATAACAAAATATAATCATACTATGTTGGTTAAGATAAAACTCAAAGAAAGTTGAATAAAAATAATAAGTAACATTTGCATTAACCATACCTGCTTTGTTTATTTAATAAAGTTTCTGCAGTTCGTCTCTTGGAAGACCCTCTTTCTAATAGAGTATATATCTCATTTGCACTGCAGACGATTTCTTCTTCAAGGCCTCTTACAAACACTCCGCCCTTACCATCTTCCATCAGAGCAATTGGCTTTTTGGATTTATCATCATAGGGTCTTGGGAACTCATCTGGAGCCAACAAATCTGTTATTTCTTCATTATATAGCTCTAGACATGTAACTTTCATACTGTACTCAGCATTTTGAGCCTCCAATGTGTCAAAAATTTGACGGACAGCTCTTGGGATTACTCCTGAGTCGGCAGGAAACTCTCCATTCTATAAAATCAGCAAACCATTTACATAAGAACAATTACCATCAATCCTCAGATGCTCAAACATATTTAAATTGACAAAATTAGCAAATCCTGCAGCTGCCTTAAACCATGGGACCATGGCTTTTGTAAGCTAGTTGTGAATTGAGAGTGCAATCTAAAACCCCATGATATAATGAAAATATATTATGAGAGAAGGGAGTTGATAAATAAATAGGTTGCTATATAGAAGCCAAATAAAATTGAGACCATTAAAATACCTTGGGTTTTTTCCCTCCGCCTTCCATTGTATATGTCTTTCCTGTACCAGTCTGGCCATAGGCAAAAATTGTGCAGTTGTATCCGTCCAAAACTTCATTTACAATAGGCACGATAGCCTGATCATACAACTCACTTTGCTGGGAGTTTGGACCAAAAACCTGGAACCCATTTTAAGTAAATGCAATTTGGCACATTAATATCTGTCTCCAGATTTGATTTCTTAAACTTCATTCAAAAAATGAAATGCTGGAGTTTAACAATAGTAGTAACCTTGTCAAAAGTGAATGTTCGATCAATATTCTTGCTGGCTGTACTTTGATAGGCCGTGACTTCTCGCCTTTGCTCATTGCAGTTTATGACCTGGGGGACATTAGCCTTCAATTCATCCTCATTGAAAGGCCTGCAAAATAACAGTAAAACATATCAACCAACTCAAAGCTGTTTTCAGAGATTCTAAACAATTTTAAACTAGATTGTTAGCTAGCAGTACCTTGACTTACCTGCATCTAAGTAAAACTTGTACATTTACACCTTTATCTTTGTCATGTCGACTTGTTCCATTGGAATCCCCATTTTTAGTCCTCTCAGAGGCTCTAGGAGTTAGAGATGGAGAACTTAATCCCACCTTTTTGTATTCCATTATAACAGGAAATGTGACAAATCCCTCAAAAATTGTCACAATGCCTCCAAACCCAATAACAAATAATGCTCATAAATACTTAAGTCGTAGCTTCTGAGCAAATTGCCTGATGCTCCCGCTGAAAGAAAGAAAAGAAACTCTTTCTAGGCAGCACCGGTACTGAAGTAGAAAGTAGAAACTACTCAAAGCTGAACCTGTACAAAAAGTACAAAGGAACGTCAATTAAGAAGCTCTATAAGGTTTAAGTAAAAAAACAATTGATTACATAGTATTATGTTAAGGTAAGTACTGTGCCAGTTTACAGAAATTGTCATTTTGCCAAGCCAGGAAGCGGTTATAGTGCCAGTTTACCATAACTCTTCAAAAAGGAATAGTGCAATCTGCTTATTCATAAACATAGTGCCCGATGACTCATTTGATACATACTGAAACAAGATTTAGAACTTTGCCGCAGGCAATTTGGGATTGTAAATCAAATAACTATTTTTTATCTTGGTATAGAGCAACATAATAAATACATATATTAAATGTATTCTGGCACAGTCTTACCTTCTTTAAAGCTTAAAGTAGCTCAATTGTACTACTCTTTAATTCTGACAAGTACTCTTTTCGCACCCCTAGAGACAAGATACATAAATTTTAGCTGTAACAACTCACGTGAAGGCCGTGTGATTCACGATAAATTACGCTCATATTGTGCCACTTTCCAAGACTGGTCTACTAAAGGAAAACTCACAGATGACAGATCTAATGCACATTTACTCACAGAGTAAGTTATGTCTAGCTAATGACGCAGCTGTTTAAGGCTTTTGCAGGTTAACACACAAGGATATAAATAGAATGCAAGAACTTGGGGCTGTAACAGACCTCTTGTATTTTGATTTTGCAGAAAAATGCCTCAATAGAGCATACCGAAGCAGGGATAGCAAAAATCTGTAAAATATAGTAAAATGCAGAGCTAACAGTTCCATAAAAAGGCGAAAATAGTATAAAGCAATACAGCTAAATTCAGCAGCATTTCGCTAAACAGGCTTCAAATCAAACCGATCACTGAGAACAAACTGATTCTACATTTGCTGCTATATCATCCAAACCCTGGCTGTAAAAATCAGGACAATGAACACAAGAAATCTACCAAACAAGTCATATCCAGCAATGCAGAGCCAAAGAATTTACCAAGATTTTCCCTGAATAGCCCTTATATATCACATGGAAGGTTACAAAACCCTAACAAGAAAGCACATTCGTACACTTAAATTCATTCTGCTACAAAATCAGATGCAGCGTCAAAAGAAAATCGGCACTGAAATTTATACTAAATCCATAGGCTTCGCATCCGATCAAACATTTTCAACCGGGCTATTTCACCTCCCGATAATTTCATCGAAAAAAACAAACAAACCGATCAAAACAAAGTAGGAAATTACTTCTCACTATAACATACATTTTTCTGCAAAGTGAAACTTACCCGGACTTCTATCAAATATCTGACAGATCGACCACAAAATGCAGATCAGAGTACCCAAATAAGTGTAGATTTCTCTGTGTGGCTCCGATCGCTTCAACAAAGAAAACAATAAAATTTGTATATCCTTCTGCAATTAACATTAAACAATGGTGTTAACTTAAAACCACTGGCGTTGTCAACATCTGTCTGACCAGAAACCTTTCAAATCTGGCCATCTATTATCATGATTTCTGACCGTTAGGAGAAGCGGCTTAACTCCAAATTCCAAGATCAATTCTAACGACTACTTCGCTCTAGACGTAAAAATAGCCGCTTCTCGTATAAATCCTACAATTAATGGCCGTAGCCTTAAACTTCATATATTTCTTATCACTTTTCTATATTTCCTAATCAAATATTTAAAAAAAAGTTGTCGGGCATTCGATTCTTCCAAAGTAGCTTTGAAGGTTTTACTTGTTCTTTATGTTGCATGTTTGCAAATCAATATTATTATTATGTTGGTATTAAAAGTCAATTATACCCACGTGGAATGTCGAGTCAGACTTTCTAGCAAAATTTGAATGCCCTCCTAAAAGGTAGGGATATATTTAGCTTTGTTCTTATTAATATTGTTCGAGACATTGCTTCTTAGGTAATTTTTTTTAGTTTTTATTAATTTATTATAGATAAGTGGAATATACATTTTGGAAAGATTTTTTTTTTTTTGTAAATTTATGTAAGATAAATATACTAGTTAAATTTAGAATATTGAATGTGTAGATTTGTCCATACATTTCTTTTGTTTTATTTGAATAGAGAGAATATATTTATATATTTTATATAAATCAATTAGTTTAATTTTAACTATTATTAATTTTTTTTTTTTTTATAAAACTAGTATATGTTCAACATTGATTATTGGTTGATCAAATTAATGACTTTTAATTTAGACTTAATTAATGTACATTAGTGAAACTAAACTATTAACTAATTATTATTTAAGTGTACATTCATTTTTTTTTCACATATTTATCATATATTTTAAATAATTTACACTTTCTTTGAAATTAGTAATCGATTGATCAAGGATGTCTCTCTACATTCTTTATATAGATTTTTTAAAAGATAGATATGATAGTTTTAAACCAATTTATCATATATAAGTGGAATATGCATCTTGGAAAGGATATATCTTTTATCTAAATTTATCTAAGATAAATGTGCTAGTTAAATTTATTTTAATAAAAATTAAGTAATTTATAAATTATGAATATTAAATGTGTAGATTTGTTTATACATTTCTTTTGTTTTATTTGAATAGAGAGAATATATTTATTGTCTTTTTTCTTGGCTTGTATCTCAAAACATCAAATTTAAAATAAAATAAGTATTATGTAGATAACTCAAAAAATATATATATATTAAATATGTAATGTTAGAAAGATAGCCTTAAATTTTGAAAATGTGATAATTTTAAGTATTATTTGTTTCAAGGGATTTTTTAATAAAGTTGTTAACAATTTTATGCATAAAAATAACTAAATATTACTATTTTTATCCTTAATTTATAATATTAATGTTTTATCAAACTTACATGTGTTAAATGAAAAATATAATTTACCTAGTAATTATTTTTACTAAAAAATTAAGGGAATAAAATCTTTTATATATAGTTAAGGCATTTGGATGAAAGATGATGGGAAAATTGATAACAAACACACTTGAATTGATAGGGCTATGATATTTGGTGGGAGAAGCCATATGTGCCATCTCAACCTTCAAGAGGCCACCAAGGAGGTGGTTAGTGGTCAACACAATAAAGTATGGAAGACTAAAAAAGGACAAAAAGTTGATTGAGGCTATCGATATATTCCTCTTGTCTATTCAACAAGAATTTGTAGTCATTCTGTAAGTTTGTAATAGCTAACAAATAACTTGCTTAGGCTCGATTTGGTGGGAAAAGCCATATACATCATCTCAACCTTGAACAAGTCACCAAGGAGGGGGTTGGTGTTCGACACAATAAAGTATGGAAGACTAAAAAAGGAAAAAAAGTTAATCGAGGCTATGGGTATATTCCTCTTGTCTATTCAAAAAGAATTTGCAACCATTTCTTAAGTTTGCTATAGCTAACAAAGAATTGTTATCTTCTGTTGAGGTCGATACGATGTATGAGTTGGTGAAAGGATTGATTTTGGTCTATTCCTTCAAACCTAAATAGTGGCTAGCACAAATTCAATGTAATAGTTTATTTTTTAGCAATAAAATGGGAGCTACCCTCTTGATAGTAATTTGCCTAAAAAAATAAAAAAAAATCTTTTACACAAATTTTTAATGGCAAATCAATTAATTAAACATGAAATATTATTAGTCTTAAAAATAAGATTTTTTCTCAAATATTATTTGAATAATACAATCCAAATGAAATGTGGAAATTAGATAAATAAATAAACATGATATTTTTAATTAGAATTTTATACAAATAGATTGTGACAAATATTTGATTGTAATTCATCATAATGAAAAAAAGGACTAGTTAGTGATGCAATTATGAAAGTGATTTAGAAATTAGTTAGATAAATAAATGAATATAAATTGAAAATTGATCGTAGGGTGATCCCACAATATTGGTTTACAATTTTTGGCTAAACTGGACATTGAACTAAATTTTTTTAACTAAATCTTCACTTTCGAGCACCTATAGCTGCTAAATCATGAGGAATTTGAAGATGATGCAAACTAATGATTTGTGACATTTTGTTTGTAGATTCTATATATATATATATATATATATGGAATGAAACTGCATTTCTTTTTCCATCTCCTTTGAAAATTAGTTTTTAATAGTAAACACCATTTTTAAAGAGTGGTGTGTACTTGCTAACACATAACATTTTTTCTATGAAGGATAAAATTGTAATTTTTTCAAATTTAGATTTGTAACTATGATATCTAGTGCATGCAATTGGTTTCATAGTGTTTTATTGATTTTTTTTCTTAATTAAGTATTAAGTTTTGAAGTCAGACCAATTACAATTCAGACATAGGTAAGTTACTTGCTAACACATAACTTCTTTTGTATGTATCAAAAAAAAAAAAATTTGTTGGATTGAGGACATCAATATCTAATGCATAGATATTTTTTTGATAATTTGTTATTTTTCCACATGTGCAGAACACAGAGCTTGATTTTCGATGAAAATCCTATGTTTAATTAAATTAAAAAAATACATAATAGAACCAAAATATATTAAAATTATATTTGATGGATAGCTCGTTCTGAGGACTACCATCATCCAGTTGGGTTTGTGAAGTTTCCTCCATTTTCATCATCAACCCGAGCTTCAAAAGGCAAAATTTTGTAGAAATTTGGTAGAAGAGGGGGAGAAGGGAAAAAAGGGGTGGTTCAAGTGAACCCCCCTTGATTCGAAGAGGGTTAGCTTGAGCCCCTTTTTAATTTCCTTTGTTTCATTAGAAACAAAGCAAAGGGTTTGAGCAAACCCCTCCCCTTGAAAAAACCCTTTTTGGGTTTAGCTTGAACAACCCCCCTTTGAGCAAATGCATAAAAACTTGAATTTTTTCATGGGAGTGTTTTGGCAATTTTTCTTTGTGAAGGGAATTGTAAACCAATTTTGCGGGATCATCTCATATTTTGTTTTGAGTTAGTTATGAAATTATGAAAGTGATTTGTGCAAATTTTGGATCTAACCCAAGCCTTAGATCTAATATTTGGTGTATGGATCTGATCTCTACTAAAATATGATATTTTATTTTTGATTTGTCTTGATGCATGCAATTTGTGTAACACCTTTAGAGGCTTTGCTAGGAAAAGAGTATTCTCCTTTAGTCAAACCCTAGATGGACTAATTCAACAACTTTGAATAAACTTGTAGATTGAAAGGAAGCAAGGTGCTTCAAAATGTTTCCTAAACTAATCTTAAAGGAGAGTGGTTTGTAAAATTTAGATCTTTTCAATTACAAAAGAGAAACAAATATAAAACATAAACAAAGTTGTATCATGTATAGGTGTACATGGGAAAAACCCTTTCAAAAGGAAAAATAATTTCAAAACATGAACCAATTGTATTATCAATAACAAAAGTTACAATATAATTTCATAAACATGCCCTTATAGGAGAATCACTAACATACAACTTTGAAATGATTCCAACAACATAGTAATGCATGCAAACCAATGATTTAAAACTTATATCTCAAGAACCTAATTAATAGGGAAAATGATAAATAAAATCATCAATTGGTAATTACATAACTATGAAATAAAACCACCTAAAATGTAGTGCCCAAATCCCTAGTTAGAATCCAACGCCCATGTCCCAAAATAAGTTCACAAACTAAAAATAACATCTTCCTTCCACTTGTCATAAGTTTATCATAATCCACTTACCAAATTGGAGGTTCCATTTTGGCTTTTTTCCATTCAAATATACCTTTGATGTGTCATAACACATGTCATAAGTTGGTCAATAGGTGTAACTCCCTCTTATAGCTCTTTTTTATATCCTAGATATTTTTATATTTCCAATGTAAGATGCCCAACTTCCAAAAGCTATAGCTTTTAATTTGGGAGGTCATTGGGGTTGGGGTCCCTTTTTTTCTAAATTGTATAGCTTCAAAATATATATGCAACAAGCACCTAAAAGTGATGCCAAGCAACTTAATTTTTTTATTTTGGCCAAAAACCAACTCTATACCCCGAAAATTGAGATTTTATGTTTCATAGTCTAAAAATTATATTCTTAATATACTTAACATCAAGAGAAAATTTGAGATGCCTTTCTCCACTTGTTGAACACCTTGTAAGAAAAAAGATAGTACTGATACTTATGAAATTTATTTGCTATGGGTTGAGAGGCCCATAGACTCAAAGCACCACTTAAAAAAAATTGTGCTCATTAGCTTTGTCAAAGCATCTGTAAAATACTATAAAAATGTCAACTTTCTCAAACATCACCATCCCATCCTCTACCATGTCAAAAACAAAATATTATTTGACATTAATATGATTCATCCACACATGAAAGGTTAGGTTCATTATTAGACATATGGCACTTTGATTGTCACATAGAATTGTAACGACTCCTAGACTCAACCCTATATATAAACACAACCACTTAAGTTAAAGGACTTCCTTACAAGAAAGAGTAGTTGATATGTATTGTGCTTCTATAATAGACAAAATGACCACAACTTATCACTTATCATATAACTAATAACATCACAAAACATAATGAAAACATATGTCATTGATGGGTCTTCTGATATCAACATATCCAACACAATTTGAATCCACAAATCTATGAATAGTCACTAAGTGTCAGCCCCTTATAGAGTTACCATGATAAAAAAAATTTGGAGTACTTATAGGTTCCCCACAAAAACTTAAATATCCTCTTTAATACATACCAATGCACTCATCTAGGATTAGGCATGAAGAATCTAAGTATTTCAACTACTTAGGTAATGTCAAGTGTTGTGTAGATTATAACAAGTATCAAACTCCCAACTATACTAGCATAAGGCACTCTAAAAAATTCTCCATCTCAAAAAGAGATGTCAAACACTGCTCAACTAATAACTTAGTCCCCACTAAAATAAGAACATGCTCAATTTGCAAGTTGACATGATGGATCTCTCCAACATTGAGTTCACATATACTTACTCTAGCATAACCAAAGCTTTATATTAGCTTTATCTCTTCTAGTGTCCATCCCCATGATGAATCTAGCTACCCTTAAGTCCTTCATCTCAAACTGTGTTAAAATATTATAATTAATTCATAAAGCATACCCTTCCTGTTACTAAAAATAACATATCATCATCATATAATACAATAATAAGGAAGCAATCATCATATATCTTATAATAGATATAGGTATCAGATTTGGACCTCAAAAATCCTAATCCCAACACATGTATAAAACATTTGGTACTAAATCCTAGGATATTATTTAAGATCATATAAAGATTTTTTCAATTTAAAAACCAAGTTTTCTTTATCTTTTTCAATGCAGTGTTGTGCTAGTGACACAAAATATCTTCCTTTAAATTACCATGAAGGAAATTTTCCTTCACATCCATTTTCTAAACCTCAAAATCAAATTTTTCTATAATAGATAGTAAAAATTGAATGGATATTAGCTTAGAAAATCGGGAGAAAATCTCACCATGATCAACTAACTAAACCTAGAAATATCCCTTCACAACCAATCTCACCTTGTACTTCACACCACTACTATCTAAACCAAATTTATTTTTGAACACCTATTTGCATCCAACAGGTTTACATCCATTAGGTCGGCATCCATTGAACAAAGGTACTAGATCCCAATGTCATTTAACTATTAATTTTTAAGTATCATTTATTTTGAAGGAGTTTTAAATAGAATTATTAATAATTTTATACATAAAATAGCTAAACATTATTATTTTTTATCTTTAATAATTTTTAATATTAGTGCTTTGTCAAATTGACATTTATTAAATTTAAAATTAATTTACCTACTAATTATTTTTATTAAAAAATTATAAATAAAATAATTTAATTTTATAAATGTATATGTATTCATCTGAATTATAAAGTCATAAGAGAATGCAATCTTCTTTTACATAAATTTTTTAGGGTACATTAACTAATTGAAAATGAATAATAATTGATCTAAAAAATAAGAGTAATTACTTGAGTAATACACTTCAAAATAAATGGGGAAATTAGATAAATACATAAACGACACGTTTAACTAGAATTTGATGTGAATATATTATGATAAATGTTTGATTGTGATTCATCTATGGATGAAGAAAAGAATTAGTCAAATGAATGATTTACAAACTAGAAATTGATTGTATGAACTAGAAATTGATTGTATGTCACTTTGAGTTAGTTATGCAATTATAAAAGTGGTTTGTGAAAATTGTGGATATGACCCAAACCTTAAATCTAAACTTTGGTGTGTGGATCTAATCTCTACTAAATTCTATTTTTTTATTTTCCTTGATGTCAATGATCTATTTAACTATATAGCAATGTTTGGGAACACTTTTTGGGAGTTTGTTAGGAAAGGAATATTCTCTTTTGATCAAGTCCTTAGATGGAATAATTCAAAAAAATTGAACAAATATTATAGACATGTAGTCATGTATAGAATACCTTAGATGATGATAGAAATAGTTAATGCAATAATGATGATCTAGTTTTGATGTTAGATTATATTTAAATGACATCTAGGTGTTAAGTTAATAATGTGAAAATGAATTAAGGTTACTTCTTAAATACAAATCCAAAGGTGGCAAATAAAATATTTCAAGTTGACACACAATGGCTAGTTGGAAGGGTTGGGTTAGACCCACAAATTGTAGATCTAAACCTAGAAGAGAAATAAATTAGTAAGGATTAGGACTAGTCCCTAGGAATGTGTATAGATGAAATGAGGTAAGGTGTGGGTTATGTCTTAGTTATTAATAAAACCATGCCTCTTGTGTACTTGTTGTCGCACAAAATATATTTAGGTCTTGAAGTGAGTCCAAAATGAAAGAGAAAGGTGCAAGGTAGGAAATTTTCACCATTACCTCAATATTGACTTGCATGGATTGAAGCATAATAGTGTGTCCAACTCTTGGGCAATAATAAAAAATAAACCAATTTCATTACAAATGTCATTATTAATGCGTGTGTATTAAATAATATATGTGGAACCATTTTGCCTCCAAGAAAACTAGTTCAACATGTTACACTAAACTTTTTCATTTAAGGTCCCACAATTTTGGGTCAAATAATATCATTAAAATATATTATTTTGTAAAAAAGCATCATTTTTAGATTTGTAGATTTTTGTTTTTTACTATAATGTTAATTTTAATATTTTATATCATTTTCTTTTCTATTAATCATCTAGGTTTGTTACCATAGATGATAAGGGCATAGTATATTGGTCAATCACAATATTGATGTGGTGGCCACCAAGATTCAAACCCTTGTTAGGACATTGTGCTCGTAGATCATGTATCTGTGTTGGATTGTTAAGCTCGTAGGCTATGTGCCTATGTTAGGTTGTTGAGTTTGTAGGTTTGAACATGGTGATAGTGCCTTGAGGATTAATGCCATTCACTAGTAGTATTGGTGATAAAGTCATTAGGAAGAGATCCCCTTATAATTGTCTCTCTAATCTTAGACCAATTAGCTAAAAATCCAAGTTTACCAAAATAAAAAATAGTTTTGTTATAAAAAACCATCATATTTATTCAAGACATCAAGAAAAATATTAAATGGTGTCATTTATAAAAAAATAACTTTATACTCTATATCAATGTCCTTATTTTAATGAAGAAAAAAAGTTGAAGTGCATTTCCCAAAAGATGTGTTATAACTTCACTCTATATGTCTAAATTATAATCATTGTTAGTTAAAAATTTAACTTAAAATATTTAAATTTATTATAAAAAGTATGGAAGAATTAGATATTAGTCTTAAGAATTTATGTTAAAAAAATAATATTTATACTTTTCTCAATATTGTGTATTAAAATCAATGGATTGCTCAACAAAAATTAACCTAATATGATACAAATGATTTTACAAAAAAAATAAAATTATAAATGCAATCTATAATGAAAATGTCATAAAATTATGCATTTACATATCATTGTTTTTTTCTAAAATTGATAGACCATGGTGAATAATAAAACCCCTTATTTTTAGTGCTCCCAAACTACCAAAAAGTGGGACATACTATTATATTGTCACCTACATGCAAACTATTATGAGGATGAATGTATTGAAGTAGAATAATAAAAGTCAACATGAAAGAATACATTTTATACACTTAGAAAAAGAATATGAATAAGGATGTGGATGTTTCTTTAGTATATACTCCCTTTTAGTAATTTTTCTATCTTGAAAACCTATAAAAATATAAATATTATAAGAGTAGCATCTAATAGGCCTTTAAAATAAGAATATGTTATCTATAACAAAAAATAAAGGATGGGGCCTCACCTCCTTTACACCAGGGGCTAATGTTGGCTACGTATAAGTTTGTCCTTGCTAATAATCCCCATGGTAATCCCTTGATTGTTAGGCAAGATAAACTCCCAAAAATAATGATGAGGATGTTGCTATCCCCCCGATTGTTGAGCAACCCAACCCCATGCCTAACCCTAGCCCCCCCACTCCTCAATTTGACCCTCCAGAGGGCAACCCCTCAAATGTTGCCCTATTGTCTACCCCAATTCCAAATCCTCTACCTTTAAATCTAAGCTAGCCTCTGTTGAAAAATCCCTTGAGCTGGAACTACTCAAATCCACTTTGGAGAAAAGGAAACACTCCCCACTACTTTTGGAACCCCCTAAAGTTAAGAAACTGAATAAAGATCAACAAAATCCGAAGCAAGGTAATGCCATCACCATTATAGAAGAATTTGAAGGCCTTCAAAAGGAGGAGATGGATGAGGGGTAGGTAGGCACATTACATGGTGGCCTAAGATTAGCGAGGTTGTCTAAGGTCACTTCCTTTGATAAAAAAGCTAAAAGAAAAAAGAATGAAATTAAGGTTCAAGAGGAAGAGGAACAACTTATTATGGAAGAATTTGAACCCCAAATGGAAGAGGATAGTGAAGGAATGGAATGTGAAGACTTTGATTATGATATGGATGAAGAATAATTGAAGGAGGAGGAGGAATATAATGAGGAGGAATAAGTGGGTGGGGAGGAGGATCTTGAGGTGGTTGGTGGGGATGCCTAAGAAGATGTTGACAATACCCCTGGTGCTACTCTTTCTGGAGATACTAACATGAATTTTTGAAAAGTAGAATCACTTTCTTGCAGGTGCAGGTCAAGGATATGGGAAAAGCTACCATCACCCTTATGAAGGTCACTAATGGGTTGATGCACAAAGCTAAGGTCAGAGCAGTGTCTAGTCAAAACAATATCAAAAAGCAGTTAAAGAAGGTCGAGAAGCATGGAGATATGAAGGACCTAGAAAATGAAGTTGCCCCTAATTGGAGGGAATTTGTCTCTCGGATTGGGGACAATTGGGAGTTGATAACTAATGCCAAATAATGGCTCTTGTCATCTTAGTTTTTTATTGTTTGGCTCTTGGTATCCTTGGTTTAATGATTTTTTTAAAGCTCTGGTGTTTCTGGATGATATTATCGGACTATTTCTTTTGATACATATGTTAAGGTTTGAGACTAGTATGTTTATAGTTAATCTCTAATCTGGCATGTTTGCCACTTTTTGGGTTAGTTTGTGGTATGCTTATAATGTTTTTGATTATAATTTTATTGGTCCTATGGATGCAAATACTTGGTTAAATGATATGACCTGTGTGCCTCATAAGGTTGCTTAACAGTATGCAGTCTGGATATTTTTTGTTTGGTTCGATTAGTGTTGTTTCTTAGCCAGTCTCATTTTTGTTGATTCAACTCTTTTTGTATCTAATGGGATCAGGTCCCTTTCCCTACTTATATAATCAAAAACAAAAAATAAAGAAAAAATCTATATATTTTGTTTGTGGAAAAAGAAGGTTATCTCTTAGGTGCAACAACACCAATAGACATTATTTTGAAGAAACAAAAGTTTTGTGGTACCATATGAAATGACTTTGAGATCATAAGATAGTCACTATAACCATACTCAAGAACAAAATGTTAGTGACCTTGTGTGTCCCTTTAATTAGTTGCAAAGAATACAAATAATTTAAAGGAGAGTAGAAAAATATACAAAAATAATTTAAACCATGGGAAACCTCAATAATCATGTAGGAATATAAGGACAACTGTAAGGAAGCTAAAGTAGTGGAACAAATTCCTACACTAATCTTGAGAGGAGGATAATGAAAAACTTTATAGATATTTACAACAATTACAAAAACTTAAACAAAAATAAACAAAAATATCATGCATACCACAAAACAATGATTTACACGGGGAAAACCCTTCAGGAAAATCCCACACTCCAAAAGTCAGCTAATATATTATTCATAAATCACAAAGATTACAATATAATTACAAAGCAATCTTCTCATAGGAGTATCACCAACTAGAGATCTAGAGGCAACACAACTGCTATCAGGATCTCAAAATACACCACAATACACAGTCATAATACAATTCCCTCATAAAATAGGGTTGCCTTCTAGGGCAAGTCAAGCCAACAAAATATAAACCATTAGATCTGAGACCTAATGATGAACGGTCCAAATTTTTGATTAGTAATATATATATAAAATTTGGCTTCTAGGGGAATTTCTCCTGAGCCCGTGCTAGGGGGATGATCCCCCTAGTCCCCTCGCGGGGGAGGGGGGGTACCCCTCACGCTTACCTATCAACAATACCTTATGTAATTGGAAGGTTGAGATACATTTTCCTAACAACATCATGTGATACCATAAGAAGATAGTAACCTTGGCATTCTCATGAAATCATGTTAGTGATAGGAAACAAGGTACCCCTATTATTTCTCCCAAGTAAGACCATGAAACATGTGAAAGTAACCACAAATACTAAATAAATATCTTGTAATAACAAACAAGTGTGATATATTATTATAAGCATTAAGAAAAAGGTATAATCATCATAAAACATGTTAGCTAAAAATATCATTACATTGTTAGCATAAACATGAGAAAGTAGGATCCACATAAAATCTTAAGATGTAAGCTTAATGATCATGGAAAATCTTATAGTCATTAGAAGAAAATATCATATAGTGACCACGTAATAAAAATATTAAATCATAATCATTGGAATCATATGGATGTCTAAAAAATATATCATTGCCATAATATGAATGTGGATAATTCCATAAAGGGTGCATCAAAAAAATGAGACATCATCTAATAAAAGTATTGTATGCATAATTAAGGGTGTAGAGCATAGAAGCTCCAAATCTTAATCAAAATTTTATTGAAAGGATTGTCTTCCATTAAATCATCTTCATCCCAATTGTGTACTACACAACCAACCTCAAGGGGGTTGGTCTCATTGTGATGAGACCTTGTGTTTATACTCTCATTACTCTTGTGACTTTGGAGATGGACCTTATTTGACATTAGAAATGGCCAAGTTCGTGTCCAAGTGGTAGCAAGGAATTTAGAAGTAACAATGAGATTTATAAATTTAACTTTATTAACTCTTTGATAAGGATGAAATGTCTCTTTATTTGGTATATAGGGAGTATATGAGAAATGATTTGTTCTTTCTTTTCTTCTAGTGGTGGATGAGAATTATATATTACCTTATTTTCTTCTTTTGGTAGTACCTTTGGAAAGCAAGGATCTCTTTTGTCATCAAGACCATCCCTCTTGGAAAAGTTTCTATGTGCAACCTTAGTTAAATTAGGGAAGACCTCTTGATTTTTCCTATGATGGAGGCAAAGACAAGGAATTTTCTTGCTCCATATTTTTTCCTTGGAAATATTTCTTTGATTTTACTTTTTTTCATCTAGATGCATAATATATATCTCATGGATCTTATCTTAATGCTTATGGAGATTTTTTATGACTTTCCATAAATGTGCCCAATCTAAAATGACTTAACTTAGAAACCAATAAGTTATCATATACTAAGAACCACATTGGGGAAACCATTACTCCCCATACCACTTACACCACAACTTTTGGTCAATTCTCACTTTACTATTTTTCTATACTAGGGTAAACCTTATACTTTAGGCAATTCATATGCTTTCATGCATATTACCCTATATACCACACTTTCTTGTTAGACAATTTATTCTTAAAATTTTCTACTTTAAATGATACACATTCTTATATGATTTACCTAAATTTAATTGATATGTACTATTTTCCCTATCCATTTCCTTACAACCAAGTAAAGATGGCATATTTATCAATAACACTCCTCTGTTGAGCTTGTATATAGTTATAAGAATTGATACAAAGACTCATTATCATATCCAAATAGATCTTGATTACATGGCATGGTAGTGCTTGATATGCCATAGTTTAATTACATGGCATGTCAACACCTAATATGCCACACCACTTTCCACACAAGCAAAATTTCTTAATCCTATTTACTTTTTCATTTCCTAGACATTCAAAGCAAGTTTGTACTTGTTGTGTCTATTTCACTTGTGAGACAAAAGTTTCTCATTAGAACCAATTTCTTTATTTTGCAGGTTCTTATATAGAACACATGCTAAGGATGAACACACATGAATATATCTATTTGGTTCCATTACTTTACTCAAACCTTAATAACCTTTTATGTCTAAATGTTTACTTTATATACATGTTTATGAGCGATCATTACTTTGAAATACTTATTCACTTAGGATTCACATGCACCTCAAAGTGGGGGGTAAAATTTATATACCCATTTCCAATTCCCATTTAGTTTTGGGCCCACTTTGAGAAATTATCTTGATATGATTATGTAGTGATATGGGGCACACTTTTGTGCTAAGTTTAACTCCCTCACCAATAATTATTTATTCTTATCCACTTTCACTTACATACATTTTTATATATTCATCCTTATCCTTTATATATCTACACTTATTCTCATATATTTGCATCATTCATTTGCCTTGAATTTGCTTCATTAAATCTTTGATCCTAAGATTCCATATTCCCCATCCTAGGTCATTTTTGTGGCAAATTTGACCTAAAAGTAAAATTTTAAAAACTTAAAAGATCAACTCCTTCCCTTTCCCCATAATTGTTGGGATCCAAATTGGTAAACATTTGTGTGATGATTTATTATGTCTTGGTATTTAAAGACATTCATGTGAGCATTAAAACACATCTAATCATGATTCAAAAATCCTAGAGCACTAAGGAATGTTTGTAGGAACAATTTTTTAGAGCATTAAAAGGAACACAAATTTCATTAGAAACAACATCTAGATCACTTGCACACTTGCTTAATGTCTACTCACATTTGTCATGACTATAAAGTTAGTCTAGTCAAAGGAGTTGACCTAAGAGAACTTGACCCTTGTGATCTAACAACTTTCCAAAGGTATTTTTAAATACCATAAAACCTTAACAACAATAGAAAAGTAGGGATCATAACAAATAATATCATAGAAATCTACACTATACTAGATTAGAAATGTGCATCAAAGATCATATCTACACAACATAAAATTGATCTAAAATTATGAAATTAATCTAAATAAAATTACAAATATACGAAAAAAATCTAAAGACTACAAACATACCATTTTATAAACAATTAAATTCTACATCACATTATATTTTATTATCGTTATAATTTCAAAAATAGATATATACATACTTCATATTTAAATTCTTAAAATAATATTATAGATTATTATTCCTAATTATCATTTACTCAATCTAAATAAATTTATACTTTTTGTTAGTTCATTTAATTACGGAAATTGTATTTTCCTTTACAAATTATATAGTACTATAAAGAAAACTAAGGCCTCATCATATCTATTATATACACCCGACCATAAAGTCACTTATTTTCATCCTTCATAACCTAATAAAAAAATAATGTGGTCATTTTTTACAATGTATTATGTCCACGGAAGCCATGTTCATATTTCATCAATTCTCTCCCAAATGAATTTTGGTGTTCGATGCACAAAGATAATATTTATTTAATCAATCTTATTGGTAAAATATGATAAGTCTAATGATATTATAGATGCCATCAACTCAATGTATTGGATTTCAACTTGATGGAGTGTGTGGTTCCGTGCCATTAATGCATTTAATGATGTGCATAAATATCTTGATATTCAATCTTATCTAATTCTTTTTTCTCGGACCAAATAATTTAATATATATTTTAAAATTATTAATAATAAGTTTTTATTAAGCTATTAATTTTTAAAATGAAATGTGGGATAGAGTAGAAAATAAAAGTGCATATATTATGTATGTTATATATCATTTTGTATTTTTTTTTTGATACATAAAACGTAGATTAGTCGCATATATTAAATTAAATCAAAAAGTACATCACTCAGTTCTTTAAGTTTTTGGGCAGAACCCTTTCAGTTTTTGAACACCTTGCAAGAGAAAAGATAGTACTGATACTTATGAAATTTATTTGCTATGGGTTGAGAGGCCCATAGACTCATAGCACCACTTAAAAAGAATTGTGTGCAATAGCTTTGTCAAAGCATCTGTAAAATTCTATAAAAATGTCAACTTTCTCAAACATCACCATCCCATCCTCTACCATGTCAAAAAAAAAATAGTATTTGACATTAATATGATTCATCCTCACATGAAAGGTTAGGTTCATTGTTAGACATATGGCACTTTGATTGTCACATAGAATTGTAACAACTCCTAGACTCAACCCTATATATAAACACAACCACTTAAGTTAAAGGACTTCCTTACAAGAAAGAGTAGTTGATATGTGTTGTGCTTCTATAATAGACAAAATGACCACAACTTATCACTTATCATATAACTAATAGCATCACAAAACATAATGAAAACAAATGCCATTGATGGGTCTTTTGATATCAACATCTCCAACATAATTTGAATCCACAAATCTATGAATAGTCACTAAGTGTCGGCCCCCTATAGAGTTACCATGATAACAAAAAATTGGAGTACTTAGAGGTTCCCCACAAATACTTAAATATCCTCTTTAATACATACCACTGCACTCATCTAGGATTAGGCATGAAGAATCTAAGTATTTCAACTACTTAGGTAATGTCAAGTGTTGTGTAGATTATAACAAGTATCAAACTCCCTACTATACTAGCATAAGGCATTCTAAGAAATTCTCCATCTCACAAAGAGATGTCAAACACCGCTCAACTGATAACTTAGTCCCCACTAAAATAAGAACATGCTCAATTTGCAAGTTGACATGATGGATCTCTCCAACATCGAGTTCACATATACTTACTCTAGCATAACCAAAGCTCTATATTAGCTTTATCTCTTCTAATGTCCATCCCCATGATGAATCTAGCTACCCTTAAGTCCTTCATCTCAAACTGTGTTAAAAGATTATAATTAATTCATAAAGCATACCCTTCCTGTTACTAAAAATAACATATCATCGTCATATAATACAATAATAAGGAAGCAATCATCATATATCTTATAATATATATAGTTATCAAATTTGGACCTCAAAAATCATAATCCCAACACATGTATAAAACATTTGGTACTAAATCCTAGGATATTATTTAAGATCATATAAAGATTTTTTCAATTTAAAAATCAAGTTTTCTTTATCTTTTTCAATGTAGCGCTATGCTAGTGACACAAAATATCTCTCTTTAAATTACCATGAAGGAAATTTTCCTTCACATCCATTTTCTCAACCTCAAAATCAAATGTTGCTATAATAGATAGTAAAAATTGAATGGATATTAGCTTAGAAAATCGGGAGAAAATCTCACCATAATCAATTAACTAAACCTAGAAATATCCCTTCACAACCAATCTCACCTTGTACTTCACACCACTACTATCTAAACCAAATTTATTTTTGAACACCTATTTGCATCCAACAGGTTTACATCCATTAGGTCGGCATCCATTAAACAAAGGTACTAGTTCCCTATGTCATTTAACTATTAATTTTTAAGTATCATTTGTTTTGAAGGAGTTTCAAATAGAATTATTAATAATTTTATACATAAAATAACTAAACATTATTAGTTTTTATCTTTAATAATTTGTAATATTAGTGCTTTGTCAAATTGACATTTATTAAATTTAAAATTAATTTACCTACTAATTATTTTTATTAAAAAATTATAAATAAATAATTTAATTTTATAAATGTATATGTATTCATCTAAATTATAAAGTCATAAGAGAATGCAATCTCTTTTACATAAATTTTTTAGGGTACATTAACTAATTGAAAATGAATAATAATTGATCTAAAAAATAAGAGTAATTACTTGAGTAATACACTTCAAAATAAATGGGGAAATTAGATAAATACATAAACGACACTTTTAACTAGAATTTGATGTGAATATATTATGATAAATGTTTGATTGTGATTCATCTATGGATGAAGAAAATAATTAGTCAAATGAATGATTTACAAACTAGAAATTGATTGTATGAACTAGAAATTGATTGTATGTCACTTAGAGTTAGTTATGTAATTATAAAAGCGGTTTGTGAAAATTGTGGATATGACCCAAACCTTAAATCTAAACTTTGATGTGTGGATCTAATCTCTACTAAATTCTATTTTTTTATTTTCCTTGATGTCAATTATCTATTTAATTTTTGGGAGTTTGTTAGAAAATGAAAGAGAAAGGTGCAAGGTAGGAAATTTTCACCATTACCTCAACATTGACTTGCATGGATTGAAGCATAATAGTGTGTCCAACTATTGGGCAATAAGAAAAAAATAAACCAATTTCATTATAAATGACATTATTAATGCGTGTGTATTAAATAATATATGTGGAACCATTTTGCCTCCAAGAAAACTAGTTCAACATGTTACACTAAACTTTTTCATTTAAGGTCCCACAATTTCTGGTCAAATAATATCATTGAAATATATTATTTTGTAAAAAACCATCATTTTTAGATTTATAGAAAAAATAAATTTACTATAATGTAAATTTTAATATTTTATATCATTTTCTTTTCTAGTAATCATCTAGGTTTGTTACCATAGATGATAAGGGCATAGTATATTGGTCAATCACAATATTGATGTGGTGGCCACCAAGATTCAAACCCTCGTTAGGACATTGTGCTCGTAGATCATGTATCTTTGTTGGACTGTTAAGCTCGTAGGCTATGTGCCTATGTTAGGTTGTTGAGTTTGTAGGTTTGAACATGGTGATAATGTCTTCAGGATTAATGCCATTCACTAGTAGTATTGGTGATAAATTCATTAGGAAGAGATCCCCTTATAATTGTCTCTCTAATCTTAGACCAAGCTAAAAATCCAAGTTTACCAAAATAAAAAATAGTTTTGTTACAAAAAAACCATCATATTTATTCAAGACATCAAGAAAAATATTAAATGGTGTCATTTATAAAAAATAACTTTGTACTCTATATCAATGTCCTTATTTTTAATGAAGAAAAAAAGTTTAGGCGCATTTCCCAAAAGATGTGTTATAACTTCACTCTATATGTCCAAATTATAATCATTGTTTTAAAATTTTAACTTAAAATTTTTTTTTTTTTATAAAAAGTATGGAAGAATTAGATATTAGTCTTAAGAATTTATGTTAAAAAATTAATATTTATACTTTTCTCAATATTGTGTATTAAAATCAATGGATTGCTCAACAAAAATTAACCTAATATGATACAAATGATTTTACAAAAAAAATAAAAATTATAAATGCAATCTATAATGAAAATGTCATAAAATTATGCATTTACATATCATTGTTTTTTTCTATAATTGATAGACCATGGTGAATAATAAAACCCCTTTTTTTAGTGCTCCCAAACTACCAAAAAGTGGGGCATACTATTATATTGTCACCTACATGCAAACTATTATGAGGATGAATGTATTGAAGTAGAATTAAAAAAGTCAACATGAAAGAATACATTTTATACACTTAGAAAAAGAATATGAATAAGGATGTGGATGTTTCTTTAGTATATACTGCCTTTTAGTAATTTTTCTATCTTGAAAACCTATTAAAAATATAAAGATTATAAGAGTAGCATCTAATAGGCCTTTAAAATAAGAATATGTTATCTATAACAAAAAATAAAGAATGGGGCCTCACCTCCTTTACACCAAGGGCTAATGTTGGCTACGTATAAGTTTGTCCTTGCTAATAATGCCCATCGTAACCCCTTGATTTTTAGGTAGGATAAACCCCTAAAAATAATGATGAGGATGTTGATATCCCCCCGATTGTTGAGCAACCCAACCCCATGCCTAACCCTAGCCCCCCCACTCCTCAATTTGACCCTCCGTAGGGCAACCCCTCAAATGTTTCCCTATTGTCTACCCCCATTCCAAATCCTTTGCCTCTAGATCTAATCTAGCCTCTGTTGAAAAATCCCTTGATTTGGAACTGCTCAAAGCCACTCTAGAGAAAAGGAAACACTCCCCACTACTTTTGGAACCCCCTAAAGTTAAGAAACTGAATAAAGATCAACAAAATCCGAAGCAAGGTAATGTCATCACCATTATAGAATAATTTGAAGGCCTTCAAAAGGAGGAGATGGATGAGGGGTAGGTAGGCACATTACATGGTGGCCTAAGATTAGCGAGGTTGTCTGAGGTCACTTCCTTTGATAAAAAAGCTAAAAGAAAAAAGAATGAAATTAAGGTTCGAGAGGAAGAGGAATAACTTATTATGGAAGAATTTGAACCCCAAATGGAAGAGGATAGTGAAGGAATGGAATGTGAAGACTTTGATTATGATATGGATGAAGAATAATTGAAGGAGGAGGAGGAATATAATGAGGAGGAATAAGTGGGTGGGGAGGAGGATCTTGAGGTGGTTGGTGGGGATGCCCAAGAAGATGTTGACAAAACCCCTAGTGCTACTCTTTCTAGAGATACTAACATGAATTTTTGAAAAGTAGAATCACTTTCTTACAGGTGCAAGTCGAGGATATGGGAAAAGCTATCATCACCCTTATGAAGGTCACTGATGGGTTGATGCACAAAGCTAAGGTCAGAGAAGTGTCTAGTCAAAACAATATCAAAAAGCAATTAAAGAAGGTCGAGAAGCATGAAGATATGAAGGACCTGGAAAATGAAGTCGCCCCTAATTGGAGGGAATTTGTCTCTCGGATTGGGGACAATTAGGAGTTGATAACTAATGCCAAATAATGGCTCTTGTCATCTTGCTCAGTTTTTTATTGTTTGGCTCTTGGTATCCTTGGTTTAATGATTTTTTTAAAGCTCTGGTGTTTCTGGATGATATTATCAAACTATTATTTTTTGATACATATGTTAAGGTTTGAGACTAGTATGTTTATGGTTAATCTCTAATCCGGCATGTTTGCCAATTTTTGGGTTAGTATGTGGTATGCTTATAATGTTTTTGATTATAATTTTATTGGGCTTATGGATGCAAATTATTGGTTAAATGATATGACCTATGTGCCTCATAAGGTTGCTTAACAGTATGTAGTCTGGATATTTTTCATTTGGTTTGGTTAGTGTTGTTTCTTAAACTATCTCATTTGTGTTGCTTCAACTCTTTTTGTATCTAATGGGATCAGATCCCTTTCCCTACTTATATAATCAAAAATGAAAAAATATAGAAAAATTCTATATATTTTGTTTGTGGAAAAAGAAGGTTATCTCTTAGGTGCAACAACACCAATAGACATTATTTTGAAGAAACAAAGGTTTTGTGGTACCATATGAAATGAATTTGAGATCTTAAGATAGTCACTACAACCATACTCAAGAACAAAATGTTAGTGAACTTGTGTGTCCCTTTAATTAGTTGCAAAGAATGCAAATAATTTAAAGGAGAGTAGAAAAATATACAAAAATAATTTAAACCATGGGAAACCTCAATAATCATGTAGGAATATAAGGAAAAATGTAACGAAGCTAAGGTAGTGGAATAACTTCCTACACTAATCTTGAGAGGAGGATAATGAAAAACTTTATAGATATTTATGACAATTACAAAAACTTAAACAAAAATAAACATAAATATCATGCATACCACAAAACAATGATTTACACGGGGAAAACCCTTCAAAAAAATCCCACACTCTAAAAGCCACCTAATATATTATTCATAAATCACAAAGATTACAATATAATTACAAAGCAATATTCTCATAGGAGTATCACCAACTAGAGATCTAGAGGCAACACAACTGCTATCAGGCTCTCAAAATACACCATAATACACAGTCATAATACAATTCCCTCATAAAATAGGGTTGCCTTCTAGGGCAAGTCAATCCAACAAAGTATAAATCGTTAGATCTGAGACCTAATGATGAACGGTCCAAATTTATAATTAGTAAAATATATATAAAATTTGGCTTCCAGGGGAATTTCTCCCGAGCTCATGCTAGGGGGATGATCCCCCTAGTCCCCTCACAGGGGAGGGGGGGTACCCCCCTATGGCCCCCCATGCTTACCTGTCAACAATACCTTATGTAATTGGAAGGTTGAGATACATTTTCCTAACAACATCATGTGATACCATAAGAAGATAGTAACCTTGGCATTCTCATGAAATCATGTTAGTGATAGGAAACAAGGTACCCCTATTATTTCCCCCAAGTAAGACCATGAAACATATGAAAGTAACCACAAATACTAAATAAATATCTTGTAATAACAAACAAGTGTGATATATTATTATAAGCATTAAGAAAAAGGTATAATCATCATAAAACATGTTAGTTAAAAATATCATTACATTGTTAGCATAAACATGATAAAGTAGGATCCGCATAAAATCATAAGATGTAAGCTTCATGATCATGGAAGATCTTTTAGTCATTAGAAGAAAAGATCATATAGTGACCATATAATAAAAATATTAAATCATAATCATTTGAATCATATGGATGTCTAAAAAATATATCATTGTCATAATATGAATGTGGAAAATTCCATAAAGGGTGCATCAAAAAAGTGAGACATCTTCTAATAAAAGTATTGTATGCATAATTAAGGGTGTAGAGCATAGAAGCTCCAAATCTTAACCAAAATTTTATTGAAAGGATTGTCTTCCATTAAATCATCTTCATCCCAATTGTGTACTACACAACCAATCTCAAGGGGGTTGGTATCATTGTGATGATACCTTGTGTTTATACTCCCATTACTCTTGTGACTTTGGAGATGGACCTTATTTGACATTAGAAATGGCCAAGTTGGTGTCCAAGTGGTAGCAAGGAATTTAGAAGTAACAATGAGATTTCTAAATTTAACTTTATTAACTCTTTAATAATGATGAAATGTCTCTTTATTTGGTATATAGGGAGTATATGAGAAATGATTTGTTCTTTCTTTTCTTCTAGTGGTGGATGAGAATTATATATTACCTTATTTTATTCTTTTGGTAGTACCTTTGGAAAACAAGGATCTCTTTTGTCATCAAGACCATCCCTCTTGGAAAAGTTTCTATGTGCAACCTTAGATAAATTAGGGAAGACCTCTTGATTTTCCTATGATGGAGGCAAAGACAAGGGATTTTCTTGCTCCATATTTTTTCCTTGGAAATCTTTCTTTGATTTTACTTTTTTTCATCTAGATGTATAATATATATCTCATGGATCTTATCTTAATGCTTATGGATATTTTGTATGACTTTCCACAAATGTGCCCAATCTAAAATGACTTAACTTAGAAACCAGTAAGCTATCATATACTAAGAACCACATTGGGGAAACCATTACTCCCCATACCACTTACACCACATCTTTTGGTCAATTCTCACTTTACTATTTTTCCATACTAAGGTAAACCTTATACTTTAGGCAATTCATATGCTTTCATGCATATTACCCTATATACCACACTTTCTTGTTAGACAATTTATTCTTAAAATTTTCTACTTTAAATGATACACATTCTTATATGATTTACCTACATTTAATTGATATGTACTATTTTCCCTATCCATTTCCTTACAACCAAGTAAATGTGGCATATTTATCAATAACACTCCTTTGTTGAGCTTGTATATAGTTATAAGAATTGATACAAAGACTCATTATCATATCCAAATAGATCTTGATTACATGACATGGTAGTTCTTGATATGCCATAGTTTAATTACATGACATGTCAACACCTAATATGCCACACCAATTTCCAGACAAGCAAAATTTCTTAATCCTATTTATTTTTTCATTTCCTAGACATTCAAAGCAATTTTGTACTTGTTGTGTCTATTTCACTTGTGAGACAAAAGTTTCTCATTAGAACCAATTTCTTTATTTTGCAAGTTCTTATATAGAACACTTGCTAAGGATGAACATGCATGAATATATCTATTTGGTTCCATTACTTTACTCAAACCTTAATAACCTTTTATGTCTAAATGTTTACTTTATATACATGTTTATGAGCGATCATTACTTTGAAATACCTATTCACTTAGGATTCACATGCACCTCAAAGTGGGGGGTAAAATTTATATACCCATTTCCAATTCCCATTTAGTTTTGGGCCCACTTTGAGAAATTATCTTTATATGATTATGTAGTGATATGGGGCACACTTTTGTGCTAAGTTTAACTCCCTCACTAATAACTATTTATTCTTATCCACTTTCACTTACATACATTTTTATATATTCATCCTTATCCTTTATATATCTACACTTATTCTCATATATTTGCATCATTCATTTGCCTTGAATTTGCTTCATTAAATCTTTGATCCTAAGATTCCATATTCCCCATCCTAGGTAATTTTTGTGGTAAATTTGACCTAAAAGTAAAATTTTAAAAACTTAAAAGATCAACTCCTTCCCTTTCCCCACAATTGTTGGGATGCAACTTGGTAAACATTTGTGTGATGATTTATTATGTCTTGGTATTTAAAGACATTCATGTGAGCATTAAAACACATCTAATCATGATTCAAAAATCCTAGAGCACAAAGGAATGTTTGTAGGAACAATTTTTTTAGAGCATTAAAAGGAACACAAATTTCATTAGAAACAACATCTAGATCACTTGCACACTTGCTTAATGTCTACTCACATTTTTCATGACCATAAAGTTAGTCTAGTCAAAGGAGTTGACCTAAGAGAACTTGACCCTTGTGATCCAACAACTTTCCAAAGGTATTTTTAAATACCATAAAACCTTAACAACAATAGAGAAGTAAGGATCATAACAAATCATATCATATAAATCTACACTATACTAGATTAGAAATGTGCATCAAAGATCATATCTACACAACATGAAATTGATCTAAAATTATGAAATTAATCTAAATAAAATTGCAAATATACGAAAAAAATCTAAAGACTACAAACATACCATTTTATATAGACAAATAAATTCTACATCACATTATATTTTATCATCGTTATAATTTCAAAACTAGATATATACATACTTCGCATTTAAATTCTTAAAATAATATTATTGATTATTATTCCTAATTATCATTTAGTCAATCTAAATAAATTTATACTTTTTGTTAGTTCATTTAATTACGGAAATGCATTTTCCTTTACAAATTATATAGTACTATAAAGAAAACTAAGGCTTCATCATATCTATCATATACACTCGACCATAAAGTCACTTATTTTCATCCTTCATAACCTAATAAAAAGTAATCTGGTCATTTTTTACAATGTATTATGTCCACGGATGCCATGTTCATATTTCATCACTTCTCTCCCAAATGAATTTTGGTGTTCGATGCACAAAGATAATATTTATTTAATCAATCTTATTGGTAAAATTTGATGAGTCTAATGATATTATAGATGCCATCAACTCAATGTATTGGATTTCCACTTGATGGAGTGTGTGGTTCCGTGCCATTAATGCATTTAATGATGTGCATAAATATCTTGATATTCAATCCTATCTAATTCTTTTTTCTCGGACCAAATAATTTAATATATATTTTAAAATTATTAATAATAAGTTTTTATTAAGCTATTAATTTTTAAAATGAAATGTGGGATAGAGTAGAAAATAAAAGTGCATATATTATGTATGTTATATATCATTTTGTATTTTTTTTTTTTGATACGTATAACGTAGATTAGTCGCATATATTAAAGTAAACCAAAAAGTACATCACTCAGTTCTTTATGTTTTTGGACAAAACCCTTTCAGTTTCATACATTTACAAAACAATTTTTTTGATTAAAACTAACTACCAAAGTGCATGTTCGTCCTTCGTCCGCAAAATCTCCATCTACCAGCCACCCGCTTGTACTTTCAATTTGTTTCATCATAGAAGCTTGTGTTCTCCACTAGGTTAGCAAACTCCCGATACCATTGAAATCTAGTGACCACGTCCAGACCCAACCTCTTGTATAGGTAGTTGAATCCAATTGTAGCCCAATGTCTGTGCTTTTCTAGCTTCTCCCCAACCACATCCATGATGAACGGGTGCCATACAACCTCTGCACCTTGTTGGAACATCCTCACCATGTCATTTGGGAGCGGGATCCCTACTCTAGGCATCACCACAACCACCACGTGTAAATCGTCCACCAAGATTGTTGCCTTGAAAACCATCTGCAGTAGCACTAGGTGTCTCACTTTCGACACATTCAAGTTGAGCAGTGATGCGAGACACTGAGAGGAGATGTCCGAGTTCGCCTTTGTTTTGTTGCCTGAAAAAATAGAATCTCCTTTCGAGCACCATCCTCACCGCCTCGAGACACAAAATGTCTTTGTCAAGGCATATGTTCTTCAGTCAATGGTCCGAAATGAATCACGAGAATGTTGCCTCTTTCTTCACACATTTGAGCTTGATTGGGGTCTCCATGTTTTGTATTATTATTATTAATATATTATTCTAACATTTAATTAGATTTTTGATGCATTTATTAATTCTAAATTTGATTTGGAAACTCTATCATGCTAAATTTTTATATCTTATAATCTCATCAACCTAAATTTCAACAATTTCTTCTTCTTGCATTGAATCTCATTTACAATCTTCTCCTCTAGGCTAGATCATACATATCATTTAGTCTACTAGTTTTAAAATTCAAAATTCAAGATTCTAAGGTTGACAATCTTAAGATATGATTGTTACTTGTCAATGCATACCAAAAGTCATAAATTAAATATTTAGACTTGTTATTTAATGACATCATATATGGATACCTTCATGAGGAAATAAGACTTTGAAAAAGTAGTTATCTATTAAATGCAATATGCAATCAATTACATCAATGCTAGTTTAAATTAGGCATAGTGTAATGCAAATACATTAGCAAAAGAGAAAAAAATAAGAGAAGAGAAATAAATACTTGATAAGAATAAGTCACTTCCATAAAACAACATCCAAAATTATTACAATAAAAAGTAAACTTGCAATACAGTGCTCAACAATTATTTACTACCTCTTATTTATAAGTACCATTGGATAGTATTAATCTCCTAATCTCAATGAGGCTAGCCTAGCTTACGATAAATACACCTAGAAACTAATAAATTTAACTAATATAATGATTATATGAGTTGGTTAGTCATCTCATATCCTTATACATCCAAAGAGTTATTGTCATAACATGCCCATCCCCTTCAAACAAGCATTGCCCTCAATATAGATTAATTGTGGATGCTTGTACAATAAATGTACATATTCCCATTTTAGCATCTTTAGAGTAAAATTGTTCCCACTAGATAAAGTACTACATGATGATCCTAGTCCTCAAATTCTTATTGTTTCTAAATAATTCATTTAGTAGCTATGATGATTCTCCCCTCTTTATAAAGCTCAAATAACATGATATATGCTAGAATATATTGTCTAATAACTTTCTCTAAACAAGAGAAATTAAATATTGGATGTATTTCTGTTGTTAGAGGCAATTTTTCTTGTACACCATTCTACAAATATTCTAAAGGAAAATAATATTTGGGTGAGATCTTGTTATCCTTCTTTTGTTGCTTCAAGGGTATTTGATTATATCGTTGAAACCTCAAAAAATTCCAATCTCCCACTTTAAATTTCTTATCACTCTAGTGTTGGTCATATTGTTTCTTTATTTAGTTTAGTGTCATGGAAAGAATCACCTTGAGAGAAGAAAGTACTTTTTATGTTGAGTTAGATCTTCCACATTGTAAAATATTGGTAGTGACAGTGGACTCTCTAGAGAAATACTTTTGCCTCAAAACCTATCAAACATTTCTTGAACATCTTTTGCATTTTGATGAGAGTTTACCATTTGTATATACTTGCCATTAAATTCATGTTACATATTTAGAAAGAAGATACTAGAGATTACAATAAAATTAGTTGTGTATTGATCTTCAGTTAGATTTGAATAAGTGAAATCATTTCACTTAGAAGATTTATTTAATTCTTTAGTCTTGTGATGTGAATATCCCACTTCAAATTTTATTTCACTCTAATTTTGGTCATATCATTGCTTCGTTTGGTTTAGTGCCATGGTGTAATTCACCTTTAAAGGATGGAATACTTGATTTTGATTCAAAATATTATCTTCACTATATGAAGTCTTGTCGGTGATGGTGGAGTCTCTAGAGAAAATTAAATTTCCTCAAAACTCATTGAATTTTTCTTGAGCAATGATAGCAAAGATCCAACTTGGAAGATATTACGAAAATAATTTCATCCTTGAACTTGATTTTTGATGTATTAAAATTAAAATCTAGAGACATCATCTATTCTATTACTAGATAACCTTTATCACGAGGCTTCCATGAATAGATTTCTTCCCTTAATTCTTGTTGAAATATCCGCCATGATATCACCAACCAACATCACAATTTATTATTAGAAATAAATCCATAATTTCTAAATTTTATAGTATAATTACTTGATTCCAATAATTAGTTTGGTGAAAAAATAAAAAAATCAATGACTCATATCCTTATAAGTGAATATGGTGAAAAACCATGGTTTCACAATAAATACTTTAAAAAATCTTCAACCTTCCTCAAATATGGAATTTAGCTTCTTTAATTTATAGTTTATTATCCCTCAAAAATTCAAAAACATTACAAGTAGGAGAGATATGTGCTTGAAAACACCTCTATTTAAATTAAAATAATCTCCCCTTCAAAGTGTGCCAAGAATATGTTTTTAAAAAAAGGTGTGAAAAAAAATTATTCAAGAAAGATCAACCAAGTACATCAAGAGGCCCAAATGACCAAAGTCATCAGAGTAAGTACCACCACTAGACTCCAAAACAAAACCATGAAAATACAAACCAAAAGCAAACCCAAGCCAAAAGAAACCACCCAACCTTAACACAAAGCTAGACCTTCTGATCCTCATGATGATACCCAAACAAAGTTTTGTTTTTATCCTCGTCCAACTATCTCCATTTTGTCACATTCCATGCCTCCCTACCTTCAGAAACCCATTTAGCTAGATAATCAACAACTTTTTTCCATTCCTTGAGGATGGGAACAAATGAGATGGTTTCAAAATTTGAAGCAAGATGGGGAATTTACTTCACAATTAAAACCAATATCCATGAAGAGTCTTGAAAATATCTCTTATTAAGAAGAGAGACCAAAATCATGGAATCTGTGTCACAAATCACTTCTCTCCAACCCAACTCACCGACTCTCTCCAAAGTCTTAAGAATAGCTCTAGCCTCCATATGATTGTTAGACTATACTCCCATATGTATGGAAAAGAAAAACTATAAGGATCCACTACTATCCCGACCAACTCCTCCAATTCTAGCATCACAAAATTTCCTCGAGCAAACCCATCAGTGTTAATTTTGAGAATACATTCAAGAGGACACCACTTCCCCAATGTATTCACCTTCTTAGAAGATTTCAACATGATTCCCCTATACACTTGAGGGCCTAGGGAAGAAGAAAGATCAAGGAAATAAGCTATATGCATGTCTAATGATGACATAGATTCCCCCAAATCAAATTTAGATGAAATATCTTCTTTAAGGATACTTAGAACCTTGTTCTAGACCCACAAACCACCTATCGACACTCACAAAAAATACCTCAATTTCTCTCCAACCAAATTTTCCATATAATGATGGATGGTCCTAACTCCTAAGCCACCAAATAGGAATCATATGTTGGGGGAGGTCCCAAGTTCTCCCCAAAATCTTGCAAAGATAAAGCTTATCTAAATGGTCTTTTTCAGATCTTTCACCATACTCTCCAAATTTCCAAGGCAAAAGTATAGTGAAAAATAGATGATTTGTGTTCTCTTCATTGAACCCATATAGAAAACAAAGAGATGACCCACAAAAACCTCTTTTTTTGAAAACTACTCACCTTGGACCACCCAACAACCACAAAAATATCACTTAGAGGTTTGAGATGAGGAAAATAAGATAGAATAGGAGGGTGACCATCCCAAGAATTAGTCCAAAAAAGAGCCTGCTCCCCTTTCTGAATGATCTAGAAAAGGCCTTCCTTAATGAATGCCAAACACATATTAATAGTTTTTTAAATCATATAACCTTTACAAGACAGTTCCATAAGGGTAATATCCTCATTAGCAACTCCTCTTAAGTATTTGTGATTCATAACACGATCCCATGGTTGCTCTAGAAATTTACACCACCTCCAATATAATTTTGTAGCAAAAGCAAGACTATTATGCTCTGACTACCTAAGCCCAAGACCACCATTCTCCTTTGGTCTATAGACCTAGTCCCAATTCACCAAACTCCATTTTTGAGTGTCAAGATTCCCTAACCATAATTTTTTTTGGTGAGGGAATTGAGCTACTTGAGTACACTCTTGGGAGCAGATAGCACCATGAACCTATATATTAGAGGGAGAGCCTAGAGGACAAAAGACACAAGAGTCACCCTGCTAGCAAAAGAAAACCATTTAAATGTCTAGCAATTAACTTTAGATCAAAATTTGTCTTAGATCTTCTACCGATCATTCTTCTTCAAGGTTCCAACACTGAGGGGAATCCCTAGATACTCCAAAGGAAGTTTTCCAATAAAACTGGAGAATATTGGTAATTTTGTTCTAGATCAAAGCAAGAGTATTGAAGAAAAGGATATGAGACTTACCCTCATTGATTTGTTGACCAAAAACAACCATATAAATATCCAAAACCTTCCTGAAGTTAACTACCTTTTCAATTCTAGCAAACCCCACGAGAGAAGTATCATCAACAAACTAGAGATGAGTTTGCACCTCCAAGCCATGTGCCCAAATCCAACTATGAATAAAACCCATATCCTTTTTTATTTCAACAACCTCCCAAAGCCTTCCACCAATAGAATAAATATAAAAGGGGAAAGAGGTTCCCCTTGCCTAAGTCCCTGACCCACAGGAAAGGAAGATGAGGGGGAACCATTAACAAGAACTAAGAAGGAATATGAGGTCACACAACTCATAACCCAAGAGATCCATTTTGTATGAAAGCCAAAATCCAAAAGCAAACGTTGAAGAAAGGACCACTTGACTCTGTCATAGGCTTTCAACATATCCAGTTTAATGAACATGGCCTTTTTTTTGGAAAAGGCCATGGAGTTAATAGCTTTAGTTTCCACTACTATACCATCCACAATCTGCCTACCCTTAACAAAACCTCCCTATTCCAAAGAAATCAAGTAGCTCAAACACCTCTTTAATCTTTCAAAAATCAGATTAGTGATAATCTTGTAGGTCACATTACACAACACAATAGGCTGAAAGGAGTCTAGGGAATTGGCACCCTCTTTCTTAGGAATTAAAGAAAGAAAGGTGGATTTTATAGCCTTAAGCATATAATTATTAGTAATAGACTCTCAGATCACATCCAAAAAATCTTCTTTGATAGTATCCCAATATTCCTGAAAAACTTAGTGGGAAAGCCATCAGGGCCAGGGGCCTTACCTTTCTTCATTTGAAAGACTATATCCTCAAGTTCCTCCAAAGTGATGGGTTCCAGAAGAGAGTTATTCATCTTCACTAAGACTGAAGAGGGGATGCAGGCCAAAACCAAGTTCTCCTACTCGAAGGCAAAATGAACAATCTCAAAAAAGAGAAGAATAAAACTAGACCACCTCCTTTGTAATAGCTTGATGTAAATTTAACTTCTCCCCTCAAGTCAACATGAGAGGCAATAATATTCTCACCTCTATGCACCTTCATCGAGTTATGAAAAAAGGTAGTATTATTTTTGCGTTCCTGAACCTAATCAATCTAAGATTTTTGTTTCCAAAAAATCTCCTCCCGTAGCTCCCATTCAATCAACTCCCTTGAAAATTTGGTTTCTTCTTGAAGAAACCCCACTATCATCCCCTCTTCCTTGATTCTAAAAGTGATACTATTTAAATGATCTTGAATTCACTCCCGCCTATGAAAAGAGGTTATCAAAATCCATTTTATTCCATTTCTTGAGCTTGAATTCGACAAATTGAAGCCTCTTGAAGAATGAAAACATTGTAGTACCAAAGGTAGGCCTCCCTTCAAATCACCATAGCTCAAAAAGTTGATACAAGCTATGGTCCTTGAGCCACATTAGTTAAAATTTAAAGGGGGATTGCTTAGCAATAGAAAATCGAGATGAGGAAAACTTAATCAACCAATGATCTGACCCTTTCCACCCCAAGATATCTGAGGAAGACTTCTAGTTATTGTCAATCCACTCATCGAAGACAAGAAACCTATCAAGCCTCTCAGAAATAGATCCCTCCCTATATCTTCGATTATGCCATATAAAGGTTCCATTAATTGGTTTAACATCCACTAAATTAAGAAACTTGATATTGTCCTATAACAAGGAGGAAGAAGGCCCTAACTGGTTAACTCCCCCAAAATTTTCCTTTAAATTACATATAAAGTTAAAGTCTCCTACCAAAATCTAAGGACAAGAAGGAGCAAGAGAGTGAATAAATTTGATGAGAGACCAAAGAAAAGTCTTACAAGGAAAATCATTAGGTACATACACATTGGTGAACAAAACCATGTGCTTGAATTATAATACGACACCAACAAAGAAAGAGAGCTCCTACCAGCCATCCACTAGAGAGGCGAGATCCTGTAGGGATCCCATATACACGCAACACCTCTAGAAAAAACTTGAGAGTCAACACATTGGCAATAACCCCTCCAAATTTTGGGTGCAATCTTCATTATATCTTCAATAGGAAGCTTGGTTTCCTGGATGAAAATAATATTTGGTTTGTGATCACAAACTAAAGCATGAGTAGCCTTTTGTCTAGGGATACTACTCAAACCCCTAGCATTCCAGGATATCACAATCATTTATGAGACGAAGAAAAGTGGGAGTCCAATGTCTTAACAACACCAAATTTCACCAAAGACTCTCCCATAATATTTATCTTCTCCAAGTCATTTTTCCTTCCTACTTTAGCCATTTTATCGCCAATCACTTTCTTTAAACTCTTCTGGTGGATTCCAAGGAGTGTCCCATTATTGTTCTTGCCATCATCCTTGAGCCCAAAATCAGTCTCCAAATCATTTATCCCATTAGTACCAATATGTTCATGAGGAGTATCCTCCAAGGGGTTATGAACTGAATCATCCACTAGAAACTCCACATTTTCTTGCCCAATAGCCCCCTGCTCGATAGGGGACAAAGAAGGATCAATTCTTTCCTTTGAGGCTACATGTATGTTAGCTATTGGAGTAGGAACTTGAGGATATTTCCCAATAGGATCTATACCTTGGAAAAAATAAGTCCCCAAGCTATGAACATGCTCCATTAAATCTAAATCCTCAAAAATTTCAAGTATATCAAATCTGTTGCTAGAGGACTCTCTAAGCACGACTTTATTTTGGTGGTTTGGCATCTTTGCTCTCGATCAAGATTTCATGAGAACAAACCCATTTAGATCAAGCTCCTCATTTTTAATAGTAGCTTTTCCATTTGCTTTGGAATTATTTACATGCACACTAAATGGAGGTTGTTGGGTTTTGGTTCACAACTTGGACAATTCCTTTATAAATTCCCATATTCATGGTAAGTACGACAACATAAAGGAAGGGCTTCAAAATCCACCTATTGAAGGGGTATGTGCGGGATCATCATGGAAAAACAGGGCCCTTAAGTGGCAATAAAGACAAAAAATTAGAGTTAGACAACTTAGCGTAAAAAAAATTGAATAAGTTATCTATATTATTTCAAAAAAATGTAAAAATAGAATCTATAGAAAATTTAATGTAGTTTCTAAAATACTAGACCTTTATTTTTTTTTAAATCTATTTGGTGAAAATTTTGAAATTTCAATGCAATAGTATTTAAATTTCAGGGTAAAAATAAGAAGTAGGTGTCTGTCTGACCACCCTAACCACAATAAAATGATAATATTTTTTTATAATATTTTAGATATAAGTGGAGGACTCATGTCTCGATGTGATGCATAATTTTTGAAATTTTTTTCCAAGTAAATAATTAATTATGAATTTTGTATTACAACTTTTAAAAAATATAAAAACTCGTATGTCTGACCACCATAACTTGATCAAAACTTCATGAAATTCAATTTTTTTTTTTAATCCTATAGTATGCAAAGCATAGAGCGTGACACATGTTTTGGATTCAAAAAATATGATACATTTGAAAGTTAGATGTTTTTCAATCAACCTATCAATGAGACTTTATTTGTAATTCTAATAGAAAATGAATAATAATTATTTATTAAATTCAAAGTAAGAATAATTTATATTGGTGGAAAGGTGAGAATCTCCTCTAAATACCCTTTTAAGTTTCATCAATTTTGGGTTAAAAAGTTGTCGACCACACGAATCCATGGCTTACATATCACCACTTTTGGCCCATCATGATCTTGAATCTAGTAAATCCAACATGCTTCCTAGAGTGATTTCAAAGAGACTTCAATAAAGAGTTGTTTAAATTAATTTCTACACATAAATGAGAAAATAAGTTACCCTCGATCAAAGTGTCTGGTGGAGGGGCCCAAGGGCTTCCCTAGAATAGTTGCAATAGAGTACAAAATTTCCTTGCACCAAAAATCCATTAGAAGTTGAGGAGACAAATCCATATTGGGATCCTTGACATAAGCTCTTCCATAATATCAAAACTAGATGCCATGGCTTGATGAAAAGTGTTAGATTGAACAAAATATAAGAGAAGGCCACAAAGAAAAAAGTGTTACATCTAGAATGATTTCCAAGTCTCCTTCAAGGTTCCAATTGTTACAGACCCAAGTCTCTAGAAAAGGAAAGGAAATGTTAAACCCCATAAATTTGTAGATTAGTGCATGCTCAAAAATATAGCATGTCCTCAACCACTACATTTGGGTTGATCACCACCTCCAGACGATCTTTGATTCTTTCCAAACACCCATTGGGTTTGGGATTGAATCCTAAACTTGATTGTTCTTCGACTCCTTTGTCACATGCAAGAGGAAATTTATAGCATCCTCATGTCCAAATGATGAAGAATCACCACTAGTTACAAATTCTTTAAAGGATAATAAACAAAGAGTCCCCCAAACTCCCTATGTGGGATATGCAACCTACACAACCAAGAACCCACAAAAGACCCCCAATGGAGAGCCGAATGACACAACACCGAGGAGAAAACTAAAACAAAGCACCAAATAAAAGCAACCTACACAAAGAAATCCACCTTTAAAACTCCCCACACAAACTGCACAAAGAACACTTCCATTGAATCTCCCCACATAACCTGCACGAAGAATCCCACCATCAAAGCTCCTCACACAACCCACACCAATCACCTAAGGCTAAGAAAGAGAAGTACACAGACACAACTAGGGCCTACAAACCCTAACACATGCTAGGAAAAATGCACGTGCTCCTCTCGTCAACATCTCTCCAGTGCGACGAATATGTTATGATACCATTTGTAATGAAGTTAATTAGCACAAGAGTAGTATATAAGAGAAAAGAGGTGTGAATAACTTATAATAATAAGCCACTTTCTGTAAGAAAGATCTAACTTGTAGTAGATCCTTAATAGCTACTCACTACCTCTAATTTCTAGGCATCATTAGGTAATTTTAATTTATTACTCCTAGTGAAATTTACCTACCTTATAATAAATATAATTGTAAACTATTAACTAATTAATATATGGATTATATGAGTCATATTCGATCATTAGTTATCCTCATATATGGAATGTGCTAAGAGCATAGCACACAGTTATTTGACATCCAACATTATTTGTTTATGTGTTTTAAAATCTTATTAAATCAACCTCAAGGTCTTGTATATCATCAATGAATACAATCACTCTTCTCTTTGTACGTAGCTCCCAAAGACACTTCTTAGCACTACCCTTTCTGAAATGTAGGAAAACATTATGGTGAGAAAGTAGCACTCAAAATTTTGTAGTAAACAAAATCGTGTTAAGGAAAAGATTCTAAGGACTATATCACAAGTGTGATCTATTCCTCAACCCTGGAAATATTGGGATCCATTTGCTACAATCCTTTGATCTTTATTCTAGTTCTATCCATTTTTTTTTCTTAGTTCTCTCTCAAAATGTCATTATAGTTAACATCAAAATCACAGTGAATTTAGGCTAGATTTAATATGTCTTAGTTGAATTCTTAGATTAATTAGCTTGTTTTTTTTTAGGCAAAGATCAAAGAGGCTCATATATTAATATATTTAAAAGTTAAAAAATAAATAAATATATATATCTATTTAGAGGGCTTTACAATAGCTAGATAACAGACTTTACAATTACAATTTGAAAAGAAAGGCTCTTAAACAACTAGATTAGAGACATAGCCAAACAAGACTGAATACATGAAAGGCTCATTGCTAGCCAGATTTGAACATTTGATCATTGCAAAAAATGCAGTCATAAAACAAAAATAGACTTTTAACTTGAAGAAATATCTATTCGATGAAACAAGGTAGCAAAAAAACTAACAATCCAGCTTGCTACTCCTCCATTTACTCGAATGGATTTTATTCTCCATGACCTTCGATGTCAACACCATCAAGGAGCAAGATTCAGATTTGGAAAGATAAGAAACTACATGAGGTTGTTGTCGCTTACAAAGGTACCATCTTCAATCAAAATTGGCTCCATATGATCATGCGAGAGGAACATGATGATAGCCCTCACCCTCTTTTCAACACGAATAGAAAGCTCATCATCTAGCTCTATAGAGAAATGCTCCAAAGCTTGATCAAGATGATGCATTGAAAAAGAGGTCAGGGTTGTCTTGATAGCATGGAAAATAAGTATGAAATATCTACAGTGTAGGAGATAGATACGAGGGAAGATGAAAGCTCTATGGTGCAAGGTTGTTTTGATAGCATGGAAAATAATTATGAAAGCTCTACGATGCAGGAGATAGAGATGAGGGAAGATGAAAGCTCTAGCATGGAAAATAAGTATGAAAGCTCTACGATCAGGGTTGTTTTGATTACTTAGCTTGTTAGTTAATCAATATCTATTAAATTAATTATAGTTCAATCATTAAAATTAAACTAATTTCTAAATTAATTTGAAGGGTCACTTTATTTCCCTATATTTAATAAACTCGCTATTTCTATGCCTTTCCTTCTAGGTAGCTTTTCTAATTTATATGAATTTCATACTTGTTTGTCTTGAATTTCTAGTCTTTTCCCAAGATATAATTTCTTGTTGTGCATTTATTTGTTTTACCAAGCTTTAGTTGTAAATAGTATTTTTCATATTTCTAATCTTTATTTGTGTGTTTCATATTTCTATATTTTAGTCATTGAAACTTTTTCCTTCTCATTAAAAAATCTCACTACCTTTGTCAATATGATTCATGTGGCTATACTTATTTTATGACATATGATAGTGATTTAAACCTATGTACATCCATCCATCTTAGTGATGCATACATGGATGATCATACTCCATCTTGTTTTAATAGTATTTATATTGATGCACCTAACAATGATGAAATGTCTCATATAATTCATGAGATTCCTTCCTCAATATCCTTGGATTTATGGTCTCTTGATTTTTTTTTGAATGAGGAGCTTAGTGATACTTGTTTGATTGATGAAAATTCTCCATCCCCTCCCTTGTGTGATACTATTGATGATTTGGACCATGTTAGTTATAATGAACATATTAATAAAGAATCAATAATAGATACATTTGGTGGAAATAAATATGTAATATTACATATTATATCATTTTTGTCTTCATATCATCAATATGTATACATGATGATATTACTTTGATTAATATATCTATAGATACTTTAATTGATGGAGGAGGGAAGTTATTTGATTCATGTCACGTTAATTATACATCATTTCATGATTTATCTTGTATTTTCATAGATTACACCTTTTCCTAGAGTGTTCTTGTATAATGATTCTATTATTTCAACCTTTAGTGGCCATTCAAGTAAGGAGATCTTATAGATTTATCTATGTTTCATGTTGATCTACAACTTTTTATATACCTATAATGACCATTGTATAATCCATTTTATTCCTTCTAATGATGCATTTTTTGAGAATTACAGTGTAAATGATTATCATAATGTATCATTTACATATACCATTAGCCAATATAAACAATCACATGGCTTAAAAATATATGAAGAAGAAAAATACTATGGTGGTATATTTCACTATTTATTTGGCTCAATAAATCCATTAAATCTTCCTCTTATGGTGTGCATACATTTCCATCTCTTTCCTTTTCATTGAATCTTATTTTTATTTCTCATAGTTTACCTTTAAATCCTACTTCACCCCCCATTTTTAGTTTTAGCTATCCCAATTCTATAGCATATGATCATTCTTCCCCCCGATAATTCTTCCCCCATCCCTATATTGTTGATATTTTACCACTCCTTCCTCAACAATTCCTATACCCAATTCTATCCACATTACCCTTATATCTTAGCCTATTTAAAATCACACTTTGACTTCACACAACCCTTTTATTTCCTCCATTCCTTTGCTATCACCTAATATAATATTAGTTTCTCTCATTCCCTAGATATTAATAAATAGAAACTAGATGAACAATTTATTTTACATTTCAAGTGTGAATTTAAATGTTTCATTACACACACATATACAAGGGGTTATTACAATTAATAACAACATTAAAGATATCATCACCAATTCACCAAGCATGGTGGCACAAATTTGAATACTTCACTAGTTGTGTGATGAAGCCACCATGATGATTATACAAGAAAATGGAGCTTCCTCCATAAACATAGTTAGATATAAGTCTATGATCTCATTCTCTTATGAAAACATGGAGTAGGATTATATTTACACATAGTTCATCCATAATCTAAGATAAATAAAAAACAAATTCAACCACAAAGGATTAGCTACAAAAGAAGTAGGTCAACTAGGAGGTATGAGGACCCAACCAATTAAATTGATAACTAGTATATTTCACACTAAGGAATGCATCCAAAGGGAAAGGGAGATTAAATTTCAAGGTAAAACACACATTTATAAAGTGAGATGATATGAAGGCCGAGTAGGTCTAGGTGAATAACTTCTATTCAAGATTTTTCTTCAAAAAAGGTCAATGAGTGTTTATAATTTGATGATAGAGGATGGAAATGCATAAAAATATCACTAGCATACAATAAGGACATCAATAAACTAGGACACAAAAGCACCACTTGGATATGAGTGTGTTTTAATGTACTTCAAAATTTTTGTTGTATTCCTACTTCTATGTTGTATTCCTACAAAAGTGTTTGGAATAGGAACTTTCTAGAATTAATTACTTATGAGCAATTTTTAGAATTCCTTAAGGGTTTTATTATAACCAACATGGTTCTAAGAAAATTAATTTTCCTAGAATAAATTAAATTACTAGGACCTAGCCACTAGGATTCAACTTGCAAAAGAAATGACAACACACTTGATGCATGAGTAGCTCAAGTGGAACATTCACAAGGCTTCTTGAAACACCAAAAGACACCAACAAAGACTGCTATGTACACATGGACACACACACGTGACAGGAATGATAAGTAGTCTAAGGAAAGAAAACTCCATAAGGATGTTATAAATGACTCAAATAATATACAATTCAATTCCAAAATAAACAAGACATACAATAAACCACTCTAGTTTACATATTCTTTAACCCAATATGAAACTAGGTGCTCAAATGTATTTTATCACCACAAATCCAATGAGGTAAAAACCATACCATATTCTCTACATGTTTGAAACTGATGTTAACATGTTTCCAAAATAAAGATAGAAACTTCAACACTTATGTGGGTAGATCATAATTAAACATAATTGAGATCATAAACATACTTATAACATTACATTTTTTAAAGCAAATATGTTTACATATCATAATTTAGACGATAAAATCATTCCAAAACACTCTCAAATTAAGGCATGGAAACATTTAAATTGATACCATAATATTATTACATTTAAAGGGTTTCATCCCAAAAAAAGATGGATCATAACCCCATAAGAGGATACAATAATATTAACTCTTATTACAATGGTCACAAGGACCAAACTTATAAGGTTTCAAGATTGTAACAAGGAAGAGATACAAGAAACATAATACCATGAGTCTAATGTTCTCACCAATGAGCATCCTCCAAGTATGTCTAGCCCTAATGGTGATATAGAACCACCCAACCATGTGGAGCCCTCAAGCCCACCTCACTATCCTAGGAGACAATAGAACTAGGTATTGTTATTCCTTGCATAACCATCCCATTTTCCTCTCGATCAAAATGGATCCCCCTTGTTGTCTTGGTGCTTTTTCCATTTTTTTTCTCTTGTTTTTCTTTTCCCTTTGTGTTTTTGTTTTGGCTCTGGGTGTTGTCTTTTTTTTTTCCTTTCCTTTTTCTTTTTTGTCTCTTTCTCTTTGTTAGAATTGAGTTTCAGATCAAAACTTGAACCTTGAACCTTCCAAAGGTTCATGTTCAAGTTTTTTTTCTAATCCCAATCCCCAATGCTATCCTTGGTTTTCTTTATTTTATTTCATAATCAAATCTCAAACAAGAACCTGCACCTTGAACCTGCAGAAGGTTCATATTCTTGGTTCCGACCTGACTCCGATTCTCGCTTCCTTTCTTTCTTTTGTTTTATTCTATTGTGTGCTTTAGAATCAGGTTTTGGATTGGAACCAACACCTTGAACCTTTGTAAGGTTCATGTTCCTAGTTCCAGCTCGATCATGATTTTTGGATCCCTTTTGCTTGTGCCTTGTCAAGTTCCGATCTTGGATTGGAACAAGAACCTTTCTCTTTTTAAGGATTCATGTTTTGAGTTTGGTTCTGATCTTGATTTTTTCCTTACCTTCTTTGTGATGGTTCACGTTATGAATTTGGCTCTGAATATGATTTCCAAGCTACACACATTAATGTCAGATCTCTTTGCATGCACAAAACCAATAATCTCTTCCATATTTTTACTCACAATTGCATTCAATTTTTATGAGTAGAGCTAGAGTGGAACGATAAGTGGAGCACTGATTCGAGCTTGGAAAGTCTTTGATCAAACTTGGTTCTCGTGCTTTCACATTTTTGAGGTAGGTTTTGTGGTTTCTTTGTCTTGTTGTTTCACTCTATTTCCCTTTCATGTTTTTGGGTTTGTTTTCTATTTCATTCACTTTGTTTTGTCATTTGTTCATTTTTCTTTTCTTGTTTGCTTAGTTTGTTTTCCTTTTTGTTTTTTGTTTTTCTTATTTTCTTCCATTCCTTTGTGTTTTGTGTTTTGGTTTGTCGCACTTTCATGGGTGGGTTTTCTTGTTCCCACCATGCCCTAGGTTGTGTAGGGTTTTTGTACGATCCGATATGGTTTGACCATTTACAATTTAAAAATTTCAAACCCTTGATTCATTCCCACATCTGATCCTTGAACTGATGAAACTGGCTAATTCTTGGTTTGGCCCTTAGACAAGTTCTAGTTCTTAAGTTGTTCCCAATCTCAACCTCCAAAAATCATGAGCTTATTGAAAATTTTCTCCATAATCCATGTGTTTGGTTCCACTCCAACTCCAAATTTTTCCCGTATGGTGGGATCGAGTTTCAGAATGGAACCCGAACCCTACTTAAAGGTTGGTTCATGCTCTGGGTGTTGTTCTGATCCCATCGTCCACCCATGTTGTGGGATCAGACCTCTAAATGAAACTTGAACCTTTTGCAAAGATAAGTTCTTGTTCCAAGTTCCAATCTGATTTTGACTTTCACCATTTTAGTAGGATCGAACCTCATAATGAAACCTAAACCCGCTCTCTTAATGTTGTTATCATGCTAGGTTCTATCCCCACCCTAACTTTCAATGGGAATTTATTCAAGGTTCATGCCATGAGTTCCACCCTGAATTTGATGTCCTATAGTCTTGTAATTGGTTTAGTAATGTTCATGTTCCAAGTTCTATCCTAAACTCGTCGCCTAAAAATAATAGAGATGTATTGTAAATGGGTACTCTTTTCAGAGTATAGGATCTTAATATGGGATGCATTTAATGCCTAATTCTTTGTAATACTTCTTTCTATATAATGAATTTTATGTTTGCAAGTTTATTAAATGTCTGATTCAGAGGGAGAATCGGTGTCGAGGAGATACCAAAGGAACAAAAGGCTAAAAAGTTGAAACCAAAACAACTCCCACTCACCATGAAGTACAAGTTCCAAGGTATTCTAGTAGTATCAAATTTTAGATCAGAAGTGATGAAGGTGACTGACATAGTGCTTGGCCATATCAGCCTTGAGAAATTTGTTAAGGATACCTTCACATCAGATGCTAGCTAGAGGGCTCAAAATATTGGTAATTCTAGATTGGCACATGTGGCTTCATTCCCAATAGTAGTACAATGCCTCGAGTTTATTTTAGCTACTACAAATGCATACAACCCAATTCAAAGGAAGTGCATTGATCCCTAGGGGAATGAAATTATTGATCTAACACCATCAATGATAAGGCTAGTCTTTGTCTTGCCTCCCTGTTCCAATCTCAAAACCATGATAGAGGCTCAGGCATTAGAGCAATATGAAACAACTATAGACACCCACAAAAGGTATATGAATAAGAAGTGGTTAAAAATGGAGAAGTCAATAACCAAAATCCCCCCTAAGCCTAAAAGGTTAGATTGCACTTCTGAAGTAGGGGATGTAATTACATTGTTGTATAGAACCTTTGGGAAGGAGGATTCACATTCTTTTGAAACATAGATGTTCCATTTTATTCATATTATCTTTGAGGGGAGACATTACTTGGATTGGGGGAAAATGATATCTGATACCATCCATAGCCAAATCACTAAATTAAAAGACACCAAGGAATTCTATATGAGTTCGTATGATATCTATTGTGCTACAAGGATGGGGAACTTCCCGAATCTAAACATAGTGGGGGTCCTTGGAGAAGCACTCAATCAGAACAAGGTATGGGAATTCTATGACCAATTAGAGCTAAAGAAGGCAAAGAAGAACTTCAAGAGAGTTAATTATGCCTTCTTGTATGTTGTCATCAATCAATTAACAAGAGATATTGGTTTTAGGATGACCAAATAATCTATGACATTTGTTGGAGAATGGGGGAATTGGTTCATCTAGTACCCCAAGATTACTTGCATTCAATTGTTTGGTTTTGAGAAGACTCCCTTCAAATTGCCAAGGTGTTCTAGCGACAAAATGATCTTGATGGAATTCTCTCATCAACTAGTAGAAGTGAATGCAAAATTCGCAAGTAAGCATAAGGTGAGTTATCTTGCTTTCCTTCTAGATTTTGGGTTCAACTCTTGCTCAACCACAATAGCAACAAAATTAACAATAGAGGAATTCCAAGCTCACAATTTGAAGTTTCATGTAGCAAGGAAATAAATTTATCCAAAAGGAAAGATGAATGGTTTGTATGCTTCCTTGTATCCCAATAATGAGCCTCACATTGAGGACTTATGGGCCAATCTGTAAGAGGATTTTGAGGTGAGAAAGAGGGGATGTAAAAGACTGACCATCTCGTAGATGAGAGAATTTGGTGTAAAGGAGGATATACTTGAAGGGATGTCAGATGATGGTATTATCCTAGACCCTCAATATGATGTTGATCAAGTAGAAACAAAGGCCTTGGACCCCATCAATTGGATGGAGAAGGAGGAGTATGATATAAATAAGATTTCACAAATGGTCATAGACAAGAGTTTGAAATGGATTGATCTTTGCATAAACTAGACTTTGGGGAGAACCACCCAAAAGAGGAAAGACATGAAGGATAAAAAAACTTCTTCCATTTCACCTAAAGGTTATAGAAGATCGAGTAGAAGGTCAACACAAGTGGTGGAAGAAGAGGATGATCTATTAAATGAACTGAATGAAGAGATGCAAGAGGATACATAAATATTCATAGCAACATCAGATGGAGTGGTCTCTTGGGCTAGTATAAAGCCAATTTTCATAGTTTACCCTGAAGCAAAGGTCATGAAATAAGAGACTCCTATTGCCCCTTCATGGTCAGAAGAGGTGGTTGTTGAGGAAGAAGAGGACAAAGTGATAAACAACATTGATTCTCCTCTTCCATTAGATGTTAAAGAGACTCCTCTGAGAGAGGAAGAAAAAGTAGAATCTAGTGGTGAGGAAATGTCCCTCAAGGAAGGTAATGATATCAGTATGGACCATGTAATCACAAAACAAGAGAAAAAGGAAAATTTGGATAATGTAGCAAAGCTAGTAACTGAGCATGTGGCTCAACAAGAGAAGGCAAAACAAGAGAATGCAAAACAAGAAAAGGTTGAGCAGGAGGAAGAACTGAGAAAAGAATGAGAAGAGGCTAAGAAGGTAAAACTAGAGCAGTAGAAGGTTGACTTTGCACAAATAACCAAATCAATCCTACAACCTCCACCACCTCCCAAGAAAAAACTGATAACTACACAACAAGTGGAAACTCCACCAAGTGCTCCAACATGGTTGAATCTGAATCTAGAGATGAGACAAAAAGTTGAGGCTCAAACAATAAGCTAGGATGAGATGAAGAAGGATCTAGAGAAGGTGAAGCCAAAGAAATAGCCAAGGGCTATTCACTCCACCAGGCTAAAAAATGAAGGGGATTTTATTATGGAGGTCGCAACCCCAACGGTTGATAAGAATGATAGAGAATTTCATGCCTTAGATTACTAGGTAAGCACAATCAACCTGTATAAGAAAACTAGAAATCAACAAATGGCGCTCATTAAAATTGTTGCAACTTCAGTAAAATCAAGAATGGTCAAGGACAAACAAGCAAAAGACGATTTGAAGACTCAAGTGGGTCAAATGAAAAGATTTATAAAGGATCTTACTTCACCAATTTTTGAGCAGCCAATTTCATTAGAGGTTCTAATGTTGATGAGGCACAAAGAAGTTGATGAGCTAAATGAAATGAAGAGGAAGGCTCAGTTGTTTGATAACTGGAACAATGCCCTTAAGAAATAGATAGAGTAACTTCTCAACGAGGGATATAAAAATTATGATGAAGCACATACACTAGGTAAGTAGATAGAATAATATGCTCAAAAGTTGTGGGAGGAGGAAGAAAAATATAGAAAATATTTGAGGAAGTTGAAAATCATAAATAAATTACCTAGGGAGTTAATGATTGAATCAACGATCTTGGGTGATGAAAGTCCTGAATATATCAGTAAATCCATCGACATAATTATTTTTTAGTTATAAATTATCATTGAGCATATAATAACTTTGCTCAAAGTTCAACATGAAGTATGTGATCACACATTGGTATTTAAGCATATTGTTGGATGTGTTACCACTAAGAAATTTTTGAGTCATTAGCCGAGTCATGGGTTAAACTCTCTGCAAGAGGAAAAAGATGAATGGAATAGTTAGTTGGAGAAGTTGATAAAGGAGGGAGATGGCCCTGATGTGACTCTTTTGGATGAATTGATGACAATCAGATCTGATACCAAGTGGGCTTCAAGAGACATTAGCCAAATGCATGATACTACTAAGACAACTACACAAGAGTTAGAGAGATTGAGGTTCAAGGTGGAATGGGTAGATGGACTTGATGAAGATGTCTTGGAGTAGATTTTTAGTAGTTTTGAGGAGTATTTGAAATAAAATAAAAATGGAAAATCAAAGTAAGGAATATTCTATTTTAAAAAGAGAATAAATTCAATAAGGTCAACCTCTAGGAGCTTCCCTACTTTATAGGGAGTGGACAACAGTTAACTTAGGGCGACTTGGTAGTTGATTTAGAAAAAAAGGTTACTTTCCCCATTCATCAGTTTTGTGCAATAGTTAACACCTGTTAGAACCAATCTCACTAATTTTTCCTTGATTTTCATGTTGGGTGCCCTAATGTTTGGGTTGCATGTAATTATATTTTTGAAGGGAAACTTGCTCTGTAAATTTTCTCTATATATGATGTTTCTCCTTATTATAAAGGTCAACAAATCGAAGTCTGATTTGTGCCTTATGATCTGAAATATTTTATTTAAGTTATTTTTTGTTATTTAGTAGTCGCAGTTGTCAGTCTTAGATAGTTATTTTGAAGATTCAGTCTCCTCCGTACATCAGTGATGCTTGTTGGAGTTGTAACCATTTTCTTATTTATTTTCATCAATAATAGAAGAAACCAAACTTGAGACCATCTTTGGAATTTCCCTCGCGAATTATATTTTTCTTTATTTTTTTGATCTATAATTTCTTTTGGGAGCAATAAAATATTAAAAAATGAAATGGAAATGGAAAATGTGATGACTAATGGGTATGTTTTGAATACTGCACTATGGATGAAAATGATTGTGTAGACATTATAAATTATTTCATTTAGTAGTTTTTTCTCGATAAATAAAGTTCCCTTAATGAATTATATGTATGGAATTTAAGATGAATATCTATTTGCATGTTACTTCTTGAAAAAATTGAACTATCTTTCGTTATTTCTTTTAAATATAAGAGTTAGTTTAGTTTTAGAATTAATATACCCAATTTGTTACCTTTGAAATAGTGAGCCCCTTGAGAGTTACAACCATGTTGACTATCGAGTGAAGTAACATTATTGTGAACCAACTAAAAAGACCTTGGAGGGTAGTTAGTTTTCCCAATTAGTTACTCTTTTCATGAGAAGCTAGGTAGTCATGCCTCGCTTGCATGTTGGTGTATCAATTTGGCCATCAATGGGTATCAATCACATTCAAATAAAATAGAAGTTTCTGGAAACACTCACACTAATCTAATACATACAATACTATATGTTAAACCACTCACACTAATTAAATACATTTAATAATGTATAAATAAATATTCATTCTAATACAATACTATAAGAATATATGTAGTAACACTCACACTAACATCATAAAAATAATTTTAAATAATATATGCATGCAGGATCTTCACATAATCAATCACACAAGTCAATATCTATAAGAATCTGAATATACATTCATGAGGTTTTCCACATTACCAATACATGCAATTCAACATAGATAAATAAATTCCAACAAAAATTCATTCATAAGGATTCTACACACTACCAATGTACACATTACACCACATGTAGATAAACAATAACATAGATAAATTATAACACATGTAGATAAATATCAACAAAAATGCATTTATGAGGGTTCACCACAACATCAATGCACATCTAGGCATTCTTAACACATGTTAGACAAAATTTTTGATAAGAAGATAGGAAGGTCCTAGATGAAAGACACATAGTGCTGTTACAATAGCACAACAACCATATATAACGTTGAGTAGTCATCATTCCTACAAGAAGGTTACTCAAAATATTTATCAATCTTAATGAGTTGTGACATGTCCTTTATAACCATACTCTAGAATCCTCTTAAAGCATTTGGTTCAAGGTGTAGTTAATCTTAATTATGTGTGCATTCCATTTAATCCACATTCTTCGTATGGTTTAAATTTTCAAAATATCACTTGGATTAATCCATGATTTCCTTTTAAACTTAGGCAAGTGGTGTGAGGCCACTCTTGTTTCACTCTATACCTATACCTCAATTCTAATTGTTGAATGACCCAAAATTACACTTTTTTGACACAAAATCAATGCAAAATTCATGACACATTGTCTAAAGACACAATCACAATTATAGAAGAACACTTCATAAAATAAAATATTCAAATAAGATTCTAATTTTTTATTTCCATCTTTCAAAAATAAAAATAAAAATAAAATTATTCCCAAATTTGACATTGATAACATCATCAAGAACCTTCAAAATTTATTTTCTAAATTAATCAAAATTTCTAAATTTAAAACATACCCTTAGATGTAGAAATGCACACCATTGTTTTTAACTCATAATATATCTTTGAGAAAATTCTTCCATGGATCTATTTTGTATTTTTTTAAATATAAAAACAACACATAAATAGATGTAAAAATTTATTATAATCATTCTTATAAGGAGAAAGCCATACATATCTACCTAATGTGTGCATGGTAATGAAGAAAAAATATTTCATATAAATACGTTTCCAATTTCAACTTCAAAGCAATGGACAAAAACTCTTTGGAACACATGCATAAGCAATCCTTTTTTCTACTCTCAAGAATTCCATTCTAAATCTAATCCACTCCCAAACAAGTTCCAAATTTAGACTTATCAATTTGAATGTATTTCTTTCAAAATATTAGAAGAGGGAGAGGGAGAGGGAGTGAGAGAGCTCTAACCACAAATAAGCCTTCCCTTTTTTCTTTTTACCCAAAATACCCTAAAAAAATATTTTTCATTCTCTTTCCATTTTCCACTTAAGGGTATGCCAAATAGGGGTCTTTAATAATTAAACATTTCATTTTAACATTTTCATTATTTTTAAATCTTAAATAAAAATAAATTAATCCATCAATATAAAATAAATCTAATGAGTTACATTTAGCTTAAAAATTAATATTTCTCATACAATAATATAATAAGATAATACAATATAATATCATTTAAATTTGACATTTTCTAGTTGTCATAGGAGATCTAATTGAATTAAAATTATATTATATTATCAATTATAGGAAAACTATTACCAATAGTGGCATGGTGTGATAGTTAAGTTGTGTTTTTATTCTTTCCATCAAGGTTCAAACCCCATTAGGGTGTAATTGTTGAGATTTTATATTGGGGATGAGGTCCCCCATTTATGACCTCATGGGTTCATAGCTCCCGATCAATAGCGTTTATCCCTCTAAACAAATTTATAGGAAAACTATTTCTCACAGGTAAATATTCTATTTATAGAATAATTAAACACTCTTAAGTAATTTACAATTTTCTTTCACTAGAAATAAAACATGCAATAACTTTTTTTTATCTATGGTATAAATATCATATTTTTTATTCAAAACATTAAATATTAATAAACAGGACAAACACACATTTCAAAATAATTTAAATTTAATGTGAGAAGATCAAATAACCACACATAAAGGACTCACAAACACTTTAGAACTTGAAAAAAACATGTAGATTCCATTATTTCTAACAATTCATATCCATATTTTCATAAGAGATGAAAAAAATCATCTCACACTCAACTCAAGTGAGATAGAGGTTGACCATATTTTAACTTGAAATGACAATCTCCAATATAACCACAATTGGGGAAAACACTGGACTTGCACTCTTGAGTAAAAAATTAAGCATACCTACACCATATAATGATAACTAAGCAACATAAATTACCCGATATGATATAATTCATAAAATGATATCAAATAATCACATCTAATTGTAAATCATCTATGACTAACATGGTTTAGGTACCAAAATACATAGTAAAAAATAATATATAATTTTGAGCAAGATATAAAAATCATGTACCTATATCAAATATAGTAAAAAAATGAATATAAAACATTGTGCTAGTCCAACATACAAAATCATGACATATACATCCCATAATATATAGTTAGATAATAGATGATAAAACAAAAACTCATAAAATATGTATTGATGGAAATATAAAACATCTCATAAATTTCTAAACATATAATCTCATTGAAAAAATATCCAAGGTGGACAATCACAACACCTTGATGGTACTACAAGGCCTCATTAAGAAGTTTAGTACAAATGATCAGAACACATGCACACCCCAATACACTAGCAATTTACTCGATACAATATATAATATCAAAGGGCACACAAGGAACACATACTAGAGGTCATTACAAAACATATCAATAATTTCCAAAAGTCTACTAAAATGGATATAATGAATGAATTGTAACATATTAGTTGGTGTACATGCTCTATTCACTTATCCTTTACTGGATATAATGAATGAATTGTAACATATTAGTTGGTGCACATGTTATATTCACTTATCCTTTACCAATTGAATTTGTGGCACCTAGGTTTATAATGTATGATGGTGGAGGTTACCCATTATCTCACATTCATTCTTTTAGTGCAACATGTCTATACTACTTTTCTGATGAAAAATTACTTATAATTTTTTAAAATAATTTTTAAAGACTATGGATTCACTTGGTTTTATTATTTACCTCACACTTCAATTAATTTCTTCAGAGATAACCAATGATTTTTCTATTCATTTTCAACACAATATTGAGCCTAAAGTGGGATGTATACAATTATAATAATGAAAACATGGTCAAAATGAGATATAATCAATGGTCATGCTCTTCAATTTCAAACTAAAATAGATAAAATGAGTTTCATACTATTAGAATATGAGATCCAAAATTTATTTATTAATGGTCTTTAACTCATCATCCGAGAAAAAATAAATCTCAATAATTATATCTTATTTTCTAAACTATTTGGTAGGTGTATGCCATTGTGATCTACTATTGTTAGAAAGTGATTAAGTATTCACTACAAATTCTCTAGCACTCCTCTAACCCTTGAGTTACTATACCTTCTCCAACATTCCTCTATTGTTAGAAAATATTGAGTGTTCATTAGAATTATAACTTATTTTCCAAATGATGTGGTAATGTATTCCATTGTGATGTTATATTGTTAGAAAATGATTGAGTATTCACTATAAATTCAAATTTTGAAAAAGTAGGAAAGGAGGGTAGATTAAAAAATATCAATATCATTCATGAACATCATGTAAACATAGTTCAAATAAAAACAACAGGATATATAAATTACACTAGATTTGTGGATCCCCAACTAACCCATAAGGATCATAAATGCATAAAAATACACAAACATGAAATTTTGTGAACATTAAGGTGAATTTGTGAAAAGATCAACAAATTTAAAATATAGAACTTTGCAAGGTTATTTCTAATTGTGAGGGTGGATCAGTGCTTGCAAGATCGAGTATCCACTTGTATAATTGACTCAGTTCAAATCCATACCCATGGAAGTGATCTACAACTACACAAAATAGAATTTGAAATGATCATGTAGCTTTCTAGCTTTTAATTTTGGAAATATTTCTCCTTGGCTAGGTGATTACTCTAGCATCCTCAAAAGTTATAAATAGAAGTGGGAAGCATGTCTTTAGACATGGGATGATTCGAGGAATTTTTTAGTGATCAACTAAAAGATGTTTCAATTTTTTATATTTGTATTAAGAGGATGGGACAATAGTGATTACCATTAAATAGACAAGGGGCAACTTGCATCAAATAACTCATTATACTTGGTAATTTTCTATATTAATTTATATAGTAGGTAGTTTCCACTACCATAAGTTGGTTTTTTCCTGTTTGAGGGCATCTAAAATAAATTCTTGAGTTATTTTGTCAAATTTATTTTTTTTAAATATTTTTTTTATTAATTTAGTCAACAATTCTATTTCTCTAATTGAATACACTATAACACCCAAATTATAAGCTTATTTTTTTCTTTTATTAAATAAACATCCATATCCCATAATATGAAAGTACAAATACAAGTAAATATATATAAATTAAATCTCATTAACAAGTCTAATGTCACATGTATGTCTATAAATCAATATAAATAGGTATAATAACTCAAGTAGTACATCTAAGCCAATAATGGAACTTTTGAATAATATACAATGATATACATAAGTAACATACCCATATATTCTACATAGATAATAGTGATCAAAATAAATAACTTGAGTATCCAAGTCTAATGTTGAACTTATCTAAATAACATCCAAATCCATATGATATCTAACATCTAAGGGAGGTGATAGAAACCCACATATCAAAGGAACCCTATCCTTCCCAACCACACTATACTGGCATGAATTGGATAAACAAATAATCTACAAAACATGAAGCAACAAATATAATTTATGATGAGTATCATCCTTAGATCCATTTTATATTTAAATGAACATATCCAGAAGCAACAAGTACCACCTAATCAAGTAACACTGACAACACCAAAAAATAAAATGATACACATAAAGAATACAAAACACACATCCATGATACATATAAAGACATAAAAAAGATAACCAAATAAAAGATCTTAAATATACACATCATAAGACTATACAAAAAACATAAAAAAAATCCCTAATTCATCTTAATCAACACTAAGATCTATTTCACTATCAAGTAGTCTAAAACCCATACAAAAAATAGTAAACTATAATCACCCATAGAATACCATACCTTGTAGGTAGAATTGGATTATAATCCAACAATGGGTCACATGTATTCACATAGAGAACATCCTAACACATAGAAGTAAATGGATGCCTTGAATACATAAATAACACATGAAACCTCTATTTTTTATTCTATTATGGATCATGTTATGGGATGTGTATATAGAGAGAAGAGTATTATCATTATTTGGCCATATATTTTTTAGGGGATGGTAAAATCCTAGGTTCTTAAGGCATAATATAATAAATGATATTATGAATCACCATTGATAATATAGTAAATGATATTATGACTCATCATTTATGACTAGGTTATCCATCTACCTATACCTCAAATCCACAAGAACATCAATAACTATCAAATGGGAAATATTTGAGCACCAAACTATATTAGTAGAAACTAGATACAATAGAGATTTCCATCATATGTAATCATCTACTTATTTATGCAAAGGGAATCATACATCATTTTATGACATACCTAAGTACCAAATTGAAAATTAGACATCAAAACAAGTGAAATTTAATTGAACTCAAAAATTATTTTGGCAAGACACCTATTATAGGAATAGGTGTAGAAGACCCTCTTTAGAGTAGGTGATAGCATAAAAGACCTTCCTAGGTGAAAAAAACCTTACATAGTGGGTCAGATACATCCATGGATATAAAAGTCCCATAGAAACATTTTCTTCCTATTTTTTATTATTTATATGTATCCATTGAGTTTCCCTTAGGTCCATGATCAAACATACACATTAATTATAGAAAAAATAGAATTAGGGATAATAAATATAAGTTTTGTAAGATACATATAATGTAAAAGATATAAAAATTATAAAAAGAGAATACATCCAATTTTTTTTATTCAATCAAAATAATATTATTTCATAAACAATTGAACACTTTCCCAAACCCTTAATCTTCAATTTCATCAAAACTTGATTCTAGACTGTAATTTTCCTTAAGTACCTTGTTCATCAAATTGAACATACATGTATTAGTTTTCCTCAAATTGAACATACATGCATTAAAGAATCATAAATATAATAAACCATTTAAACTCACATTATAATCTTGTTTAGTTGATTTACTTCTCATATCATTTCAACAACTCTCTTTCCTATATAATTTTTTTTATTTTTTATTTTTTATAGATAAGTGCTATCAAAGGGGATAGTGCCAATGCACATCCAAACCATATGGCTTGCCAAGCCAAAATACAATATATTGTAGGAGAATAGATCACATACACACTCAAACCAACCAAACATCTCTACAATAGCAGGTAGTGATAGATCACCGCCAAACACCTACCCAACGCCAACACCTTCATCAGACTGCCCTCTTGAGCCATGAGCAGCTGGAGTCCATGAATCTAGAGAAGGATTCTAGATTGGAGTTCATAACCCCAACCCTAAACACTTCCAATGCATTTACCATGAAGTTCTCTCGTGTCACCCTACGCTGTTGTAGCACCTCCACTTCATAAAATTCACCCTCATCCTCCTCAGCATCTTGATAGGCGAGATCAAAGAAGAGTCTCAGCTAACTAACCAAGTCATCCATGACCAATGCCAGTTGCATTTTCCACAACATGGGCATTGGAAGCCAACACAAAACTGTTGAATAACTCAACCGTCCTCTCCTGGGAGCTAGTTAAATCAACTAGGGGTCCAATCACAACCTCATAAACCTTCTCGTCGCACCGATGGAACTCCTCCTTCAACACCCCTGAAACCAAACCCACTAACGTAGTACGTACGTTTGGGCTACGAGTGATGAAGATTCAACCACAGTGCTCTGCAAAAGACTCATCAGGGCAAAGGAAACTCAAGCCTAAGTAATGCACCATCTCAACACTTTGACAACCCACACCAGGCTCACATAGAGATTTGAGTGTGCAAAAAAATGACGGACATGAATAAATATAGCAACTGAGCCAGGGCCCGTGATCGAAAACCATTGCCATGACCGCCTGCCAATCGTTACACCAAATCCAAACCAAATCCCGAACATTCCCAGCACCAAAAGGCACATGAAACATATAACATGTCATCCATTCATGGCCCCAAGGCAAGATATGGAAGATAAGCTCGATTCCCAGTACAATCTTCATCAATGATATCCTGCAGCCCTGACCAACGTCGTGTGGAAGAATCCACGATCACTCGATCTTTTTGAAACACTCCCCAATTTTCCAAATAATCCACTTCTTTATTTGCTTCCATATAAACATGTGATAGGGAGAAGTTGTTAAGCTTTCCTAGGAACTCTTTAATTGGTGCAATCCAATAACCAATTCTCTAGTTTGGAAATTTCCCTGAAGTGATTGCTTGGACACATAACTACGAATCACCCTTGATTTCCACCAAATCTATGCCATTTTGAATGCATAACCATAGTCCTAGCCACAAGGCTTCCATCTCAACTAAATTATTGAAGAAAACTCCCAATTTTTTTGACGTCGCCCATACACATTCACCACTTGTGTCTCTGATTATACAACTAGCCCCTGCATGGCCAGGGTTGCCCTTGGCAGCCTCATCAAAATTTAGCTTCCATTTTAAATGAACCAGATGTGTCCAGTGTACCTCTTTCTTATTGACCTTTCTTTCTCTGAGTTCCACAACCATCGAGATTTTGAGATCATTCTAGGCCTTCTGAATCTCCTCATCCCACCTCGATTTTTTTTCCTTGGAACCAATGTTGGTTCTATTGTTTGCAGTCTCAATGATGGAACCTTGGATTTTTTCTATGAGTTGTTCATAGTTTAGGGATTCCTCTTTGAAGATGTGCCTATTACTCTCCCTCCATAAATTCCATACTACCAATGAAGGTGTCATTATCCAAATCCCATACCAATATCCATTATTGTTTGCTATCGGCCAATAGGTTAAGAAATCCTAGAGCATATAGTGTCTTGGACCCTAGTAGCGAAACGTCCCTTGCAACCAATCCCAACATGAGGCTACCACTGGACATGAGAGAAATAAGTGATCCACACTTTCCTTTGCTTGCTCACAAAGTACACATCTAAACGGGCCAACAATCCTAATTCTCTTCAATCTTTCTCTAGTTAAGCAATGCTAATGCAAGGCCACCCATAGAAAATCCACTGCTTTGGGAAACACTTCCTGCTTCCAACACAGAGTAGCCATCCAGGTCTCCATTCCTTGTGCGATTTGAAGACAGTATCCCAATTTAGTTGAATACTCACCAGATGCAGCCCCACACCAAATTATTGTGTCCTCCCTATTGCTTAGATTGACCATCTTGTTAATTAATTCTTGAGCCACCGCATCCTTCAACTCTTATGGAAATGGAAAAGATTCAACATCTATCCATTTGGAATGACTGCCCAAAGAATCTTCTTCCCTTCAAATATAGTCCACCACCTTGAGGCCAAATTTGACCTGTAGCATGCCCATGTATTGATCCAGTCTAATAGCTCTATTAGAATTTTATAGCCATTCCATGAGTCCATCCAAAACAATGCCTACCTACCATTCCCAATCCTCCACAAGAGGTGGTAGGTTATCAAGGGCTTGCAATTTGTTTTATATTTCTATACCGCCGAACCACCTTCAATGTTTTCTACTGTTGAAATTCTTGATGGGTCCGAGTTGTCCAAATATTTATTCTATAGGATCCAATACCACAACTTCTCGGGGCTCTTGTACATCTTCCAAATGAGTTTGGTGCCCAATGCATTGTTTTGCAATCTAATCTTCCACAACCCAGCCTTGTCATCTTCTTTTGTTTTGTAGGCTATGTCCCATCCAATAAGTTGTATTTTCTTGTCACTTTTTTATCATTCCCATAGGAAATTTTTTAGAACTTTCTCCATATCATTATCCACCTTCACTAGGGCTTCATAGCAAGACATTTTATAAACTGGAATTGCTGACAAAACTGCTTTTGTCATTGTAATTCTCCCAGCCAACGTGATCCAATTATTTTCCATGCCATTGCCTTGTTTCTAAATCTGTCAACCACCTCCTCCCAATGTTTCTCCTTACATGCCCCTTCAAATATTTGCATGCCAAGGAATTTTTCGGAAGCTTCCCCACTTTTAATTCCAAGATTGTGGTGATGGCCTACTACAAATGAAGCCTTGTATTGAAAAAATAAACACACGACTTATCCTTATTCATTTTTTGTCCCGACTGCACTTCGTATTCGATGAGCACCTCTTTGATTCATTTAGATTCCCTAATGTTAGCTTCGGCGAACAAAGTGGTATCATCAGAAAATTGTGAGTGAGTGACTGGGTCGATGTTCGGTGCCATTTGTACCCCTCTCCAATCCATACGATGGCTTCTACTTCTTATGGCACAACTAAGAGATTTGGCCATGATCACAAAGAGGAACGGTGATATGGGATCACCCTTTCTGAGGCTGTTGGTGGCTTGCAAAAAACCATGAAGTGTTCCATTAATAAAGACCAAAAATCGGACATAAGAGATGCAATGAAAGATAAGATCACACCAGTGGATATCAAACCCCATCTATTTCATGACCTCCAGAAGGAAGGTCCAGTGCACCTTATCATTCACCTTGCTAACATCCAATTTAATAACCATCCCTGCCTTCTTGCTTGACTTGAGAGTATGAACAACCTCATTGATAAGCAAGAAATTATCCGTGCTTTCTCAAATGGGTAAAAAACAATTCTACTCTATAGATATAATCTTCCCCAATACTAATTTAAGTCTGTTAGCAAGGACTTTAGCTACCACCTTATAAATGGTATTGCACAATGAAATGGGCCTATAATCACTAAAGGAATAACATTCAATATTTTTCAGGATCAAAGCAATCACCGAGTTGTTCAAATCCTCAACAAGCCTCTTGGACTTATAGAAGTCTTCAGCGAGTTTCCATAGATCATCCCCAATGAAGCATCAACAATTCTAGAAGAATCTTGTCATGAATCCATCAGGTCTCGATGCTTTATCAGGATGAAACTGGAATAGAGAAAACCTAACCTCTTCTTTGTAAATCGATTCACACATCATCTTATTGTCCACTTCACTAACTTGATTGCTTATCAAATCAAGGAAGCAACCACCAACCTCTTGCTGAGACTGGCCTCCAAGAAGGTGACTAAAGAACTCAATTGTAGCCTCACCAACCTCAAACCCACCGTGCGCTGTGTGACCATCGAGAGTCTGAATTTATTCTATCTTATTAGCAGCTCTCCTGGTCAGTACTGAAGCATGAAAAAATTTGGAGTTTGAATCACCCTCGCTTAGCCAAACCTCCCTTGATTTATCCTTCCAGAATATTTCCTCCTTGTTCAGGAGCTTGGAAAGATTTACCTTCAACTCTTTCTCTTTGAGGAAATCCTCATTCTTCATGTCGTCTCTGATAACCTTTTCATTAAGGCTTCCAACTCATCTTCCACATTAGCTTTTTCAACAAAAATGTTTTGAAACTTCACCCTATTCCATTCTTTGAGATTTTTCTTGATGATATGTAATTTATTAACCAATTTGAAGTTGATTGAGCCCCCCACCTTAGCTTCCTTCCACTAGCATTCCAGCAGGCCCAAAAAACTAGGGTCTCGCCACCACATATTTTGAAATTTGAAACTTGTCTTCAACGTATCAATCCTGCTAGTTATGGATAATTCCAATGGATAGTGGTATGAGATGGAGATAGGAAATATTATAGCAGACAAATGTAGACTAGAATTGTACCAAGGTAGGGAAACAATGAATCTATCCAATCCCTCAGCAATAGCAGTGAAATCCTTGCACCTATTGGTCCAAGTAAAGATTCCATTCTCTATGAAGTAATCTACCAAACCAGCCTCTGCCACAAAGCTTCTAAGATCCAAGGTTAATTGTGAAACACCTCTAACCCCACCACTTTTTTTTGACAAATCCAATATAGCATTGAAGTCACCGCCAATGATCAATCTGTCCCCTAGATTGGGACAGACAAATTCCAACACCAAAACCTAAAGAGAGGCCTTTTACTCCATTTTTATTGGCCCGTATATGTTAATGATCAAGAAGTGACAATTGAGACCAAGATCATAAGCCTTTTCTGCCATCCAATTTTCAAAAGAACAAATGACCTCAATAGAAACTGCAACCACCCTCCATAATATTCCTAATCCCCTTGTGGAGCCCCGAGAATCTTGAAAACACCCATTCCAATATCGACAATATTTCAAAAACTTTGACTCATCTTCTTCAGACAACTTTGTTTCTTGTAATAAAATAATACTGCTTGTGCTTTTCTGAAGTTGACGCCTCACTAGGTGTTGCTAGTTAGGGGCCTTTAGGCCCTTGAAATTCCATGTTATGATCTTCATTTTTTCCCAAGGGAGGGGCTTCCTCCCTTGGTACTTAGGAATTTGGTAATGTTGGTGTATTTCTTCGCGACAACCTCCTCTTCCCTCAACTGCTTGAGGGACTTCCTTCGTCAGGTGTTGCCAAAAGTTCCAAATTTTCCCAAACCTAGATGTTTAACCCTTGATTGGGAGATGCATCTATCCTCAATTACATCCAACTCATCTTCTGGGTCCACATTAGGGAAAACTTTAAGAAACCCCCCCCCTCGGTGTAGGTGTAAAATCTTGGCAAATCTGGTATACTTCCCGATGAAAAATATTAATTCTATTGGCGATTTTTTTTGTTTTACGGAAAAAAAAAATCCCAATTGTCAAATCTTTTATAATCCCTGGAAGTTCAAGGAAAATCTTGGCGAATTGCATATTTTTTTAATAAAATAAAATATTTTTCATTGGCGAATAAAATCGTTTTTCAAACCAGATTTTTTTTTCCATTGGCGATTAAAACCTTTTTTCAAAGCAAAAAATATATTTTCATTGGCGAATTAAAAAGAAACTCAAAATAGTAAAAAAATCTAGTGGTAAAATCATAGGAGCCATTCGTTGAATGTTCAATGGATGACTGTAGTTGCATTCTGGAAGTAAATCTCTGAAGCACTGGACTTGCGATTTGAAACCTGTGGAATAACACTATAATTGTTAGATGCGGACATGTGGTGAGATCAAGGCTCATCTCTCATCACTCATTCTATCTTTTCAATGCCTCGACATTGTACATTTCATTTAATTAAAATTCTCATTCTTTTTGAAGAAAGTGTGGTTGTTGTACTGCTAGTGGAGGCAGTGGTGGCGATTAAGGCCATATGTGATATGAACATCTGAAGCAATTTCTCGGACAACTCATAGCTTTAATGAAACAAGATTTGTAATGATTTCATATCATTTGAACTTTGAGTGATTTTGACAGCTTGTCAACTTGAGGTACAGTTCAAGTTGGCATGTAGCCAGATGTCAATCAAATTAAACATTTTAATTATATAGGCTAGTAGCGGCACTGGTGGCCCATAAATAGGGATAGTGATTCAGTGATTAGTAGATACTGCCATAAGGGTTTTTATTTTCTAGGGTTAATAAGGATTCACTAAGAAGATGATGCAGTATTGGGGATACTGTAAGTTCTCCTACCTACAGTTATGTAGCTACAGAGTAATCAGTAAAAGACAAATTTCCTTCAAGTTCAGAATGGGTGGAATTGGAAAGAAGTTGATTTGGTTAACCTGAATTTTTAGATGGGTTTTGAACTAGGATGAGGAGCTCTGATGGAGATAAGTGCTCTCCCAATGCATAGAGGTTGCAGATAAAAGATGGGATCAGATTTTCTTCTCCTCTTGTATTCTAACAACTCCCATTTCCCCAGCATGGCTCTGGTTCTGAAAGGGGATAAGTACATTTTGTATCTTCACGGCTCCCATTTCCCTAGGATTGATTGGAACCCCCTTTCCCCAGCATGGTTGGAAAATCCACCAACAGAAGCTTGGAATCATGAATTTATTTTTAGAGCCACATTTGTATTACATTGTCACCAGTAGAAGCTTGGAATCATGCATTTATTTTTAGAGTTACATGTGTAGTAAGTTTTCAACAGCAAAGCTTGGAAATTGGAATCAATTTGTAATCCATTATAACGAGCAACAACTTGGAATAAATTATTAAATTTTGTCTACGTAAAGTACTAAAGTGACACACTGACATATGTTATTTATACAAAATAGGAACTACAGTGCTACTCATCTATAAAAAGATATGTAATAATGTGATATTGAAATTCAGTTGCAATAATATAAATGGTTGTACTTGTGTTGTGTTATTCTTGATTCCTTGAATCTTCGTTATTCATTTACGCTTAAGAGTAAAGAGTTGTTTTATGAGTTCTGAACTTCAGTGTCTATTAATAATTTCATATATTCAAATCAATTTTTTTCTTTTGAGAAATTAATTAATATACTTTATGCAATATGCACTTGATAATTCATGGTTATATCGGGCCATCGGGGGAATGCAATCATTCGTTCCACCGATTTTTATGTGTTACAATGATGTTCTTACTTTTGCTAAATCTATAGGTATATCGGGGAGCACACCTTATGACTTATGAGTCTTCCTTCGGGCCATCGGTGGGGCTGTGATGGGGGTTCCACCGATAAAGCATTGTTAGGCCGATGCCTATGGTATTGAATTTAGAACACATGTGTCATGTTTATGTTTTTAAGTTAATATCATAAATTAGTAATTACTCAAGTTTCAACCATTGGATGAACATTTGATGTCTGATTGTAGTTGCATTCCGTAATGAAATGCACAGAGCGATGGGCTTCCCAACTTAAACCTCCATAATCACCCTATAACTATTAGATTTAGAAAGATCAATGGTTAAGATTAAGAATTTGCAACTTGTAGACCTAAGACGTGTCATTCACTTTAATGTTCCAATTTCAAGAAACAAAGCATTTAAAGTACTTTTTACTGCTAACTACTAAGTGTCAACTCAAACTGTCAAGTGATTAATGTTTATTTAAAGTTAATATCATAATGCATAAATTACTCAAGTTTCAACCGTTGGATGAACATTCGATGTATGGTTGTAGTTGCATTCCATAATGAAATGCACAGAGTGATGGGCTTCCCAAATTAAACCTCTAGAATCATCCTATAACCATTAGATTTAGAAAGATCAATGGTTAAGATTAAGAATTTGCAACTTGTAGACCTAAGACGTGTCATTCACTTTAGTCTTTAATGTTCCAATTTTGAGAAACAAAGCATTGAAAGCACTTTGTACTGCTAACTGCTAAGTGTCAAATCAAACTGTCAAGTGATTAATGTTTATTTTTAAAGTTAATATCATAATTCATAAATTACTCAAGTTTCAACCATTGGATGAACATTTGATGTATGGTTGTAGTTCCATTTCGTAATGAAATGCACAGGGCGATGGGATTTCCAACTAAAACCTCCAGAATCACCCTATAACCGTTAGATTTAGAAAGATCAATGGTTAAGATTAAGAATTTGCAACTTGTAGACCTAAGACGTGTCATTCACTTTTGTCTTTAATGTTCCAATTTTGAGAAACAAAGCATTTAAAGCACTTTGTCCTGCTAACTGCTAAGTGTCAACTCAAACTGTCAAGTGATTAATATTTATTTTTAAAGTTAATATCATAATTCATAAATTACTCAAGTTTCAACCGTTGGATGAAAATTTGATGTATGGTTGTAGTTGCATTTCGTAATGAAATGCACAGGACGATGGGCTTCCCAACTTAAACCTCCAGAATCACTCTATAACTGTTAGATTTAGAAAGATCAACGGTTAAGAATTTGCAACTTTTAGTCTTGTAGACTTGTAGACCTAACTCCTAAGACATGTCATTCAGTTTAATGTTCCAATTATGAGAAAAAAAGAATTTAAAACACTTTGCACTTTGAAATTGTAAAGTGATTTTTAAAGTCTTCACTCTTCAGATTGCTCATTGCAATGCACCACCCTATTTTAGATTCCACAATTCCACTTCCAACAATGCCATTCCAGTTTTCAAGAGTCAGGACTCAGAATCTGGGTAAGTGAAAGAATTCCTGCGGCTACGTTTCATCGTTTGACATTTCTTAAATTCTTATTTTGTCAAATTTTGAAGTTTGGGTTTAGAGACTCAAGAATTCGTTAAAATTAAGGAGGAATAATAGGTATTACTTATTAGGAAATTCAAATTTCACAACTTCAGATTTGTATAAGCATGTCTACCACCAGTACTACTAGACTTAGAGCAATGTCTGATAAAAAAATACATTATGCAGAATTGCTTAAAACCCCAAGTTTCACCGATGGGTACCATGATATTTATGATCTTGAAATCTATGGTAGGCGTACCTCAGATCTTAGATTTACATCTCAGAATAAGGCTGCAAAGAAAAATAAAGTTGATAGTATCAATGCATCATGGGTAACTAGATTAGGGTGCATGATGTTACATGAAGTTTTCCCTTGCCTAGAATTTATCATGGTCTGTGCCGAAAATTATGATGATAAGATAAGAGAAATTTTTAATAAAGATAACCAAGAAGAATTGTTATCCATTAATGTAGAAGAACTTGGAAAGTGTTGGGGTTTACAACCGAAGAATTTGGAAACCACCACATTGACCTAGAAAAGCTTGCTAGTGATTATGAAGCAGTGGAAGAAAGGCTGAAAAATGATTTCTTAAATACAATAGTTATGGATAGAAACAAATTGAAAGGTGATCATAAGCCTCCTTATAATTTGGATATTTTTAAACCGTGGGTTCGGGATACTATTTCCATGCTAGCATTTTGCCTCGGTCTAGACAACAATTTGGAAATGGGTGCAAGCCTCCTTGAAATGATATATAATATCCATTATTGCGATGAAAATGTCAAATATAATTATACTCAACACATTGTAGAATCCATGCATAAACAATTTTTAACAATTAAAGCAAGTTCCACGAAGACATTTAGGTTCACAACCTACTTGCGCTATCTTTTTCTATTCAAATTTAGAGGAATGTTTCAGACCAACAAGCTTTAGATATAGCCCTATAGTAATGCAGAGAATTTTTTTTGGCTCTAGTATATGAATGGACCACTGAGATAAGGATGCATGATTCTCGAAGGAACTACAACCATTTTGTAGACTACTTTTTAGCTCCATTGCACCAAGTAATTACAAATACTCCAATGCCTAGATTTCCTATGTCATGTAGAAATTGCATGCAACTAGGAAAAGAAATACAATTGGCTGATTGGTACTTAATGGAAGAATACACTGTGCTAAGATTTTATGGATCGGGAGTACAACCATACAAACTTCCAATACATGTGACAAAAAGGGTTTTTGCATTGGAATATGTAAGGCAGGTGTGGAGTGCTGATGAACTACACTTTCTTAGTCAGCAAAAGAAGACCTTATTTCCTTCTTTACCTTTTTCATGTGGAGGGTTCACATTCGAGAGATAAGCGTTTAGTGTGGCACATAATCTTTTGATTTTTTTTGCATTTGATGCTATCTGTCACTGACAGTATGATCCATGTGACATCATTAAATCAATGATTATGGCCAATAGGAATGCTGCAAATAGAATTCAACATCAAAGTAAACCCTTGCTTGAAAATTTGAGAAACAAGGATTCTTAGGATGAGGTCAAAATAGAAATGGAGAAAAGTGCTGCTGAGAATGGTATTTCTTTTGAAAAATTGTCAGCATAAATTATGGCATTGCACCGAAAGACAATCAGGACATACAACAATTTTTATGAAAAAAGTGATAAACCATCTAGTAGAGTAAAAATTCCAGGTTCTCTAGAGAAGGAAGTTATAGATAAAAATTGGTTACGATAAAAAATTACTACCCTTTGGTCTATGAGGAAGGACCTAGGTGATCCAATAGCTCTTGCAGAGTATGATGCTAACGAAGAAGATAAAGAGTTTAGAAAATTGTGGAATATAGAGCATCCTGATGAACGTGATGAATCTGATGATGATATTGATAGGGAAGAAGAAGAACAAAGCCATGCCAATTACAAACCTGGTTTAAGTGAGGCCACAAAAGAAGAATATGCTTCAACATATACTTCAGGAGCAGCCATACTTGAAAAAATTGGTTATGAAGGTGGTCCTTTGGGGTCCAAAGGACAAGGCCATTGGACAATACAAAGTGTTGAGCATAGAAAACAGTTGATAAATTTGGCCTTGGGCTTGGAGGTGAAAAAGTAGACCAAGGGGATACAAGTGAAACTCAATTTGTTAGAGCTTCTAGTCCTCATCCTCATGGTTAGATACATTCACAACTAGGACATGCCCTTGGTGGATAGCTTAGTGCAACTGGGAGTGCCATTGGTGGCGATGGTATGGGTAGTAGTACTAATAGTGGTCAACATGTGCTACAACGAAAAATTACACACAATACTAAGAGGAAAACAAAAAAAAATACCACAGAAACACCAGGTGATCAAGGCAATCAAAAGAGGCAAAGGATTTTGACAGGTCTAAGTCACACTATTAGTGGATCCACCAGTACCACAAAGGATTTATTTCCAGACACTCCCACAAATCCACTTAGTGTGGGTGCGACATCATTAGCAACTGCAAGTACTCCTATTCCTTCGCCATTCAAGCATTCCATTGTTCCTGCCTCCCCAGGTTATGATTTCATTGAAGAGTTTAAAAAGAAATCAGAATTGAATAAAAAAGAAAAGAAGCAACTGATGGAGAGTGCATCTGCTGTAACTTCAGAGACTACAACAACCATGGTATTACCCACATTTGACACAAATAAAGAAATCATGGATTACACAATTTTTGTTCCCATAGTTCAAAACAAACCGACAAATAAGATGGATCGATCTAAATACCAGGTAACCAATTTTCAATTGGATTTTTCTGGCCTAAAAAATACTGACAAAATTAATGTATCAAAGAAGAATAATGAGTTGGTGTACACATCATTGCTAAAGCAAGATAGAGAGAAGAAAAGGTTGCAGACCCAAATAGAAAAGTTACAGGCAGACCTAGCAAGTGAGAAAGCAAAGAGGAAAGCAACAGATAACAAGAGAAATGAATTAGAAAAAAGAATAATAAAATCTGCCTCTACATCAACAAGCAAAGAGGATAAATCAAATGAGAGAAAAGTGAATGAACTGAAGTGAAGGCTAGATGAGAGCAATAAGAAATATGATGAGGAAAAGTCCACTTCAGAAAAATTAAGAGTAAGCATTGCGAATGGAAATGCACAGTGAGAACAAAAATTGGAGAAATAGAGAATAACAAATGAAAGATTGGACACAGGGCCGACATAAGCAAAAGAAGAAATTAAGTCTTCTCAAAATAAGTTATCTGCATTTTTTAGAGATATAGTGAGGCATATGAAAAAAAGATTTGGGATGAAATAATGCAAAGGTTTGATCATTTTTGTAACACGTTTCAATTTATTGATGCTATCAGACAACATTATAAGAAGCTCAACAAATATTTAGTGGACAACAAAAAGGTGTTGGAATTAGAGAAATCTGCAAATGAAGTTCTACAAACAATCTACAAAGCCAGTGAAAATGATCTAAAATTAAAAGGGTTTACTAAGCGGATTGAAACCTCAATGAAGTTGTCATCTATCATTGAAAAGTGTTCAAGAATATCTGGAACAAAGGAATATTTGCATTTGGTTGTAGACAAGATGAAGGTGGTGGATGAAAAGGTAAGGAACTTCACAAAGCTTGGTTTTCTAGAGCCTTTTGACACAAATGAGAGATTCATTGGAAAGGATGGTTTCAAAAAGAAGATGGAAGGTGCAAGGAAGATTGATTTGGACCAATTTCCTCAGAACCAAGATGTTAACTATTTGGATTCCATCAGAACACTAATAACCTTGAATTCAAAATTGACTGAAGAATTCAAGACAGGTTCCATTTCCAATTACAATCATGAAATGTTAACAAAACTTCAATTCAAACAACATCAGTTAGAGCAAATGGAAATTCCACCACCTGAAGAGTGGAAGTTGCTAGAAAAGTTGATACAGTGAGTTGATTTATTATTTTCAATCTTTGATAATATGAGTTTCGAAGTTCCAACTCAGCTCTATGTAGACTTGTCTTTGGGCATTGGCAAGATTTTACATTGCCAATGCCAATATGTACTCCTTCATGTGAAATTCAATTAAAAAGCTCAAATTCATACTTCAGTAACGTGATGATGTTCAATTATATGGATTATGTATTATTTATTTTATCATTTGAACTAGTGATGAACTGTTAGCTCATTATATTTACTTCTTGGTAGAGCTTCCATTTCCAAGTTATGGATGTTGAACTATTAGCTCATTATATTTAATTCTTGGTAGAGCTTCTAAGTTATGGATGTTGAACTGTTAGCTTTTGTTATGTTTTGACTAAAAATCCTGATCAGTATCCACCAACTTACACCTCACCCACATCCCACATACTGTAAAAATACACTATATTTGATTTTATGATTAGCACAAATTGTAGAGATTTGTGTGACAAGATCCATTTTGTGGCCCACATTACTACTTGATCAATGATCATGTCCATAAATAAATCTAAAAGCCCATGGTCACAACCCCTATTCCTGAAGAATTCAAATTCAATGTACTGACAAATTAATTGTACTTCCACACACTCAATTTGAATAACATAAATGACCACTTTGGAGATAGCCAAATAAGTTAATAACTTATAAGAATATGAATCCACAATAGTTGAACACTCGAAAGAAAATCAGTAAATATGTGTAACCTTCTCCATTGTATTGATCTTCAAAGTTCAAATGATATGCATTATAAAAATAGTTTATGATATGAGATGGATGGGTGAATTGGTGCAATCTATTATCTATCTTCTTACTATTTTCTACTCTAAAGTCTAATTAAAAATGATGTGATGATCCATTGATCTCTTATTGGGTTCTTGATCTCTCTTATATATGAGAGGCAACAAGCTACAAACCCCTTGCAAAAAGTCATGATGTTTTGACAACTAAACATAACTCAAATTATAAAGAAAACAATGCTACAGGTGAATGCACCGATCCGTTAATCTCCAAGTAGAAGCCTATGACCACTGACCACCTAAGATTTGTTCAAGGCTTCTACTCCATGATAGTGCACTCATCATGCTGTCGGTTGGAGTTCTTCCTCTAAATTTGATGGTTGTCTTGTTGGATCTGATTTTGACACATCTACAATTTGGCTAATAAACATATTGACTGCAAAGAGGTGATGAATGTACTCCTATTCAACATAGGTGTCCATGTTAGAGATCACCTCTTTCATATCATATTCCATAGAAATTATTTTTTTGAGTTGCGTATGAGTGTTTTGTAAAACCATAACCTCATCATTTATTTCTTGCAACACAACAATCAGAAGCCCAACAAGCTCTTCCTTCCAATCATCATATTATCGTGGATTTCCAATGCCAAAATGAAGTGTCGAGAGTGGGACTGAATCAAAGCAGTCAAAATCTTCCCTAAGCATGTTATGATATCCATTATGTGATTCTACCAACTTGTTATATGTCAGCAATATTTGTCCTTTCATGAAATTCTTTTCTAGGAGCTCCTTTTTTTTCTCCATCATTCTAGGCTGCAATTGTTCATTCTCCACCAATGCAATGCATGTCTATTTGAATACTTCCCAATATTGAATAGCACTTTTCATTATTTTATTGAACCTTTCTTTTCTCATTTTAGATACAGTGTTAGATTTGATGGTTTTCACTTCTTTCTCCAATTCTTTGCATTTCCCTTGGGATTTCAGATGGCAATTCTTCTAGTAGACTACATCAACCAATGCATCAAACACTCTCTAATCTTTATCAAGCCATGGGGAGTAAAAATTTGACGTGGAGGAGGAAGATGTTTTTTCTCTCTAATTTGCTAGCTCCTTCTTCAGTTTGTCATTTTCCTTAATCAGTTTATCGATCTATGCTTTGGTAAATTTTGCCACATTTATGTTCAATTCTGATGTCTCCATAGGGTTGGTATCCACTACTCATTGAACCAAGAGATGACCAAACACTTGGTTTGGATTACTAATTATAGAAGGTATTTTATCATGGGGATACAGTGACCAAATAAGCAAGGTGGCTTTGTCTGGGTTGTACCCAGATCTTGAATACATTTTGTCACTTGCTTCTTTTATTAAGTTCATTGTCGTATCCCCTCTTTTTCTGAAGCTATCAAATACAATTGAAGAGCTAATATCCCACCCTGGCAAGACCAAAACTCCAGCTCCTTGAAGTAATTCCTTACCTCTTTTAGGAGTGATGGACTCCATTTCCTTTTCTACCTCCCTTTCAATTCCTCCAGAGCGGTTGCCTCGTGTTCAGGAGTGATATCCTGTATCTGTTGTCTCATTTTTCTACCTTTATATTCATAAACAAATGATTTAAATTCAGAAGATTTAACAAAATCACAATAAAAAATAAACTGTTGTCCAACCATGACCCTCACATCATCAGATAGTTCATTTGATGCCTCAAATCTTACAATATTCTTCTCTTGAGGGGGATCGTACTGTGCAATCACAGGAACACTGATTTGTTTGACCTACTCACCCTCTTCATCACCCTGCTCTTCTTCACTTATATCAGTATCTACAGAAAAAACATACCTCAGGAGTAGGCTGTGAAGGTATGTAATCCAAGGGCTCTATGTCTTCAGCTTGTACTCCTGAATAGGTTGCATGAGGTGCATCAAAAACAACTGGGGGAACATCCTTTACCAATTCATTAACATGCGCGATGAGTTGCTCAATTCTTGTTAAAGAGTCCTGTATCTCACCAAATGCCTTTGAATAAGATGGGACATTTTTCCTCTTCCATTCCTCTGCAAGCATAATCTTGTTATAGGCAACCATTCTTTCCTTGGTGGAAGCCTCATCATGGTCTCTTATGACATCTTCGATTGAGAACAAATGTTCATACCCTGATAGCCCCTGTGATAATCTTGCCTTGTGAATAAACCCTTCTGCATCAAATTGTTTCCTTACATCACCTAGAGGTAGGTTGTACTATGCTAATTTACCATCAATTTCTCCATATCCTTCATTGGAAACCACTATAAAGTCTCCAAAACATAAGGTGTTGGGCATAATTGATTGTTTGCTATGCCCTTTGAGGTGTTTGGAATCAGATTTTGCCAATTGCCTCACAATTTCTAAAAAAGCAATTCAGTCAGGAACTGCTTGTGGCATCAAGTGTGGAGCCCCTTCGAACCCATAAACCCTTATCACTATACAATCAGGGAAAGCATACCAATCTCCCCAGCTACGATTCACTTTATTTCTCTAGTCATTTTCCTTTGGTCTTAGAAATCTTTGTACTTCTAGGAATAGGTTATAGTTGCACGGATACCCCAACAACTTCATCAATGGTTTTACAAAAAAATCTTCAAAATAAAGGTAATGAGACCTACCAAATCGACTATCCCACAATGAATTCCACATTTGTAGAGGTTTAAAATATCCATTTTCATCTGTATCTTTTATCCTTAATTCTTCACTCCAGACCCCTCTGACTTGTCCCTCGTACAATAGCAAATGCATAAGCAAAGAATAGTGTTCAAAATTAATATTATCACTATTATTTTTAATCTTTTCAGGCCCTCGATGTAGGGAATTGGCCATGTAGCTATCATAATCAAATGGCCTAGCATCCTTGCTCTATATGTCTGCAACTGAGACCATTGGGGCAATCGACATGAGAGGTGAAACCTCTACTCCCAAAAACTGACCAGCTAAATAATAGGTGTATCGGAAATACTCTTCGAACAAATCTTCATGGAAAGGAAGGTTTTCATTGCTAGAGAACCTCCTGAGTTGGCCTCCTTCATCCTTGGGCCTATGCAAAGGTAATTTCCATCTCTTATAGCTGGTATCCATGTGGCGATACTCTGTCAAGAGATCTTTGATCGTGAATGATAAATTCAGTGAACACTGTAACTGAAATACATTAGAAATGAGATCCCTAGAAATAACAAGCATGTCACCCCCACCATGTGACTGAATAGTTCTTTTCTTGGGGTCATATTTGATAGAAAGACCTTTAGTTAGCTCTGCATTCACAAACACATTGGGCACCACAAGTCTTCCCAGGTTTAACCTCCATGGATTGCAGACTTGTTGAAACCTAATTTTTTTTCTGTAATGGTACATGAAGAGGTCGTACCCTCATTGCGGTGTCCAAATATCCCCTAAGCCCTTTTGTTTGTCCCATAACCGATCCATGGAAGATTCATTTGAGCACTCCTCTTGGGTCTCGGCCCCAACCCAAGACATTGATCTATCAGGTCTTCATTTAGGAGTCTCTTAGGCTTTTCGGTTTTTTGTTTTTTAGCTTTGGGTTTGTCTGTACTCTTTTCCACTATTTAAATCTTAAGCTTTTGAGTAAAATAGATTCTCAACTGGGTCTGAAAGTGAAGTACTTACGCGAGTCTCGCCGAGTCGCCTCCATAGTCCACCGGTCTTTGTTGCATCAAAACTCGAAGTTTTTGCCTTTTTACTTCTTCCCTAAGCGAAATCTTCCAAGATTTTGTAACAACTATGCAATCAACTTGTGATATAATTCATTTCAATTATGGTTCATAAATGTACCACAACACGGCTGCACGATGCCCTGGGATGTCACATCAATCTTTCATCGATAGCCACCCTCTCCACCGATAGACACCTATCCTTTGTTCTATCGGTGGGACGCCAGATAATGTTTCCCCGATGCACCATAGTTCCCCCGATATACTTTATGAATTCGATAATTCATGCCCATGGGCCATGGTTATAATTCATGGTTACTTTTGTTGACAACTTGACTCTATCCGTATATCAGGAGAGCACCTTAGGAGTCAACTCGATAGAGTATTCTTACATTGATACTAGGTTGACGAGATTGTGATGGGGGTTCCGCTGATGAAGCATTGTTAGGCCGATGGTATTGAATTTTGTTAGGAATGGGGGAAGGACTATGTCACTATGAAATTTCAAATTTTGTTTAATATTTATGGATGCAATGTGAATGTAGGCTATAATATGGATCTTGTCACACAAATTTCTACAATTTGCATTGTTCATAAAATCAAAGTGTGGTATATTTTTTTGATTATTGATAAAATAAGATAATTCATGCCCATGGTCATAAATTATAATTCATGGTTACTTTTGTTAACAACTTGACTCTATCGGTATATCGAGAGAGCACCTTAGGAGTCAGCCCGATAGAGTGTTGTTACACCGATACTAGGTTGTGAGCTATTTTTATTAGGCCATCGACGAGATTGTGATGGGGGTTCCACCGATGAAACATTGTTAGGCCGATGGTATTGAATTTTATATAATTTATAAAATATCATCAACTATGTTACTACAGTTTGAATTTGGCATATGTATTATGATTCATGAAGTGCAATATAATATAAAATATCATGGAGACTTGGAGTGCAATATAAAATAAAATATTATGAACTTGAAGTGCAATGATTCACAATTTATTTGAATACAATATAAAAAAATCATCAACTACAGTTTGGAATATGATTCATGCTGACATGTAGTGCTTGAGTGCAATATAAAATAAGATATCATGAAGTGCAGTGATTCACAATTTCAATGTTCATTGAATACAATATAAAATATCATCAGACATCAACTACACTTTAGACTTTGGAACAATGGAAATTGATTCATGAAGTGCAGTAACAATACCTAAAACCTGCTAATTATCTTCCATTTCCGAAATGGAGTTAGAGTCCTCAAACCGATGCTCATCTTCAGATAAAGTAAAAGAGTCATCTTGACTCCGAGACTGCTTTGCAGTTTCTTCGGCCTGTGTCTCAAATTCAACATTCATTGTTTGGTTTGTGTCAATTTCAATATCATTGTCATCTGTCCCAAGCCCAGTCCCACTACCACTACCACCAGTATTGGTGGCTATTGGAATTGGAGAGCCTGTGTTGCACAACCCGGTCCCTCTTCTTTCACATGTGGACCTCCAGATTGCGAGTTCCCTTTCAAAATGATTTTTTTTTGACATTATACGTAGTTCCTTTCATCCTCAAGCAATTTTCCAAATTCTTGTCCAGTTTATTTCTTAACTTTGATTTCAAAAACCCCAATGTACTGAAAACTCTCTCATCCTCCACTGACCCCAATATCATTGTTTGACATAAATCAATAAGTTTGAAATATTCTGACATCGAACCATGCAATATTTCACTCTGACCTAAGCTTGTCCAAACCTTTTTTATTGATCCCGGTTCAAAGGCCTTCTCCTTGCCCATGGATTTATACTGCTCCCTCATAGCTATTGCAAAACTATGACATTGCTTTCTAAGCTTATTTTCATCTAAAATTCCTTCCATTATTTGTTCATTGTATGTTACCTTTTCTGAAAACTGTTCGATCAAGATTTTTACTTGATCATGAAAATATTTTGGGTTATCTCGATTTACCCAAAATTGAGGATACACAATACCCATGGCTTCAAGTATTTCATGTCGAGGGAATCTTTCATGAATCTCCGAGGAAAGAGATTTTGCAATTTCCTTCAAATTATCACTAATAGATTTAACAATTCCGTTAAATCTTCCTCGTTAATAGGTACTTTTTTTCTAGAGTGCTTGGCTGTCTTACAATGGTACATTGGTATCTCATATCCACGTACACAAATACATAAGTGCCCACTTGCATTAAACTGTAAATAATTATCAGGATTATTCAAATCAGTAATTTTCTACCACATCAAAAAATTTGTGCCTTCTTGTGTTAATCTAGATATAGATGATCGAGGGCCAAGCATGTAAGTTTACGTAGATTGGCATATTCATAAATATACATAGTTCTATCTTGGGGGATTTCTTCACAAGATTGTTCATCTCATCCAGCATGGGGAGAAGACTAGCTAAAGTCAAGAGTGTCTCTATATCGCTTAACCTATGCAAGAGGTCAGGAGCTTTGTCTACTATGCTACAATGCTCATACAACACTCCAATCAAGGATTGGTATTCTGAAAGAACTCATTGCGCTGGTCTATGTAGGGGGATCCATTTGGTGACATCCTTGAGAAGATTTTTTCTAGTTGTTATTCTCTTAGCAAAATGTTGAAATTCAAGGAATAGCTTTGGGACTTCGGAAAAAGTATGTGTGGATCTCATGAACTAGATTTTCAACTTTTGATACTGTAGGAAACTTGCTTACAATTTTGAATACTAAATTCATTCTGTGGGCCATGCAGTGAATGCCAAGCATGTATGGTGCAAAAGTAGTTTGTAACTTTGTGCAAAGACCGCTCCTTTGACCTTGCATCACTGCAGCTCCATCAACTCCTATACACACCGACTTTTTGGCAATTTTCAACTCATCCATACCTGCAATTTCATTCAAAGATTTCTTGACTAGTTCAAACAGATTTTGCGATGTTGAACTGCCCTTCATTTTATGAACACAAAGAAGATGAGCTTGGCGCACATGTTGTTCTACAATATATAAATGCATACAAACCCAAGAAGTATTGTCTACCATAGTAACTTCATCTAAAGATAATGCAATGAAATTTGACTCTTTTAATTTCTCCTTTAAATCTTGCTTTTCCACTGCAGCAAGACAATTCGCCCATTCCCATGTAGCGTTTACTGACCAATGTGAGAAGGGAAAGTGGGGAACACTCAAATAAGATAATAAATCAAAATATTATGGGTAGTCTATCATAGGACACCCCCTGGACAAAATATGAAAAACAACACTCATCTAAACAGTTTTTGACAGATTTGTTGCTGCCATAGCTTTTCCAAAATGAGCCCCAAGTGTACCTTCACATTTTTAAATCTTCAAAATTCTATGGTTATGCTCTCCATAATCTACGGCATACTTAACATGAAGACATTCTTACTTTGATTTCTATCATACAATTGATTGTTCCTTTTCGTCTATGATTTGTTTTTCATAAACTTTGACGATATGCTTTTCTATAGTGTCAAGCTTTAGCTACATCGTCTTGTCTCTTCCACATTTCCAACTACAAATCTTACATTTGACCTCTGTTGCCCTTTCAATATCATTTTCATTTGATACCCCCACTGCTTCAAGGAATGGGTACTTCGACAACCAGCCAATTTGAAAATTCCTTGTCATTTCCCACTCGTGCCCCAATTTTGCTTTGCCTTTTCTTTTCTTGCTACCAACATCATCCTCATCCAAGTTAATTATCTTATTTTGGCTATCTAGGGTATCCCTTGGAACATCTTCTGTGGTATTGCCATCCTCATTTGATACATTTTGATTTAACACAATGACAATCTCACCTTGACCTTCTTGTGGTGGTGAGGTATTGTCATTGCCATCTTCAATAATATTTGGTGGAAGAGTCGATGGTGTAGCTCCACCTTGATCTGATGGATTAGAAGCTTTTCCAATTCCAAAGTAAGATTGTATGGTACCTCCACATTTTGGGCATTTTGATGGCCTCCCAGTCTCTTCATTACCCTTAGGAGTCTTACCCTTGCAATTGTTGCTTGACATATTGATATCTCACTTCGAATAAAAGCTAGAAAAAAATGTCTTCTTGTTTAAGAAGGACAGACCAACAGAGAATATAGATACCATTCCCTACTCAAAATCATGTTTAAGATTGAAGCAAGAATGGAAAACAGATAAATAAATCTTATTATTATAACTAATAACTAATAACAGTATGAAGAAATGATCACTCACCTTTGAGTCTACATTTTTGGGTTTCACTTACTTCTGAATCAAGAAGTAGAACCTTAGAACCGAGCAAAATATGTAAGAACAAATAACAGTTTCAATTGTATTTATATCAATCCATATTTGGCGAATTCCGTAGGATTTTTAAATGGTATGTTAAAAATATGGCGAATCCCGCGTGCTTATACAATGATACCTTGTAATTTTCAAGGTGAAATAGGTCCTCATAAGCAACTATTTATAAATTTTAATTGGCGAATGGGTCTTCACAAGAAACTATTTGTAAAATTTAATCGGTGAAATGGGTCCTCATATAATGTTGTTTTAATAGTTTTGGCAAATATGTTGGTGTTTTATGACATGCTCCCTGGGATTCTAGGTGAAAATATTGATCGATCCATTGGAAACGCGTAGTCTGTTATGGCGAATTTATTGCCTAAACATTCCTCGTAAAAAAACCGCTAGCGAATGGACATGCATTGGATGGAAAGTTCATGAAATCCGAGTGATTTGAATACCTTGTTGGATACCTAGAATTCGCCAAATTCGATTTGCTCGATTCCTAGAATTTGCCAATTGGCGAAGATTCACCACTAAAGTTATCCTTGGTCCATATTTGAATCCATATCCTTGCTTGCCAAGGAGGCCACCTCAGCCCCACCACTTTCCTTCACTTCTTGACACCTCTCCTGGGGAGGAGACAATGACTTAGTATCATCCAAACACTTTTCTTCAAGCACTACCTTAGGGAAATTTTCCATAGCCACCAATGCCTCACCGCCATTCAAAGTGTCTCCCATTTTGGCATCTTTCTCGGAAGAGCCTTCAGGGACGAGCCTAGGAACATGAGGTGAATGGTTCTCTTGTGGCATATTTCTCCAAACTTTATTCATTCCTTCGCTACAATCCTCAGCCCTATGGTCTCACATCCCATTTTTAATGCAATACATCCTTGAATCTTCAATTTCAATCTCTTGAGACCAGTGTTCCCCATAACCAACAAGAAATACTATGAGGGATGGTATCAATCACCGCTATGTTCAATCTGACATATTTGTAGAGGTCGCCATTAAGGATTCCCATATCAATCTCCATTAAGGTTCCCAAAGAGTGACCGATTTTCTCTAAACAGTCTCTTGTCTAGTATTCCACTAGAAGAATATAAAGCCTGACCCAAACCAACTGGTCATATGGCCACATTTTTATTGGATCAAATTTTTGATTCTAGGGCTGCATATACAAGGGTTTTCCATTCATGAACCATAACTCTCCCTCCATGACCCACATTTTTGTTTCCTCATCTGCGAAAAATACCACAAAGAAGCCTTTCGACAAGAATCTTATTAGGACTTCCATTTTCTAGTGCTCTTGAATCCAATTCTTGATCACAACTTGATCAGGTGTTCCACCAATAAAATGACAAATGAAGGAAAAATCCTTAAGGACTGCAGAGTCAACCTTTATAGACATTGATTTCTAGAATATCTTCTTCGGCCTTCTGGTTAGGGTTATTCTTCTTCACCAAATTCTGACCCGTATCAAGCCCTTGTGCGATCCACTCCTTCCTCACCCTTTGCCTAATGCTCGATCTTTTGTGATCTGGCCTTTCCATCCAATCCTTTCTCCTTCTTATTGTCCTTTTCCAAGGTGGTGAGGCTTGCCGTGCCCAAGATTGTGATTTCTTCAAAGGAGATTCTGGAGTATCCTGTCTTTTGCGCACAGGTTTTCTTTCTTCCCTAGGAACCGCATCTTGCCTCCATTAAAATGGGTGACACTTATCCACCCATTTCCCTCTTGAGAAAACCCACTGAGGGGTATAGTCCAGATGCCTTTCCCCTGATTCTTCCTTGATCGCTTCGTCCCCCCAACGCAATTTTGCATTCACCATGCCTTCCTCCTCTGCTTCACCAATTTTCACAATCGTGTTGCTCTGTGAACCTGCTCCACTCCACGCCATTATCATAATCCTTCTAACTCTCTTTCCTATATAATATTATATGGGGTTTGACTATAATTTCTAAGTCCTTAGAAATCAATACAAATTTTATTCATAAGTTTTCTACACATATCTTAATCAAAATCTCCTATAGACTCCAATCATATTCTTTATGCTCCTTTCACTAGATTCCTAGTTTTACATTCAATAATTTTTATATTTGGAATCTACACTTTTTTAGGTTCAAGAAATAAAATTTAAAATTTAAACTAATTATATTTTAATCTAATTGTAAACAAGAGTCATATAAATACTATGAGTATTTAAGAACAAAATTCAAACTTTTAATGCTTTGTAACACCCCTCCATTTTACCTTATGGATTGGACATTGTGTCCTTGTCTTGTTTTGTTTATGTTACTGGGTACTCAGATACTTTATCTTGTGTGTGTATTTGATCACCATTTATTGAGTGAAAGACTATGTGATGTGATTTGATTTATCTGATGATTTGTGTTACATACTTTAATGGTGTAAAGATGTTAGTTGATATAACATGTTAGTGCTTATGAGAATATTTGATGTATTGTGAAAGTGTCAGTTTTGTTGAGTGTATTGGTGAAGGGGATGGATTCGCATCACTTGCTTGCGAGAGCCCTGCGACTCTGTGATTCCTTCTTCATGGTGTGTATTTTATGTTGTTATATTTTATGATGTTGGATACTATGTTTTCAGGTTTGCAGGTACATGACATCGACTCCACCTGGTTTCACAAGTCTGAGCGTATCGATCCAATGGTTAAGTTGAAGGGAGATAGTAGCTAGGTAACATGTGTCAAGTCTACACCCTAGCCATAGTGTGTCATCAGTCATTTGTGTCGAGTCGTTGTTTGCCGTACTTTAATGCTATTTAATTTTGAAAGATTCTTGTTTTGGGAATAGATAGTTTGAATAATTACATTATATCATGTTGATGATTATTTAATTTAAATTATGCAATCTGAATAAAAGTTTATATTTAAATTAATTAATTATATTTAATTTATTTAATTGATTAAATTTAATCCAAGGGGGTTGAATTTAATTATTAAATAATTAAATTAATTAATTAAATGTGATGCAAGAAATAAAAGAATTAAAATTAACTTGGAATTTAATTTCAATTTGTGGAAATTCAATTATTTTGGAATTTCATTTCAATTAAGTTGGAATTAAATTAGAAATTGAAATTGGATTTTAAAAGCAAAGTTAGTTTTCAATTTTTGGAGTTAATTAATATTTAGATATTTTAAATTTGATATTTGCATGCAAAATCAGATTTGGTTGTGCAAGATATTTTCAATTAGGCCAGCATGTGTGAGTTTAATTATAAATTAAGAGTTGGTTGCAAAATTCATGCATAGAGAGAATTTTTAAGAGGAAAAAGTTTCTTCTGGTGTGAGAGGATAATTTTGGAAAAATTGCACAGAGGAGGGTTTTGAGGAAATTCTTGGCTATAGATTTACATTGGAGTTATTTTGGAAATCTTTGTGGTGTTTTGTGGATTTCTTTCTTGGTTGGTATCATTAAATTGTTGGATAGAACTGGAGGAGCTTTGGAGGAAGCTCTGCATCAAAATTTTCATTACCTGTAGCTTCTTGAATCAAGTTTTCTTCTGTGTTTATGTTTTGTTCTTTGAATGCTTTCAAAATTGTAGGGATTAATCAATTTATTGTTAAATCTATTGAGAAAACGAATTTGTGAATAGAAGAAAGAAATTAATTAGTTAAATTTAAACCTTTTGTTGTTTTTGTGGAAACTTCTTCGGGAAAATTGTGTAATTCTCTGTAGAAGTTAATTTATTTGAGGAAATAGATTGTTTTGTTATTTGATTCAAACCTAGGGGTTGAACAATACATTTAGATTGTTTTTAGAAAATTTAAACCTTTGTGGAAAAACAAATTTGTTTTGAAAAACTTCTGTTTTTAATTTAGATCCATTTGATTTTATTATTCTTCTTATTGTTCATGGATTCGAGAAAATAGTTTAAAAGAATTAATTTTGTTAAACCTTTGTGAAAATTGGATTTTTTGAAAAATCTCTTCAATCTATCTTGTAGTTGAAATTATGGACAGTATATATATATATACATATGTATATATATATATATTTTGTTAAATATATATATATATATACATACAATATATATATTTTATATTGCTGTTGAAAATTTATTTTTAACCCCTATGACGCCGTTCGTATGACGCTTTGGGTTTTGGGAAATCGCGGAAAATGTGAATTTCATTCGCTGTGTATTCTTTAAGTTTTGTTTGGGCCTTGGTACGGGGGTTGGGGAGGATCTACCTCCACACAGCCGCCCCCATATGGGAGTGACTGTGTGGAGGGAGACCCCCTCCACACCTCCTCTCGCCTTTCTCATGGGAGTATGGGGGGCTGCGGAAGTACAACCATGACCCTCTCCCTTCCCTCATATGTTTTTTTAAAAATTGAAACCCTCAGATATGTAATGCGCAGGCTGTGCAATTCACCTCGGTTTCGGTGCATTTAAAATGCTATAAGGATATGTGTTAGATACATTTATTAAATGTATATATATATTTTATAAATGTATATATGTATTTATATTAAATATAAATATGTAAATAGATTTAATATATATATATATATATATATATATATATATATATTATAATTAGATTGTTCTATTTTTAAAAGGGTAACATGTTTTTATGATTTATTGGAATTGATGAAATAAAATTGTAGTTGGATTAATGTTGATATGGATTATTTGTGCAATTAAATTTATAGATAAAAATGTATATTGGATGTGTCTTATTAAATAATTAATTGCATGCAATGAAAGATATAAGAAAGAATAATTAAAGAAAACATTGAGATATATATATTACATGCAATGTATACATTGGAATGTATATTTAATGGTTTGAGTAATTGGATGCATGCAATGAAAAGTTTGGAAGGGTAAATTAATAGATGAAATGGACATAGTGTGTAGTTGGAAAACTAGACGAAATATAGGATTTGGTTGGGTGATTGAAAATAATTACTTATAGAGGACTTAAGTTGGTTTCTAAAGAAAACGTTGAATTCTATTTAAATTGTTTAAATTAATATTTCTTATAATTGTAGAATGGAGACACTTATTTAATTATTTCAATTATTTTGAAAGAGAAAAAGTTTTATATTATTGTGAATAGGGATTTTAAAAGATAAGGTTGAATGCATGGTTAGATTGTTAATGAAAAGGATATTTTAAGATATTTTATAAATTGCATGTTTTAAATGGATAGTTGAAGAGACATAGATTTTGGATAGGAAATTGAAAAGATTATTGGCAATAGTTTTATGTTATATTAAAAGTTAATTATGGAGTTGTTTATAATGAAGAGACAATTAATTACCTTAATTTATTTATTTTCTATTTTGGGAAATTATATTATTGTAATTGGAATATTTATGAGATATGGATTTAGAATATCCAAAAATAGCAATATCCTCATGATTGTCTTTTATATTTAATTTCCTTGTACTTCGCAAAAGGGATGTGAATTTTTAATTATTTAAGATTCCATATTATGAAAGAGAAAATAGGGTTTAAGATTATTTTCGATGATCTAGTTATCATACCTTTGACTTTGTAAACGTTACCTATTGAATGAGTATGGATTTAGGAAATCCAAATATTAGATTTGATTAATGACTTGATGCTTTTGTAGCTATGTTGTCATGTCATATTTTGGGATGTGGGATTATGTGTTAGTCCAATATTTTAAGTCTTCCAGAGAATCTTAGAGGATCTAAGAGGGTTGTCATTTTCCTTATGTCAACCAGTTGCTTGTCCCTTGGGTAGTGCATGGTGTCTTATCAGTATTTACCCGATTTCCACGAACAGGGTTGTTTTGTACGTCCTATGAAAGGAATGGTCTACGTGTTTAGGTTGCCTCAATTTGTTGGAGTGAATTCCTTTATTTTGTTTCCTCCTTGTGATGGAGTGGTTTTGATACCTAGGTTGTATGCGCTTGTGATTCCCTTGGTGGATAGTTTGTTTGTGTGTTGTCGAATAGAAGAGTGGCTTCCATTAGGGGCTAGAGCCTGGAAGATGTAGGATTTGGGTAACCTATGGAAGTGAGTTTAATCAAGTGATAACTAAAATTGAAATGAAAATTTGGGAAGTACTACACACTAAAAAGATAAGTTCTAGCTTCATTCATAGTCAAGTGCTAGTTAAGGCTTGGAATGAGTGGAAAGGCCTAAATGGCATAGTCATCTATCTTGTCAGTACGAGAGGTATTTGATTCCGCACTAGTAAGTATGAGGGCTGAGGGTCGGTAGAGGTCACCAGGATCACCGGAGCCTATGAAGATCCGTAGAGGGTAACTTATTATGAGTTGTGCGATGACACTTTGTCTAGGACAACTATTTCTTAGTATTTTATGTTATGTGTATGGTTTTCTAAACATACTTGATCTATTTTATGTCTGGAAGCAATGTGACCTATGTCAGTGATGTGAGAGTTGTTCTTGTGTTGGACTGGAGTTGTTCTTATGTTGTACTTTTGTTTGGTTGAGTCTGCCTATGGTTGAGGTTGTAGATCTTTGTCCATGTTTCTTTGTTACTATCTCCTAGCATGGGGGGTGGGCCTTCGGGTACCACTTGGTTGGGTGGAACATGCACCAAATCATTAGGTCCCCATTGATCTTCAGTACTTGGTGGTGAGATATACAGATGGACAACTCGCGGTTCTTGTTGTTATTCTTGCATTGTATTATTTTTGATTGTATAAGTTATTTTATCCCTCTTATGTTTATGAGGTGGAATTCTGTAATTGTAACCTTATGTAATATTGCCTCATTCTGGGAATGAGTGATGTAACTATTGGATTAAGTAAATGATTATGAAATTGTATATTGAATGTTTATCTTATTAAGTTATGTTGTATGATGCTTATTTCATAAAGTATATGTAATACCCCTCTGTTTTGCTTTTTGTTCGGTTTTCTTTATGTTATGTTTGGTTGCAGTTACTTTGATACTGGATACATTTTGTTATGATGTTTTGATCGCTACTATTGAGCGACAACTATTATTATGGGATGTGGTTATCTGATTATTGTTTCACATGCATTATGGATTAATGATGTTGTAAATATATCATGAGATGTTATTATGAGATTATTGGATTATGATGGAAGTGTCAGTTTTAATGAGTGTATGGGCGAAGAGGATGAGTTTGCATCACTCCCTTGCGAGCGCCCTGCGAATCCATAATTCCTTCTTCACGGTGTGTATTATATACTGGATATATTGTATGATGTTGTTTACTTGGTTTCAGGATTGCAGGTACATGACATCGACTCCACCTGGTTTCATAGGTTTGAGTGTGTCGATCCAACGGTTAAGTTGAATGGGAGATAGTAGCTAGGTAACATGTGTCAAGTTTACACCCTAGCCTTAGTGTGTCATCAGTCGTGTGTGTCGAGTCATTGTCTGCCTTGTTTTAATGTTATTTAATTCTGAAAGATTCTTGATTTGGAAATAGATATTTAGAATAATTGCATTTAAATCATGTTGATGGTTATTTAATTTAAATTATGCAATGTGGATAAAAGTTTATATTTAAATTAATTAATTATATTTTATTTATTTAATTAATTAAATTTAATCCAAATGGGTTGAATTTAGTTATTAAAAAATTAAATTAATTAATTAAACGTGATGCAAGAAAATGAAAGGGAATAAAAGAATTAAAATTAATTTTGGAATTTAATTTCAACTTGTGAGAAATAAATTAGAAATTGTAATTAAATGTTTACTTGGGAAATGAGTTTCAACTTTGGAAATTAATTTATTATTTGAAATTGCATTTTAAATTGAAAGTGGGTTTTCGAAAATTGGAATTGAAATTGAAATTAATATCTAATTTGCATGCAATGTGAATTAGGGTTGTAAAAATTGAAATTGAAATTGAAATTGAAATTAATATCTAATTTGCATGTAATAGGCATGTTTTAATTTTAGGGCAAAAAAAAAAGTCTTTAGGAAAATTCATTTTTATAGTAGAGAATTTTTTTTGAAAAATTTGCACAAAGAAGGGTTTGAAGAAAGTTTTGATTGTAGAATTGATTGGAGGAAAGATTGTTTGTATTTGTTGGGTTTTGGATTGGATTCGTTGAAGGATTGAAGAAAATTCAGGAAATCTTTGCAGGAGGCTTGCATCAGAAATTAATTTTTTCCTGTAGCTTCTTGATCCAGGTTTTCCTCTTTGTGTTTTATTGTTCATTGGTTACTTTAAAATAGTAGTGATTAAAGATTTGTTTATTAAATATGTTTTAGAAAATAAATCTATTATTAGAAGAAAAGAATTAAATAAATTTACAGCTTTTGTCTTTGTGAAAATTCTTGAATGAAAATTGTGAAAACCTCAGTTGAATTTAAATTATTTGAGAAAATCGATTATTCTGTTATTGAAATCAAACATAGAGATTGAACAATGCATTTAGAATGTTTTTAGAAAATGTAACCTCTGTAGGAAATAAACCTCTGTAGAAAATCAAATTTATTTTTGAAAACCCTCTGTAGAAATTAGGTGGTGAAACCTTGAGGATTTAGAAACTTATGGTTTTAATTTAGATCCATTTGATTTTTTCTTCTAATTGTTCATGAATTTGAGAAAATAGTTTAAAAGAATTAAATTATTAAGATCTTTGTGAGATTTGGTTTTTCTGGAAAAAGGTTTCACAATTTCACCTGTAGGTGAATATTTACACAAAATTTTTCCCTATTTATTTATTGTTGAAATTCATTTATATATATATATTATATATATACATATATATGTTTGTATATATATATATATATATATAATTTGCATATATTAAAATGTACAGATTTAAATATAATTTCCGCCATCCATACGATGTTTCTTTTAGTAAGAATCTTTTGAAATTCTGAATTTTATCTTTCATCGCCATTTGTTTTAGACTTAGGGTTTTTTATATTTTTATGGGGAGGCTTGGGAGGTGCTGCCTCCACCGTCGCCCCCATGAGGGGACGACTATGGAGGGAGACCTCCGCAACCCTCTCCCCATACACCTTTAAGGCGTGACCTGGTTGGAGGAGGGTCGGCTGTGACACAGCCGCTCCTTCCCATAAACTTTGGTTGCGGTGTGGATACGAATCATTGACGGTTCGTCTGCTCCTTCCTCCAAATCACATACTATGTTTTGTTATTTTTGATTTATTTTGTCCGCCCCTCCCCAATGTAAATGCATTTGGGGTTATTTTAACTCGCCTCTCATATATTCGAATTTGATTTTGATTATAATGGATATTTTTATTATTTGAAATCCGGATGTTAATCCGATTTGAATATAATGTATATATAATATATATGTATAAACATAATTTATATATATATACTGTATATATGTTGTATATTGTTATTTCATATTATTTCAATATAATAATTTGGTAAAATAGATATTTGATATTTAATTTCAATGAAAATTATAATATTTAGTATTTAAATATTAAATATTTATAGTTAGTAAAATGAATAATAATTACAGTATAATTTGAATATTTAGAAAGAATGTTTTAAAACATTGTAGTTGTAATTAAATATTTGGATAACATAAGCATTGGAAAATTAGTCATGGAATATTAACATAATTTATTAAAATAATGTATTTGTGTAATAAAATATATTAATATATATAGTTGATGTATATATATACATGAATATTTCAATTAGGAGTATATTTAGTATTTATTTTGTTTTATGTAAGTGCATGTAATTTAGCTTTCCAAGGAAATTTGAAATGATAAGTTTTGAATACAAGGGCAATTAAATAAGGGAAAAGATATTTAAATATATATTGCATAGTTGTAGAAATATTTATATTTGAATGTTTGATTAATTAATGAGATTTAATTGGAAACAATATGAATGCATGGTTAAATAGTCAAGCCAAAATATATTTTCATACATTAAGATTTTGATGTTTTTAAATAGAGAATTGAAAAGATGTAGATTTTGGAAAGAAAATTGAATATAGTATTTTCAATAGTTTATGTTGTATTAGAAGTAAATTTTAGGAACTAATTATATTGAAAAAGGAAAATAGTTAGTATGTTTTATTTATTCCATAGAGCAATTTAATTTATTGTGAATCGAATATTAAAGAATATATGTAATTAAATTTATTAATATATATATATATATATGGTGTCTATGTAATATGGAACATATATCTATATATAGTGTAAACTCATTAACGTATTTTATTTTAATAAGATGCATGCAATATATTATTGCATAGAGATTTAAAAATGGATTGATTAGTGTATGTGGAAAATAGATAGAGAAACAATATTTTATTATATTAAAGTGATTGAATGTTTTAAATAGAAAATTGAATGAGATGTAAGATTTGGTTAGGAAATGGAAAGAGTTACTTGCATGGATTTGTGTCGATTTAAAAGTAAATTAAGAAGTTGTTTATATTGATGAGGCAAATAGTTATTTTAGTTTATTATATTTCAATTAGAGCAATTAATTTGTTGTGAATGAAATAAGAAAGAGATATGGATATAGAATATCCAAAAAATAGTAACTTTCTCGTGATTGCCTTAAATGTTCTAGTTTCTCTGTATTTTGTAAAGGGATGTAAGTTTAAATTGTTTGAGACTTTCTATAATGGAAATAGAAATATGGGTATATGATTATTTGAGTTAACCCTGTAAGTGTGTCTTTGACCTTGTTAATGTTACCTATTGAATGAATATGGATTTAGGAAATCCAAATATTAGATTTGATTAATGACTTGAATGCTTTCGTTGCTATGTCGTCAAGTTGCATTGTGGGTTTTGGAATTTAGTGTTAGTCCTAAATTATAAGTCTTCTAGAAGAACTTAGAGGATAAGGGTTGTTGAATCTTTATGCCATCCAGTTGTTTCCCCTTGGGTAGTGCATGGTGTCTTTTAGTAATTTTCCCGATTTCTACGAACGAGAATGTTTTGTACCTCCTATGAAAGGAGTGGACTATGTGGTTGTTGCCTCCAAAATGTTTGGAGTGAGTTCTTTTATTTATTTCCTCCTTGTGTTGGAGTGGTTGATGCTTAGTTTGTATACACTTGTGTTTTCCCTTGGTGGATTGTGTGGGTGAGTGTTGTCGAATAAAAGAGTAGCTTTTGTTAGGGGCCGGAGCCCAAAGTGGTAAACCGGGTAACCTTCAGAAGTGAGTTAATCAAGTGATAATTAAATTAATGTACTTATATGATTAGGATGCATTCACACTAATCAAGATAATTTAATCCTCACTCATAGACACAAGGGATCGTTTAGACTTGGGATGAGTGGGAAGGCCTAGAATGGCATAGTCATTTATCTTGTCAGTACAAGAGGTATTTGATGCCGCATGAGTGAGTATGAGGGTTGAGATTTGGTTGAGGCCACCAGGATTACTGGAGCCTATGAAGGATGCCCAGAGGAGATCTCATGACTACTATGCGATGACACTCTATCCAAGACAACTGTGGTTAATTGTTTTATGTGTATGGTTCTATGAACATACTTGATTATTATTATGTCTGGAAGCAATGTGACCTATGTCAGTGATATTGGAGTTGTACTTGATTTGTACTTGTATGGTGATTGAGTTGTACTTGTTAGTTCATTTGTTTGGTTATATCGGTATGAGTCAGCCTTTGGTTAGTGGTTGTAGATCTTTGTCCATGTTACTTTGTTACTATCTCCTAGCATGGGGGGTGGGCCTTCGGGTACCACTTGGTTGGGTGGAACATGCACCAAAACCATTGGGTCCCTATTGATCTTCAGTACTTGGTGGCGAGACATCCAGATGGACGACTCGAGTTCTTATGTTATTCTTTCGTTGTAATATTTCATTTTGTATAAGTTATTTTATCCCTCGTATGTTTATGAGGTGGAATCCTGTAATTGTAACCTTATGTATTATTGCCTCATTCTAGGAATGAGTGATTTAACTATTAGTTTAAGATAATGATTATGAGATTGTATCTTGGTTGATTATCTTATTACGTTATGTGGGATTCTTATGATGTATGATGTTTACTTCATAAAGTTTATAATGCTATGGTTATATGTAATATGTATGTGTGGGTTTAAGTAATCCTAACCTTGTAGCCTTAGAGGTTGTTGTTAATTAGTAAGTGAATGTGTATGTTAAATGCACTTTATAAAAAAAAATTGGTTCGCTTAAGATGTTAATTGCAACTTTCTTTAAGGTTACTTGGTGGGGCATTATAGTATATAAGATGCTATGGTTATATGTATTATGTTTGTGTGGGTTTTAGTAATCCCAACCTTGTAGCCTTAGAGGTTGTTGTTAATTAGTAAGTGAATGTGTATGTTAATTGCACTTTTAAAAAAATTGGTTCACTTAAGTCGTTAATTACAACTTCCTTTAGGATTACATGGCGGGGCATTACATGCTTAATTTGAAACATTTGTTGAAATTAGTGTTAAAATTATTTATATTTCCTTAGAAAAATATCTTTAAAATTCGTAGACAAATTTTGAGATCTCCTCAAAGTTTAAGTTAATTAAACATATGTGTAATATTCTCTATGTTTTTATAATAGTTGGATCTCAAATCTCATGCATTCTCTTCTTCGAGTAGAAACCCTAGAACAAGAGCTTATTTAATTATCTAATAATATCTATATAAATAATATAATTTAATTCAATGGGGTTGTGCTTAAATGGAAAGGCCATAAGGTTTTCAAGATAGAGATCAATGTTTGAATCCCCAAAGTGACATTTTAAGTTAGAATTCCATTGTGGCTTATTAGTTGAAAAAACCTGATTAAGTGGTTCTAAGTTGATTATGTTGAAGGAGAGGAGGTTCCCCTTGTGATCTCCTTTGGTTTGGGGCCAATCTAAATAATCCCTTCTTAGTAATAAAAAAATAAAAAATAAAACTTATATATATTTTTTATATAATTCAATATATGAATAGTCTCTAACCAAAATAAATACAATATTTAAATTTTATTTATAATAATTGTTCTCTAATTTTTTATTATGGGAAAAGAAGGTTTTGAAGGGGGCTCGAAACCCTTTACAAAAAGAAGGAAGCTTGATAGATATTACATTAGGAAGTGGCCCCAAAGACAAAAAGTAGACAAAAACACTAATAAGAAATTAGCAAACAAGAAACAAGAAAGCATCAAACACCAAGCAAACCAAAATAGAACAACCGCTATAGTAGTTTCTTTAGGATCCTCACCACATCTAGGTCTTTAGTGATAACCTTGTTGTAGTGCCTCTCATGTTACTGCTATTCTCATGATACTTTTCTGTGTGGTTGATATTGTTTGTATATTGGTTATGTTTGATGCATACTTGAGACTATGTTGGTTATTGTTTCACCATGTTATTTGGTGTGTTGACAGTTCTGCTTATTGGAATTGGTTGATTATGACACTGGTTATTATTGCTTATGATATGTGGACATTTGTGTTTGATGTTATGTTGGATATACAACTGCTTACTTATTGTTTAATGATGATATTGTTTAGAATATGGTTATTATTTGAGGTTCTAGTGAGAGGGACGATGTTGCATCGCTCATCTATGAATGCCTTGTTACACTACAATTCTCTCTCACGGTGTGTTTGGTATTATATTTATGTTGTTTTGACACTTGGTTTTACGCAGGATTGCAAGTACCGGATACCGACTCCACCTGCACTGACGGGTTTGAGCGTGCCTTACATACCCAATGGATATGATGTGGTTTAAGGAGTTGACAAAAAAAGATTCATCGTTTGTGTCTGTCACCCCCTCATTGTTTGATGATGTTGTTCATTGGTAACCCGTTCCATTATGGTATTGTTTTGGTTCATGTCGTTTGTTTTAATGTGTTAATTGTGTGGTTTTGTAACATTCATCGTTATTCTTTTATCGGTTAATTTAATTTAATGATGTTCATTATTGTTGTAATTAATGTAATTAAAGTATTTTTAATTATTAAAGTGATTTGTGAAGGTGTTAAGTATCTGATTAAATATTAAATTAGTTGTAAATTTAAATGTTTTGTTGATTTAAATGAATATTGAATTATAATTTTGTCAATATTAAATATTTTAATTGAAGATGGAATAATATTTTAATTGCAATATTGTTAATTTTTAAATTAGTGTTTAGATAATATTATTTATTTATTTTAAGGGAATAAGGAAGATAGAGGTGGAAGGTGATTCAACTATTACAGTGAATGCAATCAAAACAACAGTGACTCCTAATTGGAGATTAAAAGCATTGTTGGATAGAATACTAACCATTTTAGAATACTTTGAATGTTTCACCATTAATCATGTGTACAGGGAGACAAATGGGGAGGCTGATGAACTTTCAAAACTTGTAGCAGAAGGTACAAAATTAAGGTGGTGGAAATTTTCAAAAGAAGAGGAGGATCGAGGAGAAGGGGAAGACCTCCCAACAACAGGTAGTAGGCTGAATAATCATCTCATACTCCACGAAGAAGAGGAAGGCCTACTGGACATAAAAGAGAGCAAAATTCCTCTTCATCAAATCATAAGAGGAGGAAGACTTCCACACATCGCTGAGAAGATTATGCAGATGAAAAATCATGGATAGTACATTTTTGGATTTAATGAATTTTGAAAGTTGATATGTTTGAACTGTAATGCCTCGCCAAGTAACCTTAAAGGAAGTTGCAATTAACGTCTTAAGCGAACTAAATTTTTTTTTATAAAGTGCATTTAACATACACATTCACTTACTAATTAACAACAACCTCTAAGGCTACAAGGTTAGGATTACTTAAATCCACACAAACACATTACATAAAACCATAGCCTTATGAACTTTATGAAATAAACTTCATACATCATAAGAATACCACATAACATAATAAGATAATCAACCAAGGTATAATCTCATAAACATTATCTTAATCCCATAGTTACATCGCTCATTCCCAAAATGAGACACTAGTACAAATGTATTCAATTACATAACTCCACCTCATAAACATAAGAGGGATAAAATAACTTGTACAAGTTAAAATATTACAATGCAAGAAATTACAACAAGAACTGCGAGCTGTCCATCTGGATGTCTCGCCACCAAGTACTGAAGATCGATGGGGACCCAACGGTTTTGGTGCATGTTCCACCCAACCAATGTGGTACCCGAAGGCCCACCCCCCATGCTAGGAGATAGTAACAAAGTAACATGGACAAAGATCTACTACCTCTAACCAAAGGCAGACTCATACTGACTCAAACTGACATAACCAAATAAATGCAATCAATATGTACAAATCCAGTTCAACTCAAGAACAACACAAGTACAAATCAAACATCACTGACATAGGTCACATTGCTTTCAGACATAAAGTAGATCAAGTATGTTCAAATAACCATACACATAAAACAATTAACAGTAGTTGTCCTAGATAGAGTGTCATCGCAAGGTTTGTCATGAGATCTCCTCTGGGCATTCTTCATAGGCTCCGGAAATCCTGGTGGCCTCAACCAAATCCCGACACTCATACTCACTCAAGCGGAATCAACTACCTCTCGTAAGGACAAGATAGTTGATCTTGTCATTCCAAGCCTTCTCACTCATCCCAAGTCTAAACAAACCCTTGTGTCTATGAGTGAGGATTAAATTATCTTGATTAATGTGAATGCATCCTAATCATCTAAGTACATTGATTTAATTATCACTTGATTAACTCACTTTTGAAGGTTACCCAGTTTACCACTTTGGGCTCCAACCCCTAACAAAAGCCACTCTTCTAATGGACAACGCACTCACAACCAATCACCAAGGGAAACACAAGTGCATACAAACTAGGCATCATAACCACTCCAACACTAGGAGGATACAAATAATAGAAACTCACTCCAAACATCTTGGAGGCAACAATCACATAGTCCACTCCTTTCACAGGAGGCAACAAGATGAAACCACATAACAAGGTCACTCCATACAAGGAGACATGGATCCTATAATCCGCTCCTAAATCAAAGAGGTGCAAACATCCCCATTCATGGGTAAAATTGAAAAAACGCCATGCACTACCCAAGGGGAAAATAACAAGATGGCATAAATATTCAACAACCCTTATCCTCTAAGTTCTTCTGGAAGACTTATAATTTAGGACTAACACTAAATCCCAAAACCAACAATGCAACTTGACGATATAGCAACAAATGCATTCAAGTCATCAATCAAATCTAATATTTGGATTTCCTAAATCCATACTCATTCAATAAGTAGTGTTGACAAAGTCAAAGACACGATAACTAGATCATCTAAAATAATCATAACCTCTATTTCCTTTTTCATTATTGGAAATCTAAAACAATTAAACTTACTTCCCTTTACTGAATACAAAGAATTAAATCCTTTAAGATAAGCATGAGGAAGATACTACTTTTGGATATACTAAATCCATATCTCTTTCATAATCCAATCACAATGATTCAATTAATCTAAATAGAAATTAATTAAATAACATAATTGATTACCTCATCAATAAAACAACTTCTTAATTTACTTTTAAATCAACACAAATCTATGCAAGTAAACTTTTTCCATTTTCTAACCAAATCTTACATCTCATTCAATTTTCTATTTAAAACATTCAATCACTTTAATATAATAACATATTGTTTCTCTATCCATTTTCCATATACACTAATCAATCCATTTTTAAATCTCTATTCAATAATACATTGCATGCATCTCATTAAAATAAAATACGGTAATGAATTTTACACTTAATATATATATATGCTCCATATTATATAGACACCAAATATATATATAAATAAATTTAATTACATATATTCTTTAATATTCCATTCACAATGACTAGATTACTCTATGGAACTAAATAAAACATAATAACTATTTGCCTTTTTCAATATAGTTAGTTCCTAAATTTTACTTCTAATGCAACCTAACACTATTGCAAACAATCCTTTCAATTTTCTATCTGGAGTCTATGTCTCTTCAACTATCCATTTAAAAACATGCAATTTCATCAATGTATAAAAATATCTTTTGGCTTATCTATTTGACCATGCATTCATATTGTTTCTAATTAAATCTCATTAATTAAAATAAACATTTAAATATAAATAATTTTATAATTCTTCAATATATTTAAATATCTTTTTCTTTATCAATTTTGACCATACATTCAAAACTTATCTTTTAAACTTTTCATGCAAAGCTAAATTACACGCCCTTCAATAAAATAAGGTAAATACTAATTGAAAATAGTCATGGATATATATATACATTTCAATATATTTTCTTCAATCATATTAACAAAATAAATATTTTCTTTTAAATCAAATAATTACTTCTATTAAAAAATATCTTTCTCTATACATTTTCTACACATACTAATCATTTTTTTTAGAACACTAATAATACCCAATTTGCAAACAACAAAATAAAATAAGATAAAATATTATTTATTCTCTCAAATGGATATATACCTTCAATATAGATATACTAAATATAAATTAATATATTTAAATATATTTAATCATTAACATATCTTCTATTCTTTACAGAATATCAAATTGTTTAACTCAAAATAAAATATCCCTTATTATCAATTTTTCAAAAAATATATATATTTTTCCAATTAAATCAAATTAATAATTAGACTTTTTACATATGAATTTAAATTCCATAATTAAATTTTAAATTATGCATTCTTTAAATCAAATATTTAATTCCTTCAATTAAACTTTAATATGCCATTTTAAAATAAACAATAATTTTCCCATATGTTTATAATTTTAATTCCACTAATCTAATATACAAATTTTATTTAAAATAATATTTTGATATTATAATAACAATACATAAAATATTAATATTTATAAATATCAATTTATTATTATTTTATTTTCAGAGCAGCCATGGGAAAATAACTTAACAACAGTCTCATGTTTCAAGCATAACTCAAAAACTACGATCTGGGTATTTACGATTTTTTGACAGGGATAAGAAAATTTCAAAATGCAAAAATATTTTAAATTTCCTTACAACCCAGTTTGTGTAAGTAGAGTTATAGGCGACGCAACTAGGCCATTTTACCATGAAAAATATAACTATACTGCAGATTTTAAAATCCATTTTTTAATAATAAACAGAAGGTTTTATTTTCTAAAAACATTCTAAATGCATTGTTCAATCTCTATGTTTGATTTCAATAACAACAAAATCAATTTTCTCAAATAATTTAACTTCAATTGAGGTTTTCACAATTTTCACTCAAAATTTTTCACAAGCAAAGGCTGTAAATTTGTTTAATTCTTTTCTTTTAATATCAAATTTATTTTCTAAAACAGATTTAACAAACAAATCTTTAATCATTTCTATTTTAAAGAAAAACAATCAAGAACAATAAAACACAAAGAGGAAAACCTGGTACAAGAAGCTACAGGAAAAGATGAATTTCTGATGCAAGCCTCATCCAAGGATTTCCTGAATTTTCTTCAATCCTCCAATAAATCCAATCCAAAACCCAACAAATGCAAACAATATTTCCTTCAATCAATTCTACAATCAAACTTTCTTCAAACCCTTGTGCAAATTTTCTAAAATTTCTTCCCTGTTGTAAAAATGTATTTTTTTTTCTTTTCCAAAAGACTTTTCTGCCCTAAAATTAAAACATGTATTCCTTATAAATCAAAATACCTAATACAACCCTAATTCACATTACATGCAAATTAGATATTTCAATTTCAATTTTTACAACCCTAATTCACATTATATGCAAATTCGATATTAATTTCAATTTCAATTTTTACAATCTTAATTCACATTACATGCAAATTAGATATTAATTTCAATTTCAATTTAAAATGCAATTTGAAATAATAAATTAATTTCCAAAGTTGCAACCAATTTTCTCAAATAAATATTTAATTACAATTTCTAATTTAATTCCCACACGTTGAAATTAAATTCCAAATTAAATTTTAATTCTTTTATTTCTTTTCATTCTCTTGTATCATGTTTAATTAATTAATTTAATTATTTAATAAGTAAATTCAACCTCTTGGATCAAATTTAATTAATTAAATAATTTAAATATAATTAATGAATTTAAATATAAAATTTTATCCACATTGCATTATTTAAGTTAAATAACCATCAATATGATTTAAATGCAATTATTCTAAATATCTATTTCCAAATCAAGAATTCTTCAGAATTAAATAACATCAAAGCAAGACAGACAATGACTCTACACACACAACTGACGACACACTAAGGCTAGAGTGTAAACTTGATACATGTTACCTAACTACTATCTCCCGTTCAACTTAACCGTTGGATCGACATGCTCAAACCTGTGAAAGCAGGTGGAGTCGATGTCATGTACCTGCAATCCTGCAACCAAGTAAACAACATCATACAATATATCCAACATATAATACACACCGTGAAGAAGGAATTACGGATTTGCAGGGCGCTCGCAAGCGAGTGATGTGAAACCGTCTTCTTCACCAATACACTCATCAAAATTGACACTTCCATCATAATCCAGGAATCTCATAATAACATCTCATGTTAACTCTACAACATCATTAATCCTTAATGCAAGTGAAACAATAATCAGATAACCACATCCCATAATAATAGTTGTCGCTCAATAGTAGCGATCAAAACATCATAACAAAATGTATCCAGTATCAAAGTAATTGCAACCAAACATAGCATAAAGCAACTTGAACAAGAAGCAAAACGGAGGGGTATTACATGAACTCTCTATGGCTTGATAACTTAATTCTCTGTATGTAACTGAAAACTTTCAATGATTAATATATTGACCTTGCTATTTATCGATAAAAAAATAAATAAAAAAATATTGTTTATTTATTTATTATTAGGTATTTAATCAAAAAGAAAATTTAAGTGATATTGCCTAATTTGAAAAGTTAAAAAAAAAAAAAAAACGAAGAAGCTATTTACATGCAATTACATGCATTGGTTCGAACTGGAAAAGTTGTTGATTTTATATGTGGTTTTAGATTTAGTTTGTTTTTTTTGGGTTTTCTTGAATAAATAATTACTTTATTGGGAGTAGAAAAGAAGAGAGTTTTGGGGATTATTTTTGACAAGGAAAATTTATTTTGAAGAAGAAGAAAATTGTCTTTGCAAGAATCATTTTCTTAGTTAAATATAGTTTTGGGGATTGGAGATTGTTTCACTAAGAGGATTAAATTATGAAGCGGATCAATTTTTGGATTTCGTGGTTCCGTTAGAGTCATTTTTGATAGAAATCTTCAAGTTGTGTCGTTCGTTCTTGCTAGTGCTTCCTATTCAAATTTCTATTTCTATTTTTTTTAAACAATATAATGAATGGTTTTGTTTTGCCTGATCTGATGGAGTAGAGTTTAGATGGATTTACATCTTTTAATATCTGATTTGGTACTATATGAATTCAAAATTCAAATATTTATGGGAGGCTTTTATTTTGGAAGGCATTGAATTGGTATATGTGTTTTTTTTTCTAGTCTAATAGAAAATGTAGAAAAAAAACTGTATTGTCTCTCCTTAGAGCGACTTTTTGAAGTTTCCTCATTGTAAATTAGTTTGTTGTATAAAGGGAGTAAGATGGGTTTAGTTTATTAATTTGCATGGAATGAAATTTTGAAATGGCAGTATAAGCCACGACCTCTCTTGTTGCCATCCTTGTTTGGATGTGTAAGCTTGCATATCTCTCATATATACATATATCTGACCCTTCCTCTTTGGCGTCCCATGTCAAACAATTTGGTCATTCCTAACCTCGAAGATTTACTTCATGTAATAAGACATATGAAAGGAAATTATTCCCCACAACTAAACATGAAAATAAACAATATATTGATCCATGGTTGAGTAATAAAGATAGGAATGCAAACATATCTTCACAGATTGAGGGCGAGTTCACTTAGTGAGTATTGCAGTTCATGCCTTTCCCAAAAGGCATATGAAGAATCCCTTTACATCCCCATTTCTCCATCTTCTATTAAAATTGCATAATTTCCCCGTTCACTCTTTTTTTATATATATACACTTTTGCATGTTGGTTGGATTTGAAACAATGATTAAATATTGCTTTTGGTATGCTGTAAAAATAGCAGGCTTGGGTGATTGCATATTCTCATTTTTAGTTGAAAATTAGTGTCTAAATAAGACATATATATGTAGTCGTATATGTATATCGTGGAAAGAACTTAGTTGTTAAATGTTATTATATATGTTTGTACGCTGATATATGATCTATAAACTCAGATCTAAAATATAATTATTGTGAATTCAAAATTCTGAAATTAAAATTAATATATATGTATACATAATGAATATAAATGTGTTCTATTTTATGATGTGAAAATAATAATAATCTAAAGTTATATTTGTAGAATAAAATGTATTAGTTAATATTGAAATGGTGAAATCATTATTCTGTAATCAATATGATTAGTGAAAAAGGAAACATGAATTGATACTAGTAATAGTGATAATTTATCATTCACACATTCTTTTTCAATTAATTAGATGTGTAAATTGGATGCTTGTGTATTTAAAAAGTGTGATTTTATTTATGCATTGAAATCAATTGATAATCCTTGTCATAATTTAGATTAGAAAGATGTATTGTTTTGAATACATTTGTGTTTGAGAAATGTTATTATCCTTCGATGAATGTGATTATCTTTTGATTTTTGATTTGTTCAATGGAGGCGATATATGATGTTTAGTTTAATATTATGGGTTGGTTTATCTTTGTTTGACCTTGTGTCATGGGAACCCATGTTTTGATGCTCGTTTTCTTAGTCTTATGTTTCAGATATATGGATAGAAGTTTTAGTAACTTCTAGAGGCTAAGGGAGAAAACTTGTTTGTTTGGGCACTCTGCTGGTTTATGCATCTATTGACTTATGTTATTTTATTTGTGGGAAGTACCTCCTTTGTACTTGGTTCAGTGATATGGTATGTGTTTGTGAGATGGTTCATGCCTCGCATGTTGTGTGTTATGTACACCTTGATTTTATGTGAGATGAGGTACACCCCTTGCTTTGTATTTGGTTTTGGTGTCGTAGGGAGAGTGACTCTTCATGGGGGCCGACACACAAAGGGGCTGTCAAGATAACCCATGGAATATTTTTCTAAACAAGTGATAACTTAATTGACGAGCTAGTGGGATTGGGTAGTTAAACACTAAATAAGATTAATTATGTGCCTCACCCATGCCACTAGTGCTTTCACAGGCTAAGGATGGGATGAGAAGACCTAGTTGGTAAGATCAATTCCTTGTCCTCACGAAAGGTAAGTGGTTTCACATGAGTCACCCTATGGAGTGACGCCTTCAGATAGGCAGTTGAGATAACCATAGATGGAGGCGACACCTGGTGATAGGTTGTCTAGATAATTCATGTAAGGCCATGCAATGATACTCTCCTATTGCACCCATTTACCTTTCCTTTCTTTAGTTTCCTCTGGGAGTGTTGTTGCATTTGTTTAATGTTGTTATGTGCTGGAGTTGTGTTAGCCTTGTCTTCTTAACCTTTTTTTGGATGTGGGTCCTTTCTTGTCATCTCCTAGCACAGGGGGTGGGCCTTTGGGTCCACATGGTCGGGTGGAATGTGTTATGCACCCCATTGGGTTTCTAGGTTGTGTTCATGAAGTGAGGAGTGGAAGAAAATGTAGATATTCTAGGACTTCACTTGATTATAGATTGTCCTATGCCTTTTACTTTATTCATCAATGATGTATTATTCTTATACTTGATGTACTCTTCCCGTGGATATAAGGGAAGATTTTTGTACTATACTATTGTATCTTTGATGTGTTTTATCTATGGAAATATGATCCACAATTGTAATATTGAACTATGAATTTCAGATGTAATAAAGTGATGTATGTGCTTTATCATCTCATTTGATTATGGAAGATTGTATGCTTATCATTATGTTATCTTGTGAATGTATGCTTCTATCATTTATTCACTTGGAATTTAGTTTGTAATGATATTTTTGGTTGGGAATGTTTACAAGTAATGCAAGCCTCTAACCCCATGGGACTAGTTAGGCGTCGTTATGTAATGTTGTATGATTATTTAATTAATGGTTATTGCATAGTTGTTATCTTTAAAAAATATTGTCCCATGTTTGCTTAGTTGGTTGTTGTCCTATGGGGTTTGCATGGTGGGGCATTATGTAATGCCCCGCCAAGTAACCTTAAAAGGAAGTTGCAATTAACATCATAAACGAACCAATTTTTTTTTTATAAAGTGCATTTAACATACACATTCACTTACTAGTTAACAACAACCTCTAAGGCTACAAGGTTAGGATTACTTAAACCCACACATACATATTACATACAACCATAGCATTATGAACCTTATGATATAAACATCATACATCATAAGAATACCACATAACATAATAAGATAATCAACCAAGATACAATCTCATAAACATTATCTTAATCCAATAGATACATCACTCATTCCCAGAATGAGGCAATAGTACAAAAGATTACAATTACAAAATTCCACCTCATAAATATAAGAGGGATTAAATAACTTATACAAGTTAAAATATTACAATGCAAAAAATTACAACAAGAACCGCGAGCTGTCCATTTGGATGTCTCGCCACCAAGTACTGAAGATCGATGGGGACCCAACGGTTTTGGTGCATGTTCCACCCTACCAATGTGGTACCCAAAGACCCACCCCCCATGCTAAGAGATAGTAACAAAGTAACATGGAAAAAGATTCTACTACCTCTAACCAAAGACAGACTCATATTGACTCATACTGTTATAACCAACCAAATGAATTAACAAGTACAACTCATTCACCATACAAGTACGAATCAAGTACAACTCAAGTACAATACAAGTACAAATCAAATATAATACAAGTACAAATCAAATACAATACAAGTACAACTCCAACATCACTGACATAGGTCACATTGCTTCCAGACATAAAGTAGATCAAGTATGTTCAAATAACCATACACATAAAACAATTAACAACAATTGTCATAGATAGAGTGTCATCGCAAGGTTTGTCATGAGATCTCCTCTGGGCATTCTTCATAGGCTCCGGCACAAGTAATCCTGGTGGCCTCAACCGAATCCCAGCACTCATACTCACTCATGCGGAATCAACTACCTCTCGCAAGAACTAGATAGTTGATCTTGCCATTCCAGGCCTTCTCACTCATCCCAAGTCTAAATAAGCCCTTGTGTCTAGGAGTGAGGATCAAATTATCTTGATTAATGTGAAGTTAATCCTAATCTTCTAAGTATATTATTTTAATTATCACTTGTTTAAATCACTCTTGAAGGTTATCCAGTTTACTTCTTTGGGCTCTGGCGCGTAACAGAAGCCACTCTTCTATTCGACAACACACATCCAAACAATCCACTAAGGGAACCACAAGTGCATACCAACTAGGCATCATAATCCACTTCAACACAAGGAGGATACAAATAATAGAGCTCACTCCATACATCTTGGAGGAAACAACACATAGTCCACTCCTTTCACAGGAGGTACAAAATATCTCACTCCAAACATCTTGGAGGCAACAACACATAGTCCACTCCTTTCACAAGAGCTACAAAAAATCTCACTCCAAACATCTTGGAGGCAACAACACATAGTCCACTCCTTTCATAGGAGGCAACAAGATAAAACCACATAACAAGGTCACTCCATACAAAGAGACACGGATCCCATAATCCGCTCCTAAACCAAAGAGGTGCAAACATCCCCATTCCTGAAAATCAGGTAAAACTAAAAAGACGCCATGCACTACCCAAGGGGAAACAACTGGATGGCATAAAGATTCAACAACCCTTATCCTCTAAGTTCTTCTGGAAGACTTATAATTTAGGACTAACACTAAATCCCAAAACCAACAATGCAACTTGACAACATAGCAACAAAAACATTCAAGTCATCAATCAAATCTAATATTTGGATTTCCTAAATCCATACTCATTCAATAGGTAGTGTTGACAAAGTCAAAGACATGATAAGTAGATCATCTAAAATAATCATAACCCTATTTCCCTTTTCATTATTGGAATCTAAAACAATTAAACTTACTTCCCTCTACTGAATACAGAGAATTAAATCCTTTAAGATAATCATGAGAAAGATACTACTTTTGGATATACTAAATCCATACCTTTTTTATAATCCAATCACAATGATTCAATTAATCTAAATAGAAATTAATAAATAACATAATTGATTGCCTCATCAATAAAACAAATTCTTAATTTAATTTTAATGCAACCTAACACTATTGCAAACAATCTTTTCAGTTTTCTATCCGGAGTCTATGTCTCTTCAACTATCCATTTAAAAACATGCAATTTCATCAATGTATAAAAATATCTTTTGGCTTATCTATTTGACCACGCATTCATATTGTTTTTAATTAAATCTCATTAATTAAAACAAACATTTAAATATAAATATTTTTATAATTCTTCAATATATTTAAATATCTTTTTTCTTATCAATTTTGACCGTACATTCAAAACTTATCTTTTAAACTCTTCATGCAAAGTTAAATTACACGCACTTAAATAAAATAAGGTAACTACTGATTGAAAATACTCGTGGATATATATATATATATATACATCTCAATATATTTTCTTCAATCATATTAACAAAATAATTATTTCCTTTTAACTCAAATAATTACCTCTATTAAAAAAATATCTTTCTCTATACATTTTCTACACATACTAATCATTTCTTTTAGAACACTAATAATAGCCAATTTGCAAACAACAGAATAAAATAAGATAAAATATTATTTATTCTCTCAAATAGATATATATATCTTCACTATATATATACTAAATATAAATTAATATATTTAAATATATTTAATCATTAACATATCTTCTATCCTTTGTATAATATCAAATTGATTAATTCAAAATAAAATATCCTTTATCATCAATATCCCAAAATATAAATATATTTTTCCAATTAAATCAAATTAATAATTGGACCTTTTACATATGAATTTAAATTCCACAATTAAATTTTAAATTATGCATTCTTTAAATCAAATATTTAACTCCTTCAATTAAACTTTAACATGCCATTTTAAAATAAACAATAATTTCCCATACGTTTATAATTTTAATTCCACTAATCTAATATACAAATTTTATTTAAAATAATATAAATAAATATAATACTTTAGTATTATAAATTATAATATAAAATATTATTAAATAATATTTTAATATTATAATAACAATACATAAAATATTAATATTTATAAATATCAATTTATTATTATTTTATTTTCAGAACAGCCATGGGAAAAATAACTTAACAATAGTCTCATGTTTTAAGCATAACTCAAAAACTACGATCTGGGTATTCACTATTTTTGGACAAGGATAAGAAAATTTAAAAATACAAAAACCCTTTAAATTTCCTAAAAACCCAGTTTGCGAAAGTAAAGTTATAGGTGACACAATCAGACCTTTTTACCATGAAAAATATAACTATACTGCAGATTTTAAAATCTATTTTTTGATAATAAACAGAAAGTTTCATTTTCTAAAAACATTCTAAATGAATTGTTCAATCTCTATATTTGATTTCAATAACAACAAAATCTATTTTCCCAAATAATTTAAATTCAACTAAGGTTTTCACAATAATAGTTGTCGCTCAATAGTAGCAATCAAAACATTATAACAAAATGTATCCAGTATCAAAGTAATTGCAACCAAACATAGCATAAAGCAACTTGAACAAGAAGCAAAACGAAGGGGTATTACATTATAAATATATGAGAAATGATATTTTTGGTTGGGAATGTTTACAAGTAATGCAAGCCTCTAACCCCATGGGACTAGTTAGGCGTCGTTATGTAATGTTGTATGATTATTTAATTAATGGTTATTGCATAGTTGTTATCTTTAAAAAATATTGTCCCATGTTTGCTTAGTTGGTTGTTGTCCTATGGGGTTTGTATGGTGGGGCATTACACTAGTCATGCATCTCCATAACCTCATTCACTTCCTGTACTAGAATTAGTACACCTTTCTTAGTCTTTCTTCTGGTCCAAACACAAGGGTTGATATCAATACCTTTGTCATGTTTTCCCATCAAGGTGGCATCCTCCACCTCATGCACATATTTTTCAGAGATAAGAGGCTTACTAGTCCATTTCCTATCCTTTTTATTTAAAAGAACCAACCCCTCTACACTATTTAGGAGAAAATCATGACTAAAATTAACAAGAGTGGAGAGGTCCTCTTGAATTTTCATGATTTTATACTCAAGAGCAATAATTCTAGGATCATAATCCACTCCTAATTTAGCTACATCCTCTATAATTTTGTTTAGGGTGATATTTATGGTTTTGATCCTATTATACATTGTCACCTCTAAATTGTTGTTATTCATGGCACTGACACTGAACCTTGCCAACGAGTCAAACTTATGATGCAGATACTTGACTTCATGAAGGAGCCACATGAAAAGATTAAAGAAAACATCTGATACCTCCTTATCCATACTGTAAACATTATTAAGATCCAACAACTCCCAATTCATGTCCTCTCCTTGAAAATAACACTCAAGATGATCCACAAACAATTACTAGCGGGGGCTCCTTCTTGTCTTTCCCTTTACTCGTAGACTCTGCAACAATAGGGGGCACCTCTAGATCAACCACATTATCAAAAATCTTCACACGCTCTGCTTTAGATACCACCTTGTTCTCGCGAATTCCCTTCTCCAAAACAACATCTTGAATAGGCTTCTCTTCAACCTGACGCTCACCAGGAGTAACAACTTTTGTCTCCTTACCCCAGACCAATTTAGGAATTTTCTTACACCTAAAGGATTTACCCACCATCCTACTCCCATCTTCCCTTGTAAGAATTTTCCTCTTCACACTAGATGAGAGAGATAATTCCACCTTCTTTGCACCTTGAATTCCCTTCCTAGCCTTCATAGAACCTCTACTCTTGGCCCATCCAAATGGGCCCTATCCAATTCTAGATTAGTATGTGAGCCATTAGACTAGGAAGGGGAAGCCTCCTTCTTATCCCTCTTCCTAAACTAATTCACATGAGCATCTAGAGGAGTAGAGAATTCCTCAACTGAACCTGACTCACCTTTCACTTCCTCAAAATCATCAAAATATTTTCCTGTATCATAATCAAAAGGAACGTTCTTAGATTTATGAGCCCTATTCACTCTAGGGGTTTTAATCACATACCTAGCTTTGATGTGTTCAACAATTAAGAGAATAAACACCTCATGCAAAAATGGGTTATTAGAGTTCTTCCTAAATTCTAAGATTCTATTTTCCAAGGATAAGATCAGGTAAAATAGAAATAACACCAGCTTACCATGACAAAAATGGTTGAGCAATATGAAGTGGCAGCCATAGATGGTAGAGAATATCCCATCCAAAGTGAAGTACCACACTAATGACATCACCACCTCCTCCCATATGGGTTTTATGGATTTCCAATCATAACCACTACACCCCAACCTCTTAATCTTTGCTCATTCCTTATCTCCTAGGAAGACAACCCTCGTCGCTTTAGCTATGGACCTATCCTTGTAAATTTCCTACCTTGATTCGAAAGGCCAGTGACCTCTACTATGAACTCCTTAGTTAAATTAATCTCCACCCCATAAATCCTTAGAACTCTATTGTGTCAACCATTAACAAACTCCTGAGAGATTTGAGAGTTATAACCATGGAGCTTCAATAAGAATGGAATGGCCCCTCCCTTCTCAAGCATCTCCTAAACCAAACCATTAGCCTTCATATACTCACACATCATAGGCTTAGTCTTACACCTATTGCCCCCCATTATCAATAGCTTAGATGAGCCCACAGTCTTCTTCCTAAACTAGAAAGGTGACCAACAAATATGAAGAAACAAGAAAGAAAGGAGGAAAATAACACCCAAAAAGCATGTTAATTATGAAATCTAGGTATAAAGCTTCATGATATCTACCTCCCTTGGGAATTCTCACCTCTCTAAGCCACGATTTCCAAGATACATGAAGCACACCACAATTCTTATAAAAAAAATAGACAATTATGAGGCGATACACCCATACCTCTAAAACCCATTTCATCCTCTATCATATGCAACATGTGACAATTGATCATTAACAATAATTTATTGGATCTTGAAGGGAAAGTGGTCATTAGAGTCCCAATGCCTAGACAATGAGACTCCAAAATTTACAAGGAAATCAACTAAACCATTAGCTTCCCTATACACATGGGAAATATAAGACTCTTGAAAAGTATTTAATATAGCAATAGAGTCCTCAATAATGTGTTCAATCAACCAAGAGGGAGGATTGACCCTTTTTAGAAAGTTAATAATGTTCATAGAGTTCCCCTCCAGCCAAGATTTTCTCACACCCATCTCTTGAGCAAGTTTTAAACCATGGTAGGCTGCAACTACTTTTGCAAAGTGGTTTTTATGGGTTCCCAAAGGTACAATTATTCTTTAGTTAAAAATTATGGTTCAAGACCAATATTTTTTTGCAAAGTGGACTAGAAGGTGGGGATTTGCAAGTGGATGATAGACAAATCCCACAACAATTTTCTAGTGATTGAAACCATTTCTAAGGCACAATAGGATTACAAATTAATGGCCAAGGGGAAGGGAAATATGACAAAGAATTGAGATAGGTGGGTTTTATTAACATGGATGAATCAACACAAATAATCTCGTGACTGGTGCAGATAAAATTTTGTTCAACAACAGGCCCCTAGATAAGTTTATTTCACTCATCCTTAAAAATGAAGCTTTAAAAAATAAGTACAGATAATTTAAAAGGGAAAGAATTTTCAATCAAATGGGTTGGTGAATGCCAATCAAAGGGATGAATCTTGCACTGGTGCCACAAACAATGAGGAAAGGGGATATTGATGAAATCCCTCCAGTAGGTTTTTTATGATTGAATTCCCTAGTGTAGAGTAGAAGGAAAAAATATTAAGGGTTTTCCACTATTTAATGGATGTGTTGTGTTTTCATCAAAGATCGAAAGCCAATTTTAAACCCCCTCCAACAAGAAATTGAGGTAGCACCAATTTGGTTGAGGCTTTACAATTTTCCATAGGAATATTGGGACAAGGAAAACCTAGAAGCAACTAGAAATGAGATTGGGACCTTCATCAAGGCAGATGAGAATACAAAAGAGGGTGACTTTGGCATCTATGCTCAAATTTGTGTAGAGGTGAGTGTAAGAGAGTAGATCCCCTATTAGATCAAAGTATTATTGGATACAGGGGTATGGAGGAAAATGGTGGAAAATAATGTTCTAGTGTTAATATGCAATTAATGCACACAATTTAGCCACAATACAAAGGAATGAACAAGGAAAAAATAAAGGGAGGCAGTTGAGATGCCCCCAAGTCCCAAATTCATAGAAAAATTGTACATGGGGTCAACTAAATTAACCAAATCAGAGGGAAAGGGAGGTTTAGGAAAAGTCTTAGAGACAATGCGAGGAGGTTGTGTTTTTAAAGAGAATAGTGAGATAAAATATATAGACCTACCACTGCTAGAATTATGAATGGATACTAGTGGTGAAGAACCCCTAGAAGGCAGGGAAACAAATACAAATAGTACAAGAAAGACAATCCCTTAAGTCTAGAAGGGAACCAACCTACACCCAAAGTTGCCATCACCATTCCAAAGGAGAAATTGGTGGTGCCCAATTGGGAAGACCAAGTGTTAGAGGAGGGAATTGAGGGTTATAGTGGGGATGAATATACGAACATGCTAGAGGAAAAAATGTTGGATAATTTAAAATTGAAGAGAAAGAAGCTAAAGAATGGAAAGAAAGGGGGCAGATAAATAAAATAAATTAAAGAAAAAATAGAAATTACTAGGAATACAAAGGGACAAAGAAAATTGAGATTGAGGAAGGATGGCCCCCTTCGTAAGGATCCATTGTTCTATATCATGGAATATTAGGGGCCTTAATTCCCTTGACAAAAGGTGTCTTCTCAAATGCCAAATCAATTTGAGAAAACCAAACATTTTTATGATGCAAAAACAAAATTGTCAAGGGAGGAAGCATGGAAACTAATGATCAAATGGAAGAAATGACATGGATCATTCTCACCTGTGAATGGAGCCTCAGGAGGTCTAGGGATCTTATGGGATCCTTTTAAGATAAAGTTTGAGATCATTAAAGATAACAAAGAATGACAACTCAGTAAAGTAAAATACGTACCATAGAGTATTAATTTTTCTTTCTCAACATTTATGGACCAAATGGGAATATATAGAGAGTAGAAACATGGAACCAACTATCTCTTATTTTCTAGGAGCTGTAAAATGAGGTCTTTATCCTAGGTGGTGTTTTCGACACGATTTTGAGTAATGAGGAAAAGAGGAGGTAGTACCTATAAGTGATCGATCTATGATAGAATTTTAAATTTTTGTCCAAAATAATAATATGATTGATATGGAGACAAGAAATGGTATCTTTACATGGTCAAATAAAGGATGAAATCACATGCCTATGACTGAAATATTGAACAAGTTTTTTATTGGAGGGAATGGAAATGTAACATAATTAGTTAGGAAAGCATAAATTTTGGCTTTGCAAAGGTCAGACAAGTCAAAAATTTAACCTATCTTCACATTGGACCATAAGCCTAGTATATGTCCCTTCAGGTTTGAAAAATGTACTGGAGGGACAAGGAAATTGACACAAAAATCAAATATTGGTGGTAACAAGCGCCTAAAGAGAAGGGGTCATAATTGTTTGTGATCTTCAAAAAATTTCATACTTGAAGAGGATGCTGAAGGAATGGAATGTCAACCACTTCAAAAAAATATTTGAAGTAAAGGAAAACCTAGAAAAGGAGTTGGAAAATCTAAATGAGATAGTAATTAGAGATGGTATGATCAAAGCACATACATAAAAGAAAAATAATTAAAGGCAAGGTATGCAAAAGTGCTACAATGAGAGGAAATTTGTTGGCATAAAAAATCAAGGGAATTTTGGCTAAAGGGGAGAGGAACACCAAATATCTCCAAAAAATCACAAGGCTCAAGTGGAGTTTGAATAGATTCACCTATATCAAGGATAAAGAAGGTACCGAATTTAAAACATGGGATGATATAGGAAACAAAGTAGTTAGATTATTTTAAGGGTTGTTGAATATAAACAACACGATTGATCTCACATGCCAAGAAGTCTTAAATAAGATCCCATATATTATCATAGAAGCACAAAACCTAGAAATTTATGGCCCATTGGTGGAAGATGAAGGTGGGTGACCATAAAATTTGCAAGGGACAAAGCACCATGTCCTGATTACTTTCCTGCATATTGTTTTCACAAATTCTAGCATATTGTAGGCAATGACATTTTTGATGTAGTGGAGGAATCAAGAAGGAAGGATACAATGCTAAAAGTATGGAATAATACATTCGTTACACTAATCCCCAAGGAGTAGGTGGTGGAAAAATTAAAGGAATTTAAAGACCAATCTTACTATGCAATGTAATGTATATAAAGATAGTAGTGAAAACCAGTGCAAATAGGTTGAAGAAATTACTCCCTAACATAATCTTGAAAGAATAAAGTGGCTTCACACTAGATAGATCAATCACATAAGACATCATTATCACCCATGAGGACATTCAGTGCATTAGGAAAGTAAAATTAGAAAGGATGATTCTCAAGTTGAACATCCATAAGCCTTATGATTAGGTAGATAGAAAATTTCTCATAAAAGGTTTAAGAGAATTAGGTTTCTATGAAGGGTGGTGTAAATGGATACAAAGTTGCATCAACTCATTAGTGAATGGGTATGCTCATGGTTTCTTCCCATCAACTAAGAGGATAAGACAAGATGACCCATTATCACCCTTCTTTTTTATCATATTAGTAGAAGCACCAGGTCACCTCATCCATGAGGCAAAATGACAACTTTGTCTTTGGTGTGACCTTGAGGAAGGAAGAAAAACCATCAAGAATACTCTGGATACCTATTTTAAGGCCTTAGGCCAGCAAGTAAACTAAAAAAAGTATAAAGTTTTCTTCTTCAACACCACCCTATGGAAGAAAAAATTATTTACAACATATTGAGGCTCCAAACAAGCAAATTACCATGGAAATACCTAGGGATTCCTCTCTTTGGTGGTTCTTCCAAGGTCAAACTCTAGGAATCCCTACTATAGAATTACATGAAAATGTTGGAATAATGGAAAGGCAAGTGGTTATCCTCAACAAGAAGGCCACAATTCTCAAGTTGGTGGTCTCAACCCTAATATGATTTCAAGCCTAAAGATACCTACAAATATCCATAATACACCAATGAAGAAGCTGCAAAACTTCTTTTGGAAGGGCTCAAAAGACTATAAAAATTCTCCCTAGTGGCATGCGAAAATAATTGTAAACCAAAAGTTGTGGGTGGAGGTGGCCTCTAGAATTGGGTTATCTTCAATATCACTTTGGGGAAAAAAATGGTACAAAACATGTACACCAATCCCAAGGTCAAATAGGCCAAGATTCTCTAAAACAAATTATTGGATTGTGAAGACCCAAAATGCATTCTTACCATGAAGAATTCCTTAGGGGTTCAAATATATGGAACTTCGTGTTGGAGTGTAGGAAGTTGATAAAGGACCAATACACTTGGGATATTGGGGATGAAAAGAAAGCTAAATTTTGGGAGGACTCATGCGATGGGGCACCTGTCCTAACTACTCGAGATGAATTATATGAAATCAAGAACCTGCTAAAATACTCATGGGTCTTGAAGGAGTAGGATTAACTATATCTATGCTTGGAAGAAGGGAGAAATGGCGGCCCTTGGATAACCTGAATGCCCTTGATGACCAGATTACTAGTCTTAAGGAGGAATTGGAAAAAAAAAGGATATTTTTTTTAGAGAAGTGAGAATCAATGAAATGGTATGCAGAAAAATATGACTCCTACAAAGTAAAAATAGTCTATGAGGTGCTTGCTAGAGCAAAGAGAAAAGAGAATTGGCCATCTCACCTATGTTAGAATAAATGTTGCCTAACAAAAGCAGGTGTCTTTGCATGGGTCACTATTCAAAAGATAATTCTCACTGGGAATCAACTAAGAAAATTAGGGGTGATTGGACCAAGTAGATGCATCTTATATAAAGTAGAAGAAGAATATATAAACCGCATTCTACTAGAATTCCAATTTACTAGGGAATGTTGGATTTACATAATGAAGAAATTAAGTTGGTAAAACTCCCTTGTAGTGGATGTCACCGATATTTTTATAGCATGAGCCATTTTGAAAAGAAACTCCTTCTATTCGATTCTTTGGGTAAAGACTCCATCCATAGTCGTATGGGAAATTTTGAAGGAAATAAATAGAAAATTCTTCCAAGACAAATGTATGGATCTCGACCCATTCATGACCAAGTTGGAAGTAGCCATTATAGAGATAATAAAAAACATAGTAAGGAATCAATCAAGATCTAATAAGTCCTCATCTTGGGATAACCTAATTATAAAATATTGGCCCAGAGGCGCCCCTTGTTCATGGGGTGGCCCAAGCTAAAATAGATAGGGAAGAAATGGTTTGGTTTCTACTAGAAGAATGTTGGGTAAAATTGAACTTTGACAAAACATTGATGGGGAAACCCAAGAATTTTTGGTGTGGGATGTATCTTCACAAATAATAGAGGGGAAGTCTTGAAAAATATTTGTATCCCGCTGTCGTAAGGGACAAACAACAAAGAAAAATTTGCAAGTCTTTGACATGGTTTGAATAAAGACACAAGGATGGGGATAAAAAGATAGTAGTGGAGGGTGATTCACTCAAAATCAACACACTTCACAAAGGGCAGATGATTAATTGGAAACTTAATAAAGTTTTGGTTGAATATTGCAAGTTTCTTGAAGGTTTTAAGGAATTTTCAATGATGCCTGCATGTAGGGAGGGTAATCATGAGGTGGATAATATGGACAACATAATTGTTAATAAAGTTGGCATGGCTAGGTTGGTGAGCTGGCAGATTATTAATCAAACATGATGAGTCTATCACATGATAGCGGTGAACCCAATACCTATTATTAAGAATGATTATGGCAGGATCAATGTTCGTGCAAAGAGCATTCATGCTAGGTGGTGGCAAGATTGAAAGTGAAAATCCATGGTGTAAGTGCCTTGCCACATGGAATTGGAGTACAATGGACCTACATGAATTATACTCTTTATTTAATCCCATTATGAGATTGAGATCATGATGTAAAAAATAAAATTAGGGGAAATAGTGGTAGAAATATTCACTCCATGCCAAAAGATGTAAAGTGAGGAAAATAATTATTTATTTCCATTTGAGGGGTATACAATAGGCATTCAAAAAAATCATGGTGTGCTTTAGGTTTGATAAGTATGAATACACCTATGAGATTAAAAATCGTATGTTGGCAACTCACATTCTTAGGCAACATCACAAACATGCAACTAAAGTTGGTCCTCAAAGAGAAAAGTGGTCTCATCCTGAGGGTAGTGAAGTGGGTTTTGGGGGAAGATTTGCTAAGAAATGATTGCTAGTACCAAGTGAATATTGACATCACTTCTTGGTTTGTGGAATCCCTCCTAGACTTGAGTGAAGATAAAGAAATAGTGAGGGAGCTCATAATTGAGTTATTTAAAAATAAATACTTGGGTGGGATGGAAGAAGTTGTCTATGTTTCCCACTATGGTGTGGGAATTCCTCGACCAAGAGACATCCCATGGGTGGTGGAGGAAGATTTTTTGGTTGAGTGACTCCCATTTCTAGTAAAATTTCACACCACAAAATTAATGTAACATAGGGCTAAGCTGAGGAGGGAGTGTGAATTCTTGAAAAGTATCTCCAACTTGGAGCTAACCTTCGATTGGCTCCATGAGTTTACATATCAAGGTCTAGAGCATGGCACGCAAAAATCTCTATGTAGCTACTTGTATAATTGTAGAGGCATATAACATAGTCTAGGTCATCTTTGGGATGTATATACTCCTTGGAGTTTTATAGCCTGATAATGTAGCCACAAAGACATATACCATAGTTTTACTCCCTCCAGGATGCATACATTCACTAGATTTTGTACACATGGGGTTTCTGCTCAGAAGATGCCAATTTTTTTTAATATAATATATGGCACAAACCTTAGGCTATAATTTATCAGGAAAAATAATAATAATGCGCTATTTAATGTTTATTTAGATTTAATTTTAATTTTAATTTATAAGAGAAAATGATTTTTGTATTTAATTTATTCTATTTATCTATAATTAACATACACACAATGAAAAAAAATTCATACAATTTCTAAGAACAATAATTTAACTATTCTAATTTAGTGAAAATAAACAAATAACCATCTATAATTACTACTTATTTTAATTACCTTATTTATGTTATTAATCAAATATTTTTCTTTACAACTTAAGGTTAGCTATTTATAAGCTTCATGAACAAAACCTATTTCCTCATTTATACATTACTTATTTGTGAAATATCACAGGATCAATATACCTTAACAACACTTATTAGATTAATAATATTTATTTATTTCAACAATCTATTATAAAATAATTAAATAAAATATTAATAAAAGAACACCACTCAATAACCATCAACACATAATAACTTATCAAGTAATCAATGTCAATCACACGAAATAATATCTATCAAAATTACATAAAAGCATGTCTAGGTTACAATAGGATATATAAAAACATAAAAATAAAAGCATCATAATAGGTTTGAAAATGAGTCATCACATATACAAGTACAACAATAGGTTAGAGTACTTTATGACTCTTGAGTTAAAGTAAACTAGATAATGTATACATCATGATCCTTTTGAGGTTTGTGAAAAATATGTGTATATAAAAATGAGTAAAGCTCATAAAGTCTCATTAGAGAAGTTTATTGTAGAGATAAAAAACCATGTAACACCCCTCTATTTTTCTCTTATGTTAGATTAAGATGTTTTATTATTTGATCTTTGTTTATTGAGCGATACGAACTATGTGTGTTAAGAGATGTAATTTCCTTGATGTTATGCTTGACATGCTTTGATTAGAATAATGTTGGTTTATTGTGACATGATTATTGCTTATGAGTTTTATTAATGATGGAAGTGTCAGTTTGGTAATATTGTATTGGTAAAGGGGACATGATTGCATCACTCGTTTGCGAGCGCCCTGCGATTATGTGATTTCCTCTTCATGGTGTATTTTATAATGATTTTATATGCATGTGCTATTGATGCCTTTGATACAAGTTTGCAGGTACACGACATCGACTCCACCTGGATTCACAGGTTTGAGCGTGTTGACCCAACGATATGATGATTGGGAGATAGTAGCTAGGTTACCTGTGTCAAGTCTATACCCTAGCCTTAGTGGGTCGTCAGTCGAGTCTATTGGGTCTTTGAGTGCTTGTTTTAATATTATTTAATTTTGAAGGGCTCTTGAATATGGAAATAAATACTTCAAATTATTGCTTTAAATAATGTTGATATTTATTAAATTACAATTAGAAATTGTGGTTTGAAGTTTTTATTTAAGTTAATTAATTAAATTAAATTTATTTTAGTTGATTAATTAAATTTGATTTATTTAATTAATTAAATTTGATCCAATGGCTTGAATTTATTTATTTAATAATTAAAATTAATTAATTAAATATGTTGTTGAGAAAATTAAAAGCAAAGAGGAAGTTTAATTTTATTTTTAATTTTAAATTTCAATTAGTGTTAGTTAATTTCAATTTGGAATTAAATTGTAATGAGAAATTATTTTAACATGCAAAAAGGCTTTGAGAAAATATCTAGTTGTTGAAAAGATATTTTGAATGTGACATGTGTGTGAGAAGAATTTATTAATTACTTTTGGTTGAGAAATTAAAAAAAGGGAATTTAATTGAGAGAGGAAAGAAAGTTTTCGCACGGGAGATTTTTGGAGAGGAAATATATTATTTTTGGAGAGAGGTTTTGGTTGAAAAATTGGAAAAACAAAGGGGATTCTCAAGAATTTTGGGGGTTTTCTGTATTTTTACATCTTCTTGGAAGTGGTGATTTTGGGAAAGCTTTGGAATTGATCTCTGAAGGGGAGGCTCTGCTTCAATCTTCATCTTCTTCAAGCTTCAGGAAAATAGGTTCCTTCAAGTTTTTATTTATTTATTTAATTATTGAGAAAGATTGACTATACAAAAGTTAAATTATGTACAAGCTTTGTTTAAAATGTTAATTGAGATTGAAAGATTGCATGTGCAAGAAGTTTTTATGTTTTAGTTGTAGAAGCTTTAAATTTGTTTTCAAAATTTGTAAGGCTTCTTTATTGTTGAATTGCTGTAAAAAAAAAACTCAGAGGAAAAACAAGAGGAAAACAATTTGTGATTTAAGAATTTAGTTTTAGTTTTGAAAGCCTCTCTGTAAATTTAGAGGAAAGAAATTTTTGTAACCTTTTAGATTTGTTTAAATTTTCCTGTAGAAATTTTGTTAAATTTTATTATGAGGAAGTATGTATAACTTGATTGAAATTGAAATCCCTTTCATAAATTTGGGGAAACGGTTATTGTGATTGTGAAGATTTCCTGAAGAAAAGAAATTGGTTGCCCAATTAAAATTTTCCTATGGATGGTTTTGTTCAAATTTTTTTCCTCAATTTGTTTTATTTTAGAAACTCAATAAATATATATGTAATATATATACGTGAATATATATATCCCCGTAGATATAGAATGTATATATTTATTTTTATATGAGATGTTTATTTAAAAAAAAAAAAAATTTAAAATCGCCGTACGACGGCGA
>CM021106.1:224148679-224226629 GCA_007115665.2 Sequoiadendron giganteum
CATGAAAATAAACATGTTTGCTTAGATTGAGGACGAGTTCACTTTGGGAGTATTGCAGTTCATGCCTTTCCCAAAAGGCGTATGATGAATCCCTTTACATCCCCATTTCTCCATCTTCTATTAAAATTGCATAATTTCCCCGTTCACTCTTTTTTTATATATATACACTTTTGCATGTTGGTTGGATTTGAAACAATGATTAAATATTGCTTTTGGTATGCTGTAAAAATAGCAGGCTTGGGTGATTGCATATTCTCATTTTTAGTTGAAAATTAGTGTCTAAATAAGACATATATATGTAGTCGTATATGTATATCGTGGAAAGAACTTAGTTGTTAAATGTTATTATATATGTTTGTACGCTGATATATGATCTATAAACTCAGATCTAAAATATAATTATTGTGAATTCAAAATTCTGAAATTAAAATTAATATATATGTATACATAATGAATATAAATGTGTTCTATTTTATGATGTGAAAATAATAATAATCTAAAGTTATATTTGTAGAATAAAATGTATTAGTTAATATTGAAATGGTGAAATCATTATTCTGTAATCAATATGATTAGTGAAAAAGGAAACATGAATTGATACTAGTAATAGTGATAATTTATCATTCACACATTCTTTTTCAATTAATTAGATGTGTAAATTGGATGCTTGTGTATTTAAAAAGTGTGATTTTATTTATGCATTGAAATCAATTGATAATCCTTGTCATAATTTAGATTAGAAAGATGTATTGTTTTGAATACATTTGTGTTTGAGAAATGTTATTATCCTTCGATGAATGTGATTATCTTTTGATTTTTGATTTGTTCAATGGAGGCGATATATGATGTTTAGTTTAATATTATGGGTTGGTTTATCTTTGTTTGACCTTGTGTCATGGGAACCCATGTTTTGATGCTCGTTTTCTTAGTCTTATGTTTCAGATATATGGATAGAAGTTTTAGTAACTTCTAGAGGCTAAGGGAGAAAACTTGTTTGTTTGGGCACTCTGCTGGTTTATGCATCTATTGACTTATGTTATTTTATTTGTGGGAAGTACCTCCTTTGTACTTGGTTCAGTGATATGGTATGTGTTTGTGAGATGGTTCATGCCTCGCATGTTGTGTGTTATGTACACCTTGATTTTATGTGAGATGAGGTACACCCCTTGCTTTGTATTTGGTTTTGGTGTCGTAGGGAGAGTGACTCTTCATGGGGGCCGACACACAAAGGGGCTGTCAAGATAACCCATGGAATATTTTTCTAAACAAGTGATAACTTAATTGACGAGCTAGTGGGATTGGGTAGTTAAACACTAAATAAGATTAATTATGTGCCTCACCCATGCCACTAGTGCTTTCACAGGCTAAGGATGGGATGAGAAGACCTAGTTGGTAAGATCAATTCCTTGTCCTCACGAAAGGTAAGTGGTTTCACATGAGTCACCCTATGGAGTGACGCCTTCAGATAGGCAGTTGAGATAACCATAGATGGAGGCGACACCTGGTGATAGGTTGTCTAGATAATCCATGTAAGGCCATGTGATGATACTCTCCTATTGTACCTGTTTACCTTCCCTTTCTTCAGTTTCCCTTGGGAGTGTTGTTGCATTTGTTTAATGTTGTTATGTGCTGGAGTTGTGTTAGCCTTGTCTTATTAACCTTTGTTTGGATGTGGGTCCTTTCTTGTCATCTCCTAGCACGGGGGGTGGGCCTTCGGGTCCACATGGTTGGGTGGAATGTGTTATGCACCCCATTGGATTTCTAGGTTGTGTTCGTGAAGTGAGGAGTGGAAGCAAATGCAGAGATTCCAGGACTTCACTTGATTAAAGATTGTCCTATGCTTTGTACTTTATTCAACAATGATGTATTATTCTTGTACTTGATGTACTCTTCCCATGGATATAAGGGAAGCTTTTTGTAATGTACTACTATATCTTTGATGTGTTGTATCTGTGGAAATATGCTCCACAATTGTAATATTGAACTATGAATTTCAGATGTAATAAAGTGATGTATGTGCTTTATCATCTCATTTGATTATGGAAGATTGTATGCTTATCATTATTTTATCTTGTGAATGTATGTTTCTATCATTTATTCACTTGGAATTTAGTTTGTAATGATATTTTTGGTTGGGAATTTTTACAAGTAATGCAACCCTATAACCCCATGGGACTGGTTAGGTGTCGTTATGTAATGTTGTATGATTATTTAATTAATGGTTATTGCATAGTTGTTATCTTTTAAAAAAATTGTCCCATCTTTGGTTAGTTGGTTTTTGTCCTATGGGGTTTGCATGGTGGGGCATTACACTTGTCATGCATCTCCATAACCTCATTCACTTCCTGTACTAGAATTCCTGCACCTTTCTTAGTCTTTCTTCTGGTCCAAACACAAGGGTTGATATTAGTACCTTTGTCATGTTTTCCCATCAAGGTGGAATCCTCCACCTCATGCACATCTTTTTTAGAGATAAGAGGCTTACTAGTCCATTTCCTATCCTTTTCATTTAAAAGAACCAACCCATCTACACTATTTAGGAGCAAATCTTGACTAACATTAACAAGAGTGGAGAGGTCCTCTTGAATTTTCATGATTTTATATGAGCAAGAGCAATAATTCTAGGATCATAATCCACTCTTAATTTAGCTGCATCCTCTATAATTTTGTTTAGGGTGATATTTATGGTTTTGATCCTATTATACATTGTCACCTCTAAATTATTGCTATTCATGGCACTAATACTGAACCTTGCCAACGAGTCAAACTTACGATGCAAATACTTGACTTCATGAAGGAGCCACATGAAAAGCTTAAAGAAAAAATCTGATACCTCCTTATCCATACTGCAAACATTATTAAGATCCAACAACTCCTAATTCATGTCCTCTCCTTAAAAATAACACTCAAGATGATGCACAAAAAACTTACCATTAGGGGCTCCTTCTTGTCTTTCCCTTTACCCGCAGACTTTGCAACAATAGGGGGCACCTCTAGATCAACCACATTATCAAAAATATTCACACACTCTACTTCAGAGACCACCTTGTTCTCACAAATTCCCTTCTCCAAAACAACATCTTGAATAGGCTTCTCTCCAACCTGATGCTCACCAGGAGTAACAGCTTCCTTCTCCTTACCCCAGACCAATTTAGGAATTTTCTTACACATAAAGGATTTACCCACCATCCTACTCGCATCTTCCCCTGTAAGAATTTTCCTCTTCACACTAGATGAGAGAGATAATTCCACCTTCTTTGCACCTTGAATTCCCTTCCTAGCCTTCATAGAACCTTTACTCTTGGCCCCATCCAAAGGGGCCCTATCCAGTTCTTTATTAGTATGCAAGCCATTAGACTAGGAAGGGGAAGCCTCCTTCTTATCCCTCTTCCTAACCTAATTCACATGAGCATCTAGAGGAGTAGAGAATTCCTCAAATGAACTTGAATCACCTTTCACTTCCTCAAAATCATCAAAATATTTTCCTGTATCATAATCAGAAGGAACGTTCTTAGATTTATGAGCTCTATTCACTCTAGGGGTTTTAATCACATACCTAGCTTTGATGTGTTCAAAACTTAAGAGAATAAGCACCTCATGCAAAAATGGGTTATTAGAGTTCTTCCTAAATTCCAAGATTTTATTTTCCAAGGATAAGAGCAGGTAAAATAGAAACAACACCAGCTTACCATGACAAAAATGGTTGAGAAATATGAAGTGGCAGCCATAGATGGTAGAGAATATTCCATCCAAAGTGAAGTACCACATTAATGAAATCACCACCTCATCCCATATGGGTTTTATAGATTTCCAATCATAACCACTACACCCCAGCTCTTAATCTTCGCTCTTTCCTTATCTCCTAGGAAGATAGCCCTCGTCGCTTTAGCTACCAACCTATCCCTGGAAATTTCCTACCTTGATTCGAAAGGCTAGTGACCTCTGCTATGAACTCCTTAGTTAAATTAATCTCCACCCTATAAATCCTTAGAACTCTATTGTGTCAACCGTTAACAAAATCTTGAGAGATTTGAGAGTTATAACCATGGAGCTTCAATAAGAATGGAATGGCCCCTCCCTTGTCAAGCATCTCCTAAACCAAACCATTAGCCTTCATATCATCACACATCATAGGCTTAGTCTTACACCTATCTCCCCCATTATCAACAACTTAGATGAGCCCACAATCTTCTTCCTAAAATGGAAAGGTGACTAACAAATATGAAGAAACAAGAAAGAAAGGAGGAAAATAACATTGAAAAAGCATGTTAATCTAGAAATCTAGGTATAAAGCTTCATGATTGCTACTTCCCTTGGGAATTATCACCTCTCTAAGCCATGATTGCCAAGATACATGAAGCACATGGCAAATCTTATCAAAACAAATAGACAATTATGAGGCGATACACCCATACCTCTAAAATCCATTTCATCCTCTAGCATATGCAACATGTGAAAATTGATCATTAACAATAATTTATTGGATCTTGAAGGGATAGTGGTCATTAGAGTCCCAATGCCTAGACAATGAGACTCCAAAATTTACAAGGAAATCAACTAAACCATTAGCTTCCCTAAACACATGGGAAATATAAGACTCTTGAAAAGTATTTAACATAGCAATAGAGTCCTCAATAATGTGTTCAATCAAACAAGAGGGAGGATTGACCCATTTTAGACAGTTAATAATGTTCATAGAGTTCCCCTCCAACCAATATTTTCTCACACCCATCTCTTGAGCAAGTTTTAAACCATGGTAGGCTGTAAAAACTTCTGCAAAGTGGTTTTTATGGGTTCCCAAAGGTACAATTATTCTTTAGTTAAAAAATATGGTTCAAGTCCAATATTTTTTTGCAAAGTGGACTAGAAGGTGGGGATTTGCAAATGGATGACAGACGAAGCCCACAATAATTTGTTTAGTGATTGGAACCATTTCTAAGGCACAATAGGATTACAAATTAATGGCCAAGGGGAAGGGAAAAATGAAAAATAATGGAGACAGATGGGTTTTATTAACATGGATGAATCAACACAAATAATCTCATGATTGGTGCAGATAAAATTTTGTTCAACAATAGGCCCCCAGGTAAGTGTATTTCACTTATCCTTAAAAATGAAGCTTTAAAAAATAAGTGCATAGACCTTAAAAGGGAAAGCATTTTCTATCAAATGGGTTGGTGAATGACCATCAAAGGGATGAATCTTTCACTGGTGCCACAAACAATGATGAAAGGAGATATTGATGAAATCCCTCCTGCAGGTTTTTTATGATTGAATTCCCTAGTTTAGAGTAGAAGGAAAATATATTAAGGGTTTTCTCCTATTTAATGGATGGGTTGTGTTTTCATCAAAGATCGGAAGCCAATTTTACACCCCCTCCAACAAGAAATTGAGGTAGCTCCAATTTGGTTGAGGCTTTACAAATTTCCATAGGAATATTGGGACAAGGAAAACCTAGAAGCAACTAGAAATGAGATTGGGACCTTCATCAAGGCAGATGAGAATAAAAAAGAGGGTGACTTTGGCATCTATGCTCAAATTTGTGTAGAGGTGAGTGTAAGAGAGTAGATCCCCTATTAGATCAAAGTATTATTGGATACCGGGGTATGGAGGAAAATGGTGGAAAATAATGTTCTAGTGTTAATATGCAATTAATGCACACCATTTAGCCACAATACAAAGGAATGAACAAGGAAAAAATAAAGGAAGGTAGTTGAGATTCCCCCAAGTCCCAAATTGGTAGAAAAATTGTACATGGGGTCAACTAAATTAACCAAATTAGAGGGAAAGGGAGGTTTGGGAAAAGTCTCAGAGACAATGCAAGGAGGTTGTGTTTTTAAAGAGAATAGTGAGATAAAATCTATAGACCTGCCACTACAAAAATTATGAATTGATACTAGTGGTGAAGAACCCCTAGAAGGTAGGGAAACAAATATAAATAGTACAAGAAAAACAATCCCTTAAGTCTAGAAGGGAACCAACCTACACCCAAAGTTGCGATCACCATTCCAAAGGAGAAATCGGTGGTGCCCAATTGGGAAGAGAAAATGTCAGAGGAGGGAATTGAGGGTGATAGTGGGGATGAATATATGAACATGCTAGAGGAAATAATGTTGGATAATTTCACATAGAAGAGAAAGAAGCTAAAGAATGGAAAGAAAGGGGGTAGATGGAGAAAACAAATTAAAGAAAAAATAGAAATTACTAGGACTACAAAGGGACAAAGAAAATTGAGATTGAGGAAAGAAGGCCCCCTTCCCAAGGATCCATGATTCTCCTATCATGGAATATTAGGGGCCTTAATGCCCTTGACAAAAGGTGTCTTCTCAAATGCCAAATCAATATGAGAAAACCAAACATTTTTATGATGCAAGAAAAAAAATTGTCAAGGGGGGAAGTATGGAAACTAATGATCAAATGGAAGAAATGATATGGATAATTCTCACCTATGAATGGAGCCTCAAGAGGTCTAGGGATCTTATGGGATCCTTTTAAGATAAATTTTGAGATCATTAAAGATAACAAAGAATGACAACTCCGTAAAGTAAAATATCTACCATAGAGTATTAATTTTTTTTTCTCAACATTTATGAACCAAATGAGAATATATAGAAAGTAGAAACATGGAACCAACTATCTCTTATTTTCTAGGAGCTGTAAAATGAGGTCTTTATCCTAGGTGGTGTCTTCAACACCATTTTGAGTATTGAGGAAAAGAGAGGGGAGTACCTATAAGTGATCGATCTATGATAGATTTTTAAAATTTTGTCCAAAATAATAATGTGATTGATATGGAGACAAGAAATGGTATCTTCACATGGTCAAATAGAGGATGAAATCTCATCCCTGTGACTGAAATATTGAACAATTTTTTTATTTGAGGGAATTGAAATGTAACATAATTAGTTAGGAAAGCATAAATTTTGGCTTTGCACAGGTTAGACCAATCAACAATTTAACCTACCTTCACACTAGACCATAAGCCTAGTAGATGTCCTTTCAAGTTTGAAAAATTTAGTTAAGGGACAAGGAAATTGACACAAAAATCAAATATTGGTGGTAACAAGTGCCTAAAGAGAAAGGGTCATAATTGTTTGTCATCTTCAAAAAATTTCATACCTGAAGAGGATGCTGAAGGAATGGAATTTCAACCACTTCAAAAAAATATTTTAAGTAAAGGAAAACCTAGAAAATGAGCTGGAAAATCTAAATGAGATAGTAATTAGAGATGGTGTGATCATATCACATACACAAAAGAAAAATAATTAAAGGCAAGGTATGCAAAAGTGCTACAACGAGAGGAAATGTTTTGGCATAAAAAATCAAGGGAATTTTGGCTAAAGGGGAGAGGAGCACCAAATATCTCCACAAACTCACAAGGCTCAAGTGGAGTTTGAATAGAATCACCTATATCAAGGATAAAGAAGGTACCAAATTTAAAACATGGGATGATATAGGAAACAAAGTAGTTAGATTATTTTAAGGGTTGTTGAATACAAAAAACATGATTGATCTCACATGCCAAGAAGTCTTAAATAAGATCCCATATATTATCATAGAAGCACAAAACCTAGAAATTTATGGCCCATTGGTGGAAGATGAAGGTGAGTAACCATAAAATTTTCAAGGGAAAAAGCACCATGTCCTGATGACTTTCTTGCATATTGTTTTCACAAATTCTAACATATTGTAGGCAATGACATTTTTGATGTAGTGGAGGAATCAAGAAAGAAGGATACAATGCTAAAAGTATGGAATGAGACATTTGTTACACTAATCCCCAAGGAGTAGGTGGTGGAAAAATTGGATGACTTTAAAGACCAATCTTACTATGCAATGTAATGTATATAAAGATAGTAGTGAAAACCAGTGTAAATAGGTTGAAGAAATTACTCCCTAACATAATCTTGAGAGAATAAAGTGACTTCACACTAGATAGATCAATCACATAAGACGTCATTATCACCCATGAGGACATTTAGTGCATTAGGAAAGTAAAATTAGAAAGGATGATTCTCAAGTTGAACATCCATAAGGCTTATGATTAGGTAGATAGAAAATTTCTCATAAAAGGTTTAAAAGAATTAGGTTTCTATGAAGGGTGGTGTAAATGGATAAAAAGTTGCATCAACTCATTAGTGAATGGGTATGCTCATGGTTTCTTCCCATAAACTAAGAGGATAAGACAAGATGACCCATTATCACCCATCTTTTTTATCATATTGGTAGAAGCACCAAGTCACCTCATCCATGAGGCAAAATGACAACTTTGTCTTTGGTGTGATCTTGAGGAAGGAAGAAAAACCATCAAGAATACTCTGGATACCTATTTTAAGGCCCTATGCTAGTAAGTAAACTAAAAAAAGTATAAATTTTTCTTCTTCAACACCACCCTATGGAAGAAAAAATTATTTACAACATATTGAGGCTCCAAACAAGAAAATTACCATGGAAATACCTAGGGATTCCTCTCTTTGGTGGTTCTTCCAAGGTCGAACTCTAGGAATACCTAGTATAGAATTACATGAAAATGTTGGAATCATGGAAAGGCAAGTGGTTATCCTCAACAAGAAGGTGCAATTCTCAAGTTGGTGGTCTCAACCCTACCCATATATATGATTTCAATCCTAAATATACTACAAAAATCAATAATACACCAATGAAGAAGCTGCAAAAATTATTTTGGAAGGGCTCAAAAGACTATAAAAATTCTCCCTAGTGGCATGCGAAAAGAATTGTAAACCAAAAGTTTTGGGTGGAGGTGGCCTCTAGAATTGGGTTATTTTCAATATCGCTTTGGGGAAAAAAATGGTACAAAACATGTACACCAATCCAAAGGTCAAATAGGCCAAGATTCTCTAAAACAAATAATTGGATTGTGAAGACCCAAAATGCATTCTTACCATGAAGAATTCCTTAGGGGTTCAAATATATGGAACTTCATGTTGGAGTGTAGGAAGCTGATAAAGGACCAGTGCACTTGGGCTATTGGGGATGAAAAGAAATTTAAATTTTGGGAGGACTCATGGGATGGTGCACCTGCCATAACTACTCGAGATGAATTATATGAAATCAAGAACCTTCTAAAATACTCATGGGGCTCAAAGGAGCAGGATTACCTTTATCAATGCTTGGAAGAAGGGAGATCAAAATAGAAATGGTGGCCCTTGGATGACTCGAATGCCCTTGATGACCAGATTGCTAGTCTCAAGGAGGAATTTGAAAAAAATAGGATATTATTTTTAGAGAAGAGGGAATCAATCAAATTGTATGCAGAAAAATATGACTCCTACAAAGTAAAAATAGTTTATGAGGTGCCTGCTAGAGCAAAGAGAAAAGAGAATTGGCCATCTCACCTATGTTAGAATAAATGTTGCCTACCAAAATTAGGTGTCTTTGTATGGGACACTAGTGAAAATATAATTCTCACTGGGAATCAACTAAGAAAATTAGGGGTGATTGGACCAAGTAGATGCATCTTATATAAAGTAGAAGAAGAATCTATAAACCACATTCTACTAGAATTCCAATTTACTAGGGAATGTTGGATTTACATAATGAAGAAATTAAGTTGGTACAAATCCATTCTAGTGGATGTCACCGATATTTTTATAGCATGAGCAATTTTGAAAAGAAGCTCCTTCTATTTGATTCTTTGGGTAGAGACTCCATCCATAGTCATATGGGAAATTTTGAAGGAAAGAAATAGAAAAATCTTCCAAGAAAAATGTATGGATCTTGACCCATTCATGACCAAGTTGGAAGTATCCATTATAGAGATAATAAAAAACATAGTAAGGAATCAATCAAGATCTAATAAGTCCTCATCTTGGGATGAACTAATTCTAAAATATTGGCCCAGAAGTGCCCCTTGTTCATGGGGTGGCCCAAGCTAAAATAGCTAGGGAAGAAATGGTTTGGTTTCCACTAGAAGAATGTTGGGTAAAATTGAACTTTGACAAAACATCGATGGGGAAACCCAAGGATTTTTGGTGTGGGATTCATCTTCACAAATAATAGAGGGGAAGTCTTGAAAAATATTTGTATCCCACTGTCGTAAGGGACAACAACATAGAAAAATTTGCAAGTCTTTTGCATGATTTGAATGAAGGCACAAGGATGGGGATAAAAAGATAGTAGTGGAGGGTGAGTCACTCAAAATCAACACACTTCACAAAGGGCAGATGATTAATTGGAAACTTAATAAATTTTTGGTCGAATATTGCAAGTTTCTTGAAGGTTTTAAGGAATTTTCAATGATGCATGCATGTAGGGAGGGTAATCATGAGGTGGATAATATGGACAACATAATTGTTAATAAAGTTGGTATGGCTAGGTTTGTGAGCTGGTAGATTATTAATCAAAAATGATGAGTCTATCGCATGATAGGGGTGAACCCAATACCTATTATCAAGAATGATTATGGGAGGAACAATGTTCATGCAAAGAGCATTCATGCTAGGTGGTGGCAAGATTGAAAGTGAAAATCCATGGTGTAAGTGGCTTGCCACATGGAATTGGAGTACAATGGACCTACATGAATTATACTCTTTATTTAATCCCATTATAAGATTGAGATCATGATGTAAAAAATTAAATTAGGGGAGATAGTGGTAGAAATATTCACTCCATGCCAAAAGATGTAAAGTGAGGAAAATAATTATTTATTTCCGTTTGAGGGGTATACAATAGGCATTCAAAAAAATCATGGTGTGCTTTAGGTCTAAGAAGTATGGATACACATATGAGGTTAAAAATCCTATGTTGGAAACTCACATTCTTAAGCAACATCACAAACATGCAGCTAAAGTTGGTTGTCAAAGAGCAAAGTGGTCTCATCCTGAGGGTAGTGAAGTGGGTTTTGGGGAAAGATTTTCTAAGTAACGATTGATAGTACCAAGTGAATATTGACATCACTTCTTGGTTTGTGGAATCCCTCCTAGACTTGAGTGAAGATAAAGAACTAGTGAGGGAGCTCATAATTGAGTTATTTAAAAATAAATACTTGGGTGGGATGGAAGAAGTTGTCTATGTTTCCCACTATGGTGTGGGAATTCCTTGACCAAGAGATATCCCATGGGTGGTGGAGGAGGATTTTGTTGTTGAGTGACTCCCATTTCTAGTAAAATTTCACACCAAAAAATTAATGTAACATAGGGCTAAGGTGAGGAGGGAGTGTAAATTCTTGAAAAGTATCTCCAACTTGGAGCTAACCTTTGATTGGCTCCATGAGTTTACATATCAGGGTCTGGAGCATGGCATGTAGATGCTTGTATAATTGTAGAGGCATATAACATAGTCTAGGTCATCTTTGGGATGTATATACTCCTTGGAATTTTATAGCCTGATAATGTAGCCACAAAGACATATACCATAGTCTTACTCCTTCCAAGATGCATACATTCACTAGATTTGTACACATGGGGTTTTGACTCAGAAGATGCCAATATGTTTTAATATAATATATGGCACAACCCCTAGGCTACAATTTATCAAGAAAATAATAATAATGCTCTATTTAATGTTTATTTAGATTTAATTTTAATTTTTAATAATAAGAGAACATGATTTCTTTATTTAATTTATTCTATTTATCTATAATTAAGATACAAACAATGAAAAAAAATTCATACAATTTCTAAGAACAATAATTTAACTATTCTAATTTAGTGAAAATAAACAAATAACCATCTATAATTACTACTTATTTTAATTACCTTATTTAATTTATTAATCAAATATTTTTCTTTACAACTTAGGGTTAGCTATTTATAAGCTTCATGAACAAAACATATTTCCACATTTATACATTACTTATTTGTGAAATATCACAAGATCAATATACCTTAACAACACTTATTAGATTAATAATATTTATTTATTTCAACAATCTATTATAAAATAATTAAATAAAATATTAATAAAAGAACACCACTCAATAACCATCAACACATAATAACTTATCAAGTAATCAATGTCAATCACATGAAATAATATCTATGAAATTTACATAAAAACATGTCTAAGTTACAATAGGATATATAAAAACATAAAAATCAAAGCATCATAATAGGTTTGAAAATGAGTCATCACATATACAAGTACAACAACAGGTTAGAATACTTTATGACTCTTGAGGTTTGTGAAAAATATGTGTATACAAAAATGAGTAAAGCTCATAAAGTCTCATTAGAGAAGTTGATTGTAGAGATAAAAAACCATATCAAAGGATTGGAAAAGAACCAACAACGATTGGGACAACAACAAGAACACATGACAAGAGGGGAAAAGGAGGATAGTCCAAGATAAAACCTTATCATGTAGTAAATGGTAAAATATGTAGCCAATAAATACATTATATGGGAGGAGAAAACTCTATTTAAAGAAAATAAAATAGGAATTAATTTTTTTAATGAAAATAATGTAGAAAAAATGAATTCTTGTTGCAATTAGAATTTTATTTTAGTGTTCATAAACTTAATAGGACATAAAGAACCAACTTTACACACCTCAAAATGGAAGGTCATGATATTGCATGGCTTGAGAATGTTATGTAGCTAATTGTAAAAATTAGAAAAGGTAATTGCAAGTACGTGTGAAGAATTAAAAAAGTTAATCTAAAATAATTTATATCTGGTAGGCCACATGATTGATGAAAATATTAATTATATGTATCTCAAATATGAAAATATGTAAAATATTCCAAAGAAAGCCATGTTAATCGACATGAAATTTTGAAAAATTGAAAGGTTATTTATAACTAGAGGATGAATCCATGCCCATGGCTTTGATTTTACACCCACATGAATGCTCATTAATTGTAGAAAAACATAATTTAAAATAAATGGTAACTTTTGGCTTGTAGTTTCTAAAAAGTGTTTACTTATCCTTTGATAAATACTCCAACATTACCATAAGATATAAATAGAAGTGGGAAGTATGTGTTTACACATGGAAGGATTCAAGATTTTTTTTTGAGATAAAATAAGAGAAAATTTAGTTGTTCATAGTGGTTTTAAGAGGTTGAGCCAATAGTGATTTCCATTAAAGGATCAAGGGGAAACTTACATTAATTTTACTTCATAATTTTATATATTAATGTAGGTAGTAGGTATTTTCCACTATCATATTCTATTTTTTCATATTTGAGGGTTTATAAGATTCTTGAGTTCTCATGTTAAATTTATTTATGTTGTAGGATATTTTATTCTTAATTTGGTTGAGATTTATCTCTCTATTAAACTTACATGAAAATACAAGTAGAATAGTAAGTGTAATTTATGATTCTTGAATTTTAATAAACTAGAAAATTTATTGATCATCCATATAGAGTGTTACACCAATTATTGCAAAATACACTTATCATATTACCTCCCATAAAATCAATTGATACACCTAAATGTGTCTTACCATGATTCAATTTAAATTAAATATTTATCATCATCAAGCTCATAGACATACAATGAGTAGGTATATAATACTTAAAATATAAAATCTATCTTATTAATAGAAACACAACTAAAGCTGAGGGTATTGATGGAAATGAAAACAAATTCCCGACACCTCCTAATCAATATATTAATATTTTCAAAGATCCCTTCCATATGCATTATCTTGAATCTCATCAAGTGTGAGTGAATTGTAAGGATCCTTCAAATACTATGAGTACATTGGGTTTTTAAAAAAAAATATAAGCACACATCAATGATACCAAATATCAATTTTACACATGAAGATATCAAAAATGATAAAAGTTAAGAGGAATTTTAAATGTGAATGGGTATTAAAGACACACCATTTGGTGGTATGATGATTGAACATAAAGTTCAAGTGAATATAACAATAAAATTAAAAAATATAAGGAGAATCAATGTGAGATAAAATTTACAAAAGAATCGTATTTGGTTATACATTCTTGCAATATTGATAAAATTACTAACAAGAAAATATCTATTAAAACATATCAAAATTAAATGTCTGGGGCAATTTTAAAAGGGAATTTCGATAATGTTCTATATTAACCCTATGAGAAGAAATGCCATAAGTTATCTAATAAATAAAAATTCCAACAAAAAATCATCATAACGATACATGAAAATAATATAAGAAGGAACAAATCCACAAGACACACTAAAATAATCTAGAAAATTCCATTAAAAAATCTAGTCTCAAAACCACCAAAACCAATGTATTTCTAACGAAAAAGTTAATAAAAATATAATGTCATGCTTTGAGCCTTAATATGGAGATTAAAATTCTCAATTGATGAGGAAAATATATAAGATATGTATTAGAAAAATGAAATAGATGCATAACCAAGAATTTTTTAAGAGAGAGATAAGCTATAAAATTATAAATGAATTACAAATATAGACTAGAGAATATGAGAGATGTGAAAATATTAAGATGCCAATATTACATTAGGAACTCACAAAGAGAAGTTGCATAAATGAGTAAAAAAACAAGCTATGTAGTGAGTTTTTAGACTCAAGGAAAGGGTGGAGATGGCAAGTCCAACCAATAGGGAGTGACCACCAAATAGTCTAAAATATTAAGTCTAACTCCCTTGTAGGATGGCGACACCTCAATAAACCACCTACTTGATTAAACTCAAATTATTAATCGAAGATTAATAAAATTACAAGAAAATCCTAGGACATAGGAAAATAAATCACACTAGGAAAATAAAAACCTACACTAATGAAATGAAGGGAAAAGAGATCTTCCCTAAAATGGGATGTGTGACAAGAAGAGTATGTCAAAGAAAAAGGGGGTATCCACCTAATCACAAATCCACCTTTTCAACATTCATTAGGAAGAGGGATAGTGACACAAATTCTTAGAATTGACTTACAACCCTGAAGGTGAGTCAACCCTAGGTTTTGGACATTATGGGACCTTAGCTTCCTTATGATAGGAATAACTAGAAATGTAATGCCCCGCCACGCAACCCTAGAGGAAGTTTCAATTCACTAAACAAGCGTACAATTTTTTTTTTTAAAGAAGTGAATTAAACCCACATGTTCAACTATAATTGACAACATCCTCTAGGGTTACATAACTGAGATTACATAAATCCCCATTAACATACATCATCTAAATTACATTGAAAGTAAATAACTCAAGTAATAACATTCAACAACATAGAAAGATATGAGATAAAATGAAGCATTCATTACATAAATCAATTACATACATCAATTACAATCCTCATTCCCGGAATGAGTCAAAGTACATAAGTATGATCATTAGAAGGTCCACCTCATAACACAAGAGGGGTAAATCAATACCATTATAATTTGAAATACAAAGTACAAGAATTAAAAGTAAGAACTGCGAGCTGTCCATCTAGATGTCTCGCCACCAAGTACTGAAGATCAAGGGGAACCAACGGTTTTGGTGCATGTTCCACCCAACCATGTGGTACTCGAAGGCCCACCCCCCATGCTAGGAGATAGTAACAAAGTAACATGGACGAGAAACCTACTACCTCAAACCAAAGGCAGACTCATACTGATACAAACTGACTCAGCCACACATATGTACAATATAAGTCCAACTCTAATCATGGTTACAATGCTTCCAGACATATTATAATCAAGTGTGCTAAAGAAACCATACGCACAACATAACACAGTGTTATCCTAGACAGAGTGTCATTGCAAGGTTTGTCATGAGATATCCTCTGGGCATTCTTCATAGGGTCCGAAAATCCTGGTGGCCTCAACCAAATCCCGACACTCATACTAGCTCAAGTAGAATCAACTACCTCTCATAAGGACAAGATAGTGATCTTGCCATTCCAGGTCTTCTCACTCACCCCAAGTCTAAACAAACCCTTGTGTCTATGAGTGAGGTTAATTTATCTTGGTTAATGTGAACTACATCCTAATCCTCTAAGTACATTTACTTTAGTTCTCAGTTGTTAAAATCACTTCTGAAGGTTTCCCGGGTTACCTCTTTGGGCTCCGGCCCCTAACAAAAGCCACTCTTCTAATTGGATAACACACTACACAATCTAACTCCAAGGGTTACTCAAGTGTTACAGAACTGAACCAACATGCTTTCTCCTATCCTAGGAGGCAACCACAAAGAAATCCACTCCAACACTAGGAGGAAACTAAAAACTTGTAACACTACCCAAGGGAAAATCAAAACAATAATTTAACAAGGGAATGACCCACGTTTTACTGGAAGACTTTACAAACCAAAACTCAACACTCATTCACAAAATAATCATTAAAAGATACATCAATGAACTCATGCATTGGCAATGAAAAATACTATATTTGGTTATCCTAAAACCATGTTCCTAACTGATGTTTCTCACAGGAAAGTAGAATAATTCCATTCAAGACTTTACATTAAACAATCAATTTTTCATTAAATACATAATCTCCACAACTTAATCAAATCATGAGCAATAATAAATTCAACTATAATTAGTTGTCTAAGTTGTTGAATGTTCCTATGTTTAACAAGGTATTGAATATGAAGTTCTACAAGCGAAAACATCATATATTAAAAACTAATATTCGCTATTAAATACATCTCCTATTCTCATTTTAATCCAGCAATTAAACTATATAAAAAAGAAACTTTAATAAAGTTAAATAATTTAATATATAATATTAATTATATACATAATATATATATATATTAAATATTATATATATTTATATATATAATATTAAAAAAAATACATATATATAATATATATATATAAATTAAATATTATATAAAAAAAAATATTAAAACAAAATTAAAATTAAATAAAAATTAAAAAACGAATTTAAATAACCAAAAACAAAAAAAATTAAAAATAAAAAATAAAAAAAACGAAAATCAAAAAAGCATATGGCAGGGTCGGACGATACCCATACCCTGCCCACTGTCCACAGACCACAACCCACGCACTATGCCGACTGTACTTTAAGTACAGCGGCCGACAGTAAATGAAGGGAAGGGGGTCGCAGTCCCCACGGGACAGTGCGTCCCCCCCATGTGGTGGGCGTACTGCCCAGTGGGTACTGCATACCCACAATAAACAAAAAACAATGGGGGGCCGAACCCCCCCCACACATAAACTTTTTTTTTTACAAACAAAAATTTCAAAGAAACAATTTCGTACGTAGTACGAAATTTCATACATTCGCCGTACAGGCGATATTTACAAAAAAATTAACAACACAGTAAATTAAAAATCTATATGTATGTAAATATAGATTATTTATATCATATTTAAAATATGATATATGTAATGTATATTTACATACATATATTTTTTTTTTCAGAATTACATTTACTGGTGAAATCGAAGAAATAAATTTAAAACCAGTAATAAAATTGACAAACAATAGACATCTCATGCTCAAGAGATTTATAAACTGAATACCAAAAGAAGCCATCCTTCCATGTTTTCAAATAATATAAACAAAGGAAAGGTAATACATTGTTTTTGAGTTTCTTCAATAGAATTTTCTAAAAGGGTTTGTATTTTGAAAAACAAATCTGAATACCAAAATGTTGAAGTTTAACCCGGGGTTTCAAATAAATCACTCATTTGCAATTTCTTATCATCTAGAAAATAGATTAAACTAGAAACAATAAATCAAAGTAATAAAAGAAAACCTGGTTATTTGAAGCCATAGGAAATAGCCAAGATTCTTGATGCAGAGCTTCCCTTGAAATCTTCACAATTCCTTTTCAACAATGCAATGAATTTCCAGCTAGTTTTGATCCAATAGCTCCACCTTCTTCACAAAATTTTCTCTCCTTTCAATTTAATTCTCCAAACAGAAAATAATTCCAAAACTTTCATGTGCAAACCCTCTCCAAAAATCTCATGCCTGTGAAAAAAAGAAGGAAGAAGAATCCCCAAACATTTCTGCCCTAATCTTATAAAACATCATTTCCTCAAAATTCCAAAATAACCTAATGCAACCCTAATTCACATTCAATGCAAGAAATTGAATTTAGATATTAATTTCATTTCCCCTTTTTTTATAAGGCCCTAATTTTGACTTTAAAGTAAAATTTCAATTTCTTATAAATCCCCTTTTGATTTAATTTAATTTATCAATCAAATATACTTACTTAATTATTATTAAATTATTTAATAACTAAATCCAATCCCTTGAGATTTAAATTTAATAAATTAAATAATTTAACTTTAATTAACTTATTTACAGTTATTTAATAATTAAATTTAATCCCTTGAGATTTAAATTTAATAAATTAAATAATTTAAGTTTAATTCCAATGATAATTTTAAATATAACCAATAAGCATAACATTAATACAATATAAAAATAAATATCTCTTCCAACCAATGCAATTTTCTAAAAGAACTATTTAATAAGTCAACAGTTTTCAAAACATTACCTAATGTCAAATAAGATACAACATGGCTCAATAATCAAGACTGACGACACACTAAGGCTAGGGTGTAGGCCTGACACATGTTATCAAGCTACTATCTCCTATTCAACTTAACCGTTGGATCGACACGCTCAAACCTGTGAAACCAGGTGGAGTCGATGTCATGTACTTGCAACCTGAAATCAAGTAAACAACATAATATATCTAGCATATAATTCACACCGTGAAGAAGAATCTCGGATTCGCAGGGCACTCGCAAGCGAGTGATGTGAACCCGTCTTCTTCACCAATACACTCATCAAAGACTGACACTAACGTCATAAACAATACTCACATAAATAATCTCATTACAATTCTACTGACATCATTAATTCATCAAAGCATGTGAAATAAAATTAGATAATCACATCACGCAATAATAGTTGTCGCTCAAGAGTAGTGATCAAAACATCATAATAAAAATGTGTCTAGTATCAAAGTAGCTGTAATCCAAGCAAAGCATAAAACAACATGAAACGAGAAGCAAAACAGAGAGGTATTACAAGAAGTTATTTTTGGGAGAAAGATAAAATCATTTTAACAATCAAACCTATGAGATCTAAAACTTTGAATTTGAAGTATTAGGATAAAAATATAAAAATAACAATTAACCAGTAGATCTGAGAGGTTAGGATGGTGTTTTCTTGGCTACAAAAATGGGTTTCAAGCTGTAGTAAAGGACATATTCCCCCAAGAACGAATGGGTCTTTGTATAGGGGTCTGAAAATTATTTATGTAGCCCTCATAACCTAGAACTAAGGTTCTGATTCCACCAGGTTTGACTGTCATAAAGTCAAAAATAAAACCTATAGGTGAGTTTCCGTTTCTTGACAACTTCGATGACAACATCGACAACATTGTAAAATTGCACTTTTGATCAACTTTCAATCCTTCTCCACTTGTAAATATGCATATACAAATAGAGGATAATTGTTTTTGGTGGATAAGGGTTTGCCTTGGTCAAACCCCAATTTGGTTATTAAACCTTGATAATGAAATAATGACAAAATAAAGGAATTGATGAATGAACAAAGCTTGTTAAACCTCACCAAACCCTTTAATGGCTGCCCTTAGAGGATTGATGTCTAACACATCACTATAAGGATTGGATCTTGCATGAAATGGCTTGATTGGATGCTTGATTTGATGCTTTCTTGAAACTTGAAACCTACATCACAATGTTAGCTCCAAAAACATGCATGAATATACATAAATATTGACATCATGATATGATCTTGAATGCTACAATAAATGAGTGATAAATCTACTCTCCAATGCTCTTGACAATAATATTTTATCATGTGAAATTTGAATTATGCCACTTAGATTTGAATTGATAAAAATATCTTGTATTTATAGGTGTTTCCTTAATTACTCGACAATTAAACACCACAAGATGACTTTTACAATTTGAATTTAGATCATTAAAATTCCACCAAAGACACATTAAACAAGGGTCTGGAGACTTAAGGGGGACACATTCACACTTGGGCGAATGGGTTCTAGGACCTAAACCTAAGACACTCAATCTCCAAGATGTTAAGATCAATGTAGGCATTAATTAAATGTGGGTTTCCCTTTCAAAAAAGAAAATTAATTAGGCTTGTGAATGCATAATTGAGCCAATTAAATGATTAATTAAGTCTAATTAATTAAAGGGATGCAAACATAGTGTAACTCATGACGAGTTGTGTGATGACACTTTGTCTAGGACAACAATTGGTATTTGATTTTGCTTTAGTATGTATGAGGGCTGAGGATTGGTTGGGGCCACCATCCCAACGATCCGCAGTGGGTAACTCATGATGTGTTGTGTGATGGAACTTTGTGTGACCATAGTTGGTACTTGTTTATTGTGTGTATGGTTTCCGTAACATACTTGATGTGACCATGGTTGGTGTTTGATTCTGTGTGTATGGTTCTCATAACATACTTGATCTGCTTTACTTCTGGAAGCAATGTGACCATGTAGTGTTGTACTTGCATGGTATTTGAGTAGTATTTGAGTTGTACCTTGGGATGTACTTGCGAGGTTCATGTGATTGGTTGTTATAGTTTGGTTTAGTTTATGCTAGCCTGTGTCTAGAGGTAGATGGTCTTGGCTAGGATTCCTTGTTACTATCTCCTAGCATAGGGGGTGGGCCTTTGGGTTCCACTTGGTTGGGTGGCGTGCACCTAAATCCGTTGGGTTCTTTCTTCATGTTTGTGTGGACGAGACTTCCAGTTGGAGAGCTCGTGGGTTTTAGATTCAGTTCTTGCTTTATTCTTTTTAGTTGATCTTGTATTATTTTACCCCTCAGTTGTTATCGAGGTGGAATTTGTAATTGTAATTATGAATATTGATCTTGCCTCATTCGGGGAATGAGTGTTGTAATCTTATTATTTAATTTGGATAAATTGAATTGAAAATTATCTCTTGTGATGATGTAATTATCTTTTGGAATGCATGTGCTTTAATTATTAATTAATTAATTGACATGGTTTAATTCATGTTTTTTGTTGAGGTTTTATATAACCTCTGTCTCGTAACCTTAGAGGTTGTTGGAATTAGTTGTGAACTTGATTAATAATTATAATTAAACAAAAAAAAACTAGCCTATTTAAGTTATTGCAACTTCCTCTAGGGTTGCATGATAGGGCGTTACACATGGTATCAGAGCCTAGGTTTAAACACTGGGTACTCTGGGATTATGATGGAGCCATTAAGCTTTTAGTTGTGTAGGATTTTAAGTTGTGTACCTCACTTAATACCTTGGTGTGTAGACGAGGTTTTGATCTGGTATATTATGTGTGAGGGAATTATATTCCTACGTGTTTGTAGGCTTCCAGGAGTAAGCCTAACCATAGGGGGGGAGGATGTAATACCCCTCCATTTTGACATCTGGTTGGAGAGTGTGTCCTTATGTGGGGTATGTTGCTTTGATGTGTTTTGGTTATACAAATGCCTTATTTGTGTGCTTCTTGTTAGTACCTTGACTATGGTACTCGGTTACTGTTTGATCTCTATCTTTATCGTGTTTTGGTGATGTATTTTGATGTGATGATACTGTATTCAAATGTTATCTTATTCCACATTTTGGATTAGCATTACGAATATTCAAATTAATGATGTTATGCTTTGGAGTATATTAATATGTTAGATTTGTTAGTTAGTTGCATTGTATTGGTGAAGGGGACGGTATCGTATCACTCGCTTGCGAGCGCCCTGCGATTCCGAGATTTCCTCTTCACAGTGTGTATTGTATGTTGTTCATATTATATGTTGTTATTCACTTGATTTATAGGTTGACAGGTACAGGACATCGACTCCACTTGGTTTCACAGGTTGGAGCATGTTCAATGCCCAATAGTATTCGATTGGGAGATAGTAGCTAGGTTTCTGTGCCAAGTCGTCACCCTAGTCCTAGTATGCCGTCAGGTGTTTGTCAGGTTGTGTTGTTTTGAATATTGTCCCCTCTCTTTGTTATTTAATTGCAAGTTACAAAAAGGGCAATTAAATGGCTTAATGCATTTTAGTTGATTAATTTGATCTGGGAATTATGTTGAAATATAATTTATTTTATTATTAATTTAATTTAATTAATAAATAATTTAATTGTTGATTGAATCTATTTATTAATTAATTAAATTTATGATGTTGAAGGGATTTAATTTATTTATGTTGAATTTATTGTTATATTGTTGAAATTGAAAATAAAGAAAATGCATAAAAGTCAATTTGAGAAATTTGGAATTGAAAAATTGAAAAATGATTTAAAAGTCAAATTTGAAAGTTTGAAATTCAAAAAATTAAAGAAATTAGATATTTTTCTATTTTTCTGTTTTGAAGAATTTATGAGGGTGGTGGTTGAATTTTTAGGGTTTGATCCTTATGTTTGGATTTTGCATCACAATTTTGGATTATGAAGTTTTTGGAAATTAAAAATGGAGGAGAGGAAGAACAGTTGCATTTTTTGTGGGTTTTGGTTTGAGGCTGTGAAAATCTGTGGAGATGAGGTTGGAAGCTGAGCACCATTTCTGGATTCCCTCAAACTCAAGGAATTAGGTTCATGTCTTAGCAATTAGATGCTTTTGTGATTTTATATTGTATATGTTTGTTTGTTGAAAACCTCATGTTGAATTGTTTTGGTAAATCAAACCTTTGTTCTTCTCTATTTGGATTTTCTCAAGAAAAGAAAATGAAATGTAATTTTTGTGTTCTTGGCTGGAATTGGGTTTTGAATAATTTCTTTCTCTATTAATCATGCAAATATCTTTTGGGGATTTTAAATATATATATATATATGTATATATAATGATATATATACATATATATATATATATATATATATATATATATAATATTTTATATTAAGGATCTATTGTTGAAAATATTTCAAAAAAATAAAGCCCCTCGGAAGAGGCGCGAATTTCTAAATCCGCAGGGATTTTTTGTTATAAAAAAATAAAAAATAAAAAATAAAATATAAAAAAAAAATAGAATTTTTCTTGGGGAGGTCGTTGGGGGCTCAACCCCCACCGCACCCCATGGGAGGCATGTGGGGGGAGTCGCGCCCAACACGACCCCCGTGACCTGCTCACCATCGATTGGGAGGCTGTTTACATAGCCGCCACCACCACCGCTGGTGGTTGGCTGTGTTGTGTGCACAACGCCACCAGTGATGGTGGCCGACTATGTACACAACCCCCACCACCGTGGCGGTGCCCTTACCAGCAGCGCCGGTTGTGCTTTGCACAGTCGGCGGAAACTTCAAATCCACCGCCGGCCAAAGGAAAACCATGCCCTATGGAAAATGTGACCAACACCCAGTCAAAACCCTAACCCTGCACGCGGCCTGAGGTAGCCGCGACCCAACCCTAAAGGGTTGGCGTGCGACCTCGAGGCGCCATGGGTTGGTTAAAAAAATAAATAGAATATAAACAATATTTTAAATATTATAATATATAATAATATTATTATTATATTATAATATTTAAAATATATATTTTAATATTTATTGTATTATTATATTGAATAGTTAATGTTTTGTTTTTTAATAATATTTGTATATTTAGAGTGGTAATTTAAATTAAATATGCATAGGAACTTATTGATTTTCCAATGACATGATTTAATTGTGGAAATGAAAACATTGTATTTTTAGTCATGGTATTGACTTTATTTTAAAATAATATATATTTGGAAAGATCTAATATTTGATTTACAGATACTATGTTTAATTAGAGAAATTAAATGATTTTAAATAATTTGTATTTGCAAGGATGTGTTTAAAATTATAATTAATTGATGGTTCATTTTGTAAAGGAGTTATTGTGATCTTAAAATGATTTATTTGAATTGAAGGTGTAAATGTTAATTGATTGTTAATTAAAAGCAATTAGGAAAATAAATATTGAGTCTTAATTTAAAAGACGTGTTTTAATTCAGATTACTGAATTTAATAGAGCACTGAATGTAATGAGGAAATGGATTTAGAATATCCAAAGGTAGTTTAATTCATGTGCCTTCTGTGAATATGCCCTTCGTGTTCCTGTTTTGGAAATGGATTAAAGGGTGTTTTATTTGTAAGTCTTCCAGAGGACCGTAGAGGTTGGGGGTTGTCATTTGTGATGTCAACCTGTTGTGAGTTCCTTGGGTAGTGCATGAGAAGTTGTCAATGTTAGTACCCGGTCTCTACGAATAGGGATGTCTTGTGTCTCCTGAGAAAGGAGTGGATTATGGGATCCGTGTCTCCTTGTAAGGAGTGACCTTGTTATGTGTTTGGTTACCTTTAGTGTTGGAGTGAGTCTCTTTTTGGTTTCCTCCTAGAGTTGGAGTGGTTGTAATACCTTGGTTGTTGCACTTTGTTACCTTGTTACCTCCAAGTTTTTGGAGAGGGTTTGAACTTGTGTTTCCTCCTGAAAAGGAGAGGTCGTGGTATCTTGTTTATTGCACCTTTGTATCCTTGGTGTTTGGTTGGTGTGTGTGTGTTGTCAAGTAGAAGAGTGGCTTTCGTAGGGGCTAGAGCCCGAAAGAGGTAAGATTGGGTAACCTTCTGAAGTGGTTTAATCAAGTGATAACTAAAACAATACTTAGAAGCTTAGGAATAACTTCTCACTAATCAAGATAATTATGCCTCACTCATAGACACAAGGGCTCATTTGGACTTGGGATGAGTGGGAAGGCCTGGAATGGCAAGGTCATCTATCTTGTCTGTACGAGAGGTATTTGATTTCGCATGAGTATGGGGGTTGGGATTCGGTAGAGGCCACCAGGATAACCCTTAGTGGGGGTTGGAGCCTAGGAAAAATCCTAGAGGGTAACTCATGACGAGCTGTGTGATGACACTCTGTCTAGGACAACGGTTGGTATTTGATTTTTCTTTAGTATGTATGAGGGCCGAGGATTGGTTGGGGCCACCATCTTGACGATCCGCAATGGGTAACTCATGATGTGTTGTGTGATGGCACTTTGTGTGACCATTGTTGGTACTTGTTTATTGTGTGTATGGTTTCCGTAACATACGTGATGTGGCCATGGTTGGTGTTTGATTCTCTGTGTATGGTTCTCATAACATACTTGATCTACTTTACTTCTGGAAGCAATGTGACCATGTAGTGTTGTACTTGCATGGTATTTGAGTAGTATTTGAGTTGTATTTGAGTTGTACCTTGGGATGTAATTGTGAGGTTCATGTGATTAGTTGTTACAGTTTGGCTTAGTTTATGCTAGCCTATGTCTAGAGGTAGATGGTCGTGGCTAGGATTCCTTTTTACTATCTCCTAGCACAGGGGGTGGGCCTTTGGGTTCCACTTGGCTGGGTGGCATGCACCTAAATCCATTGGGTTCTTTCTTCATGTTCGTGTGGATGAGACTTCCAGTTGAAGAGCTCGTGGGTTTCAGTTTCAGTTCTTGCTTTATTCTTTTTAGTTGATCTTGTATTAGTTTACCCCTCAATTGTTATTGAGGTGGAATTTGTAATTGTAATTATGATTATTGATCTTGGCTCATTCGGGGAATGAGTGTTGTAATCTTATTATTTAATTTGGATAAATTGAATTGAAAGTTATCTCTTGTGATGATGTAATTATCTTTTGGAATGCATGTGCTTTAATTATTAATTAATTAATTGACATGGTTTAATTCATGTTTTTTGTTGAGGTTCTATATAACCTCTGTCTCGTAACCTTAGAGGTTGTTGGCATTAGTTGTGAACTTACTTAATAATTGTAATTAAACAAAAAAAAATTTAGCCTGTTTAAGTTGTTGTTGCAACTTCCTCTAGGGTTGTGTGGTGGGGCGTTACAAATCATACTTTACTAAAATGCTATCAAAGCACAACTACTTGGCTATGCACATGCTAGGTATGCCATTATAAATAATCAAACACACAAAGAAATCATCTCACTATAGAACGTGTAAAGTAAACTAATGTTTCCAATCAATATAAAACTTAACATAGATAAACCTATTCTATATGGAATATTAATTCCGTTATTTAAAAATCAGATTGCCACCAATAAACTACATTTTATACAATGCATTCTAACTCTCAATACATTAAGGAATTTATCTTAAACTTTGAAAATAAACAAATAAATAAATATAGATATAATTTGTGTATATTTCATAAAACTCACTCTTACAAAGTATTTATTGTTAAATTTAAATCAGGATAATTCTTAAATATAATTTTCCATAATCATTAAATCTAATTTGCATATTCATTCCTAAATAAGCGTTTTATAAAATATTGCTCTAATATGTGTTTTATAAAAATATATTTCTATTCAATTATTTCAAAAATAAAAATCACATTTGCACAACCACAAATATATATCTAATTATATGAGTATATATATATATATTTATATATTTATATCTGTTATTTCAAAAATATAATTATGATTATGCTGACGCTACTAGAATATACCATTAAACAACATATTAAAATAATTGTTTTACCACCAAATGAATCAGTATATATATATATATATATATATATATGCTCAATTTTTTTTTTAATAAATCAAAATGAAAATTTAATAAATCATTATCTCCATAACAAAATCAACACACATATATATATGCATGTTATTAAAATTAACATAACATAAATCAAAATGAAAATTTAATAAATCATTATCTTCATAACATAATCAACACATATATATACCATATATATATACATGTCATTAAAATTAAATAATTTCACTTTGCTGGTGCTACAACAACATATCAAAAAGAAGATTTAATAAATCATTATCTCTATAAGAGAATCAACACATGCACACACACAGACACACGCACGCACACACACACACACACACACACACACACACACATATATTATTCTTTGTAGAGTATTTTGACAAACAAATAATATGATTTCACAAATTTACATTTCTCTTTTAACAAAAAAGAACAAGGATAATAGAGTTTTTTGTTGCTATTTGAAGTCTTTCACTTGAAAAATAATCAAAGACGATTTACTGTGCCGAACGCTTCCAACAAGCTACGTTCTTCCTCAAATTTTCTAGATCCATAGCTACCAAATCCAATTTCAAAGAACCAAATTTTCAGAGCAAAGCTAATATTCTTATTATTATTTTAAAAAAGAATACAGAGTTACAATTTTTTTTCAGCAAACTCCAAAAAAACTAATTGGAGAGAGAATTTTCTTTCCTCTCTCTGCCTTTTTGAAAAAGCCACCAAATTGGATATTAAATCCAGAAAAAATAAAAATAAAAAAGTTGCATCAATTTCTGAAATTTACTCCACATGAAAATAGCCACTTGCCAGTAATTCTATTTTTCCCAATTTTCAATTAAGCATTTTCATCCAAATTTCCTTTCTAACTATTTTATCATCAATTTAAATAATATAATTTACATGCCTAAAATATAATTAACATTATGGAAATAAATATTATCCAAAATAAATAAATAAACAATTTAAACTATGCAACATTTAAGTTTACGATTTAATATTAAATTAAATAACTCAATATCATAATAATAATATTTCCAAACGTTTTAATTAAATATCTTATAAGAAAAACTTATTAATTTACGTATATTTAAATGAGATGGTATTCCCATAAATAATTTAAAATATGTAATATTAATAAGGCAATAAATGTCCACTTAAAATAAATAACATTAATTATACTATCTAACTAATTTTTATTTTCAAAAAGAATTAATGACATTCATGTCAAATACAATTCGATCATTTAACTATCCTCAACAATATTAAACGTGGTTGAATCAACTACTAATTAATGACATTTAAATAATGTGCTTAAAAAAAACAACATTAAATTTATTAACGAAATTTTAAATTAACAACTATAATACATGATTAGCCAACATTAATAACACCATTTAAAATAATCAACATGCCAACCCAAATAAACTCTTACCCAATCAACCCAAGGACCCAAGTGGAGAGGCACTACATTCCCCCTATACAAGCATCGAACTTGTCATAAGATGAAGCAACAGGGCACATATATATCCAGAACATTTATAAGGGTGCTCAGCATAAAATAAGGCCAATGCTAAAGCATATATATAATACACATAATGTGCTTAAGGGAGGAGGTAAATGCAATGCGCAAAAGGAGGGGATAAGTAATGCAGGCATATGTATAAATCTCTATATTCAAAGAATATAGAGATTTTTGAATGCCAAAAATATAAACATGAATTAAGATAGATTTTAAATAAATAGAATAACTTCCTAATTGCAATAAGGTAAGAAATATCGGTGCGGACCTGATTGGTAGATCGATGGAAATGAAATATGTGACCATGGGCTCGATCTCCAAAATTTATATGAAAAATGTTGAGCTCTCTCTAAAGGTTTGCACAAATCCTAAATCATTTTTTTGCCATTCCCTTGGCTATGCCTCAAAATCATTACTCCACAACAATACCCATTTCCTCTATAACTTCCCCTCTCGAATCTCCAATGAAAATGCCATTATTTTAGAAATCCTCTTGTAGACAGAAAGAAATTACCCTTCTCCTGAAACCTCCCAAAAAAGATCTCTATTTACAAAAAATAAAGTTCTTTTTACTTCCCAAAACAAAAACCCAAAAAATCTCATTAAAACTCCTATATGCTTCAAATTCTTTTTCGACAATTAGTTCAAAGATGTGCATGCACTTGCCTGAAAAACCTTTCCATCTTTTTACAATATTTTTACTATTTACTAATTACAACATTCCATTATAGTTTCTATTTTGTTTCATATCGAGATTTTCCCACATTTTAATTTATTATTAAAAAAAACTCAACATTAATAATAACTATGTTTATGCTTAATTATCAAAATACATTATAATTTAATGACTAAATTTAATAATTTAATTATCCAAGAACAACATATATATTGATTTAATTCGTTACTAAACCAACAACATTATTAAACCAATTTGATTCAAACAATCCAAAATAAATTTATCAAACACTGAGAAAGGGCCAAACACAGAGGGGCACTACACCAAAAGTGCACTCAAGATGGAGAAAGGGCACTATGCAAATGTAATAAACACCCAAAAGTAGGAGTCACAATGGAAGTGTGTAAAAATATTTTGTAATTTTTTCAGATTTGAAACATGATAAATTACTGATTATGCTATGCAAAAGCCTGAAAATGATGTATTTTTAATGTCAATTTTGATTTCAAACAATGCACTTATTTGATCAATTGAACTTAATGCAAGAAAGTACAAAATTTTATGGTTTTTGAAACTAAAATATAGGTTTGACAACATAATGAAATGAAGCAAACAAAGGAAAAATGATTACAAGAAATGTGAAAAGACACTTGTGTAAGGACAAGTTCACCCAGGGGCAAATGGGTCTTTGTACAAGGGTTGGAAAAAATAAAGTTTATGTTTTTGGTCTGATTTTTGAGCTCTCTATTTCAAGTTGCAAACTGTAAATTTTGTGACATATTTTTCCAATTTTAGCTGTCTTAATGCAAGTTTGATTAGTGACAAATAGTGAACAAAGTGAAAACTTTTGAGATGCATTTTTGAACTAAAATTTGAATCTAAATGATTGAAAGACACTCTTGATGTAACTATAATGCAAGATGTATGCAAAATTTCTTTTTTTTTTTGAATTTAAATGATGTAAACATGCAAAATTAAATCCTAAATGCAAATGGAAAGTACACTAATGCAAACCTAGATCTAGGATTTTGAAGGTCTCCAAATTATAATTTAGGATGTACAATGTTAGGTTCACCAAAATGAAATGAAGGGAAAGGGGGGATCTTTCACTAAAGTGGGATGTGTGATAAGGGGAATATGTCAAAGCAATAGGGGGTGTCCACCTAATAAAAAATCCACCTTCCCAACATTCATTAGGAAGAGGGATAGTGCCACAAATGCATAGAATTGACTTACAACCCTTAAGGTGAGTTAACCCTAGGTTTTGGACACTATGGGACCTCAACTTCCTTATGATAGAAATGACTCAAAGGTAGATTTGGGAGAAAGATACAAGTGTTTTAACAATCAAACCTATGAGATATAACACTTGGAATATAAAGTATTATGATAACACTATCTGAAACAACAATTAACCAATAGATCTGAGAATGTTAGGATGGTGTTTTCCTCGTTCCAAATGTGGGTTTTACGCTCTGTTGAAGGACATATTTACCTAGGGGCAAATGGGTCTTTGTACAAGGGTTTGAAAATTCTTTTTGCAGTCCTCAAATCTCGGATCTAAGCTTCTAATTCCACTAGGTTTGACTGTTAGAAAGTCAAAAATAAAACCTATAGGTGAGTTTCGGTGTCTTGAAAAATTTGATGACAACTTTGATAACTTTGTAAAATTGCACTTTTGATCAATTTTCAATCCTTCTTCACCTAAAAATATGCACATAAAAAGAGAGAAGAAAAATGTTTGTTTTTGGTGGATAAGGGTTTACCTTGGTCAAACCCTAGTTTGGTAATCAAACACTGATAATGAAATAATGACAAAATGAAGGAATTGATGAATGAACAAAGCTTGTTACACCTCACCAAACCCTTTAATGTATACCATTAGAGGATTGAAGTCTAATACATCTCTCTAAGGATTATATCTTTCATGAAATGGCTTGATTGGATGCTTGATTTGATTCTTTCTTGAAACTTGAAACTTACATCACAATGTTAGCTCCAAAAACATGCATGAACACACATAAATCTTGACATCATGATAGGATCTTGAATGCTGCAATAAATGGATGATACATATTCTCTCCAATGCTCTTGAAAATAATATTTGCTTGTGTGAAATTTGAATTGATAAAATGACCTTGTATTTATAGGCGCTTCCTTAATTACCTGACAATTAAACACTCCAAGCCGACCTTTGGAATTTAAATTTAGATCATTAAATTTTTGCCAAAGATATATTAAAAATTGGGTCTTGAGACTTAAGGGGGACCCATTTGTCCTTGGGTGAATGGGTCCTAGGACCTAAACCTAGGACACTCAATCTCCAAGATGTTAAGATCGATGTAGGCATTAATTAAATGTGGGCTTCCCTTTCCAAAAATAAAATTAATTAGGCTTGTGAATTCATAATTGGGCCAATTAAAAGCTTAATTAAGTCCAATTAATTAAGGGGGTGCAAACATAATGTTAAAATGTAAAGGTGCACATTTTTCAACACTAGAAATAATAGCCCCACTTAAGTGTAGCTTAGGTGGGTGAAAATATGGGTCCTAATAAATGAATGTTGATAAAGCACCCATGTGCAAATAAATCCCCGAAATAGAAGAAGAAATCCCATAAAAATGAAGTGTGTCCCCCTTACTAGAGAGATAAATGGAAGGACTAAGAAGACCCCTAAAGTGGAAACCTACCACACCCCAAAAAATTTCTCAAATGAAGGAAATTTATTTTAGAAAAGGGTTTGGTGAAGATTTTTTAGATTTGATATTATGTAAAATAACTTACTAAAAATCAATGATGTGATAATGAATTGACTCCATAATGGATTACATATGTATCTCAAAATGTTTGACCCTCTAATGATGTGAATGATTCCTTGAAATTTTTATTGCACTTTGGTTATCACAAAAGATGGGCAAGAAATTTTAAAATGGAATTCCAAACTTAGTGAGAATATTTTGAAGCCAAATGGCCTTAGTAGTAGCATTAACTACTCCCCGGTAACAATTTGTAGATGAAAGAGAAATTATAGATTGATACTTTCTCAACCAAACAACTAAATTGGAATCAAGTGAGAAGAAATACCCTAAAGTAGACATGCAATCCTAAGAATTTCGTACCCAATTTGAATATATTTTCCCACCATGTCAAAATTCACACCTATTGCATACTGAATTGCATAATTGTAAGTACCCTAAATGTAGTGAAGAACTAACTTAGCTAATTTTTAGTGCAATTAATGTGGCTCTTGCATGAATCAAGAGATCATATCTACAACAAATGAAATATTAGGTCTCATGTGATTCAAGTAGATTAAACTTAAACACATTGTAAATACAAAACACCATCAAACAAAGGTGCATAAAATTGAGTCTCAAGATTGAAGCATGATGAAAATAGAGTTTTTTTAGGTTTATAATCAATCATGAAAAATATAGAGAGAATATCAAGTTCATAATTAGGTTGTACAATGAAGATACTAAAAGAATACCTAGTGATCCTAATCCCTAAGAAGTAGTACAAGAGTCCCAATTCTGACATAAAAAATTGATTATGAAGCGTAGCTTTCATTGCTTGAATGATGGATATGTGACTGTTTGTGATCAAAAAGTGATTAAAATGGAGAACAAAAAATGTGATTATCATCTTGCTATAGAATATAAACATTCATATTGGAATGACTTGAAGTGAGCCTAACTAATAGAAGGAATGAGTCCATATTGACATACCAAGCTTGAGGGGCCTATTTCAGGCCATATAAATATTTTAAAAGATGATAAACAAGTAAGGAATCTTGTATTAAACCTTGTGTCTTCTCCATGTAAGCCTCCTCTTGAAGGACACCACAGAAAAACACTCCGTACACCTATTTGATGAACTTTACGTTGGTAGGCTATAACAATAGCAAGGCAAATTTGGATAGAATCAATTTTGGTAATTGGTGTTATTGTGTACAAAAACCATTACTCCACATACTAAAACTAAATTTCATTCATAAAGCTATGGTTATTGTCATGCAAGTGAAATGATCTCATCCAAAAATCATGGAGGGTTAAAGGATAATTCTACGAGAGTGGGTTTCATCTCTTTCTCTTTGAGGTCAACTTAGAATTAGAAGGGTGTTCCCAAAGGTATACCTTAACATATGTTACAATATAAATGACCAACCAAACCAATAGATAACCAAAACCAACCTGTTGAATTGGTCCTAAAGTTTGTCATTGAATCAAGTACAACTAATCATCTCAAAATCTATATATGACCAATGTGATTGTGCAAACATAACCCATATGAGATAGGTTCATTTAGAAACTCTCTTGGAAATAAATATTTAGTTATACTATTAAGTCATGGATGTAAAAAACTACTCCTACTCCTACACTAATAATTTATGTTTTGTTTGATGATGTGATATTGGTGCATGATTCCAAAATGATGCCTATTCATTGGGTATAGAATCATAAATAACAAATTGAATAACGAATTGGAAAGAAAAAGGTGATAGATATGCATTTATAAGAACTAGAATAATGATATCAGTGTACAAAACATAATTAATCATCCATAAATTATACATTGCATAAATCCATTTGAGACATAAAAGAAAATTACAAAGCTTAAATATTTAGAATACTATTAAATTCACCAATTTCATGTTACAATCGTACTAACAAGTGTGCTAAGAGAAAATTTAACTTAGGAGAATCACTTTAAGATCTATAAGCATCCATGGAGATATTCATATACACATGCTAAAACATTCATGTATATCCTTGAAGAACATAAGTTTTCACTCAAAATGGTTTGGATTGGAAAATTTTGTACCCTAAAAAGTCTTGACAACCACATAGGCCTCTACAAACCACATAACAACCAATTCATCCTCTAGAAATGGCCATAATATTAGTTATAACAACATCAATGCACCAAGCACTAATCGACAACACTGTAGCACGAAGAAAATCCACAACCTAGATAGACTCACACCAAAAATAGGCACCTAAAATTGAACAATAGCATTAGTAATAAATTTTGGTAGGTGGGTGTCCCATTTCAATCATGGTAGGTCAATGGTATCAGATGTCACCATTAAGGTGAGTAGGTGCACAATGCTATTTTATATGGTTCCATAGACCTATTCAAGCTTTTTTTTCCTCCTTATTGATAGCTCCCTTTTGCTAAATGTCAAGCTTCCATGGTGCATGAACCATAGGTGGTTCCCAAACCATCTTAAAAATCCACTAGGCCAATGAGCACAACCCTCCTCTTTCCTCTCAAAAGTTTCAAAAGTCTCTTTGGACATCAATGAGGTTGTGAAAAAATTTATGAGAACTAACATATGTTCCAAACCTCAATAAAGGGTCAACATTAAAGATAGTCAATTTTATTTTTTTGTAAATTGGATGGTTAACTAAAGTGAAAATGAAAGGAAAAATAGGAGAAAGACGTACACACATAGATGCCCAACATTAATTATCTTAAGTTTATTATAAACCTATGCCAATAAAGGCTAACACAAAAGGGACTCAATCAAGAAATAACACAACCAATTTGAGTCCCAAAAAGTGAAAAAGTGTCAGAGTAGTAAATCATTGGAACCAAGGAGAATCATTTGGTAACCATGCAAGTATTATTCTTGTCAACTAAATCATTTGCAACAATTTTTTTATATAGTTTAACTTGCACCAAATAATTTTCCTTCCCTTAGGAAGGGGAAATAGATGGACCAAGTGTGGTTCCTTATAGAATTGAACCCTTTTTGCATGAAAAAATCCCACTTAAGGATACTATAAGCTTCTTGAAATGAATACGGATCAAAATTTGTAGCAATGAAGAGATGTGAAGCCTACTAAAATTGTGACCTTATTATTATGGTGTCTAAATAATCCCCAATCCAATCACTTGTTGACTACAATGTAGATCACAAGACTAAAGAGGCTTAGTGGCTAGAGATTATAGACAATTTGTAGTATCCACTGAGTGATTGAATAGGAGTCCTTATCATCATTGTCACCATGTGAACTAGAGGAAAAATAATATTTACCAATATTAAAGGAGAATTAAGATCCTTTGCAAAACTATCATCATATTCCATAATGTCTCCAAAGTGATGAATGATAGAGAATTGGTAAGAGAAGAGATGGTAGGAATCTCCTCGAAATGAACACTCCTCACAATGAGAGACTCATGAGTAGTAAGATAAAAATCATATATTCATTGAAACCATATAAACACCTAAAAAATATATAAGGCTTGCTCTATGATCCATAGCCTTGTATATTTTTGTTGGAATGTGGGACCATACAGGGGATCTAAACATATGAAGGTGTTTTATTGAGGATTTGCAACTAGTATAAGCTTATAAATGAGTTACCCCTTCATAAATTCATGAGAAACCAAATTTTGAATATATCACACATAGTTGATGGCTTATGCCCAATATGATGGTGCTAGAGATCTAGAGTGTATCATATAGTTAACCATCTCTTTCAAAGACTTTCTTTTGTTTTACAACCTCATTCCACTAAGGATTATAGGGAGCTTATTTTTGAAGATTAATTCATTTAGAAACAAAAATGTACTCAAACCTATGGTTAAAATATTCTCCCCATTATTTGTATGTAAAACCTTGATGTATTTCCCTATACAAATATTTTGAAGTCTAGGAATGACTTAAAGACTTCAATTGTTTTTGAGAAAACACACAAAGTGTATCTAGATAGATCACCAATGAAGGTAAAATATTATTGGGCTCTATTGAAAGATGGATGTGGAAATGATCTAGCCAAATCACCATGTACTAACACCAAAATTTGTGAGGCTCTACAAGATTTTACCTTTTCAAAATTCTCCTCTAGTTTCTTTCCAATAATGCATCTATGAGAAAAACCATTAGAAAACTAAACTGTAGGAAAACTTGATACTATATCATGCTAATTGAGTTGATGCAAGTAGAAGTAGTTCAAATTTCCAAGACATTAATATAAAAAATTATTCACTTCATTTGAATGAGTAAGAAAATATATCAAACTAGAGAGCAGAAAAAAGTGAGAAAATTGATAGAGCCTAGATTGGTTATTTAATTTTCTCATGGTAGCTTATAAACCCACTATGCAATTTGTTGATGACAACTATAGGTCTAGTGTGATTTCAAATCACTTGTAAAATATTGTATGGGTGATCTAGAAAACATAATGGAGATTATTTGACAAGGCATGTACGTAGAACATTATAAACTGTCACATCACCAAAAATTAACAAACTCTCTCCTAATAACCTCCTCTAGTAAATTGTTTCTCATAAAAATGTCAAGCACCTAATATTACTTCAAGTATTAGAAAATTTCCTATGTTTTGAAAATGTGGTGAGAAGCACCTGAGTTAATGACCCAAATGTTAACTCACAAAGCTACTAAAACAAGGGCTTTTATGTTTTTCCTTCCCCTTACTAAAATTTGTGGCCTTTGAAGATTCTTCTAATGAATCCTACTTTGCTAAATTCAATACCTTACTATTTCTCTTCTCAAGAAGATGGGTGTGATGAGATATTTTATTTTATAGACACTTATGCACTTATATGAATAATATTTTAAAAAATGCATACTTAAATTTTTCTTTCTTAGAATCTTCTTTTGAGAAGGAGGTTTTAGAAATTGAATTGGAGGATGCCAATTTATCATTTCTTCTCTTATTTTTTTCTAGAAACTTTTTGGTCTTTAGTGCTCTAATTTTTAGCCGATGCATGAGACTTATAAGGTCTTAGAGTCCTCATATAGAATAAAATATCTCACTCCTTTATGAGTTCATATTTAAAAAAGAATCAAGAAAAAGATGTGTAGGAGGTTCCCAAAGCACTTTTAGTAACATAAAATGTAGAAACAAAAACTAAATAATTTGGACCAAGTTTGGAGAGAATAATTTGTGAACCCCTAAACCTGTAAATGCACAAGAGAAAAAAAACACATTAGTTGTTAGATCATATGCATGCAAACAAGTATGAGAGATTCCCCATAAAATTCATCTATTAAAACTAAATTAGGAAAGAATAACACAATATAAGAAACTAAATCCTAATTAAGCTAATAGCATGATGATCTTATGGGGGAATTGGTGCCAATGAAGTGTTGCAATTGGCCCTTTCCCAATTCCTAAGTAGCAATGGTATGTGATGGAGAAATGGTCAAATCTCCAAAGAAATTTGAGCATAACCTTGTTGCAAATCTTGAAAAGTGATGAATGGTTGATTAAAATGGGCAAAATTGGCTCTCACTATGAAGAATATGAAGAGAGTAACTTTGCATATGATTATGGATGAGAAATGAGGAGAGAAGTCTCCAATTTATAACTTTCAATTTGGAAGAGAAAGCAAGGTTTAAGCAATGTGGGACAAAAGATAATCCAATGGCATTGTGCCACTTGTCCACATGTGGTTGGAGGAGGAATGAGCACATTTTGGCCAATGTGCATGATAAATGCATAAATTTGAATTTGAAATTGTGAGATGACTTGTTGAAGAGGGAAGGAAAATGAAGTTAATGTCACTTGGCTCAAGGTCAAGGACATGTAAGAGGTCTTAAATGCCTTGTTGGAAGGGCTAAGTCCACTTGGCCTTTTTGAATTCAAATGAGGGAATATTCCCTTTTGATGCTTTGTGAGAGAAAATAGAGAATTAAATAAATCAAAGTAATTGATTTATTGTGCAAGTTGCATTCTCTAGAGGATTTTAATGAAAGGGATTAACTTAATCATGGTTTTGATTAAATTAATGAAGAATTAGGTGATGTGACAATCTAAACTTAGATTTATGAATTGATTTAAGTCAAGAATTGAGAGGAAATGATTTATTAAATAAATAATTTGATTTATTTAATCAAGAAGGAAGATGTTAGATTAAATCAAATAAGGTTTAATTTATTTAATTTAATAAGAGGACTTTAGAGAATTTAATCAAATAAAATGATTTATTTAATTAAACAAGGATGTAAGGTTAATTGAATTAAATTGATTAATTTAATCACTGAAAGAGGAATACTTAATCCAATAAATAATAATTTATTAGATTAAGGGATAGAATTATGATGAAATGCTGAGAGTGTGCTTCTGGAGGAAACGATGTTAGTGATTAGGATCAAGCATGCCAAAACGAACTTGTACATTTTCCATGTCTACATAATTAAAATAATTTATTTGTCTTCCTTCTCAATCCCTTGATATTTTATTTGCAATATTATGGACTTTAGTTTAGTGAACAAGCATAGTATAGCATTAAAATTAGTTGGAATTAAACCTATGAACTCATTCTCCAATTGTCAACCTCTTAATTCATCATTCTTACAAAGAGTTTTTTCAATTTGCTCCATACATGATTTGGTGTAGAGATAGATTTAATGTGAAAGATAAAATCTAGAGATACAAAAATAAACAAGGTTCCAAATGCTTCATCCCACTTACTATGCCATTTTGGTTTTTCTACATCTATTATAGGTTTAGTTTCAAGATCCATTGTTACCCCATGTAATATTTTCTTTTTAGAGAAGAAAATTAGATTAAATATTTGTAGTATGTAAAGAGAATATGAAAAAATGCAAGAAAGAGACACACAAGACACCCCCTTATTCACTAGTCTTAGAAATCACTACCCTTAGATATTACAAGTTTAACATTTATGATTGGTAAAATTATAAAGATTATACTAGATTACAAGTTTATCAAGGCCTAAAAGAACAAAATATTAAATTTTGATAGAAAATAATTTTAATACAAATTCTAGAGAATATAGCTATGTAGTGCTCTCCAATAAATTTCTAATGCCTAGTTTAGTTTCTTTAAAATAGATCATGAGTGAAAGTTATGGCTTGTTGAAGAAAATATCAACAACCAACTTCAACCTACAATATCTAGAGAAAAATGGAAATATTATTATTAAAACCACCTTGCATAGAAAGTACACTTTATTAGATTTCCATCAATTATTCATTTGTAAAAAATGAATACCTAAGGAAAAAACATACAAAATTAAAAAACCTCCCCTCTTAATGAAAAAAATGACTTCTAGTGGCTCTTGGGTGGAACCACCAGTTGTGGGTGGATAGAGGGAAACTATTTTTAGTGGTTTTTAGTACACAACATTTTTATAAAATATTGATGGTCTACTATTGGCTATGATAGTTTTTACTAGTTGTAGTTGTTGGTGGTTTCTTTAGAGGCCATAGGGCTTAAGGGGCATTAAGACCTTAAGAACTATGTGCTTTTTAAATTTTAATTAAAAAAAATATGTTGGTCTATGTGTTGTGAAGGTTGTTTAGTCTTCCTATCATTTTTTTGCCATGAATGCCTTGACATTAGAAAAAAAAACATTTTATGTCAAAATAGGATTTTTTGGGCCTTCTAGATGCAATGGTGAGGTCCTTTGGCCTAAAAATGCCTTGCATTAAAGCTATTCACCATATCTAAGTTTCAATCCCCCATTGTTTATTGTGCCATATAATGTCCAAATTGAGTGAAATGAAAGTCAATCTTGACTTTCTCAAGCCTACTAGACATGTTGGAATAGTAAAAAATATTTGCAATATAACCAAAATAGTTGCAATCACCTAGACCTCACTAAAAGAAACATGCAAAACAAATATTATCATATGTTTATAATTCTTTTCCAATTCTCTAGATTGTTAAAAATGCAAGAGAAGAGCATACAAGATCTAGATCATACCAAAAATCCAATCTCTCAATCAAATACTCTAGAACTCAAAACTCTCAAAACCAAAGCTTTGATACCATGTTAGAAATATGAAATAGATGCATAACCAATTTTTTTTAAGAGGGAGATTATTTATAGAGTTATAAATTAATAATAAAATTATAGAAAAGAAAATTTGAGAGATTTAAATATGTCAAGATGATAGTATTACATTAGGATCCCACAAAGAGAAGTTGTGTAAAATAGTGAAAATCAAACCTAGGTAATGAATTTTTATACACTAAAGGAGAGGGGGGAGGTGGAAAGTATAATTGATAGGCAGTGACCACCAAGTAGTTTACGAGTAGTAAATGTAACTCCCTTGTATGATGATGGTGCCTTAGAAACACACCCACTTGATTAAACTTACTTTATTAACCTAAGAAAACTTCATAAAAGTATAGGAAAAAATTAGGACATAGGAAAATAAATAACCCACTAGGAACATAAAAACCTACACTAATGAAATGACCTTCTATAATAGTGAACAAGTGTTGTTACTTTCATCATATGACCAATTTAGGAATAAATAAGAGCTACAAATACTACTCCACGATCCTCAAGATTTCCTCACAAGAAACTCAATCCTCTAGATTCTTACACAAAGCCTCATTTACAATGAGCATTCATAAGATGGATAATCTCTATCCTAATCCTCCTATTTATAGGAAATAGAGTGAGAAGAAAAGGAAAACTTACTAGAAGCTTCCTATCCACCTTTCCAACTATTATTTGATGCTTCATGCATTAATGATTAATATAAAACATGCACATATTTACATCTCCAAGGTGGGAACCAAAGTATGCCACCAACATAAGTGAAAACACATTCTCTAAGGCACTAATATTGTCCCTCCAAGGCTAGTGCCTAAGTTCTACTTACATCATGTGACCCAAGCATTAAATGATATTTGTAATATTAAATATACTTTACAATGAACCCCACAAATTAAATGCATTCCTCTAATGACCCTAATAAACCAAGTGCTCACTAAACCATGACCCCTAAAATATTAAAAGCATTTCCTTTTGGCTGCCACTAACATTAAATGTATTTACAATGTTACACACCAAAATTCTTTAAAAAGATATTGAGCTCCTCTAAAGTGTGACACGACACATAGACATGGATCACAACTTTATAAAATATTGAATATTTCTATGCAAGGTGTACAATACCTTATCCCAATCTATATTTTTGCAAATTTTATATCAATTGCCACAATTATGTACTATTTTTATTCATAAAGATACAACTTGTGATTATACATCATCACCATGCCATATATGCATCATGACATTATAAATGATAGTCCTATACAGGAATTGGTTTGTATGTAATGCCCCGCTAAGTAACCTTAAAGGAAGTTGCAATTAACATCATAAGCAAACCAATTTTTTTTTTATAAAGTGCATTTAACATACACATTCACTTACTAATTAACAACAACCTCTAAGGCTACAAGGTTAGGACTACTTAAACCCACACATACATATTAAATATAACCATAGCATTAAACTTATGAAATAAATATCATACATCATAAGAATACCACATAACATAATAAGATAATCAACCGAGATACAATCTCATAAACATTATCTTAATCCAATAGTTACATCACTGATTCCCAAAATGAGACACTAGTACAAATGTATTACAATTACATAACCCCACCTCTTACAAAAGAGGGGTAAAATAACTTATACAAGTTAAAATATTACAATGCAAGAAATTACAACAAGAACCGCGAGTTGTCCATCTGGATGTCTCGCCACCAAGTATAGAAGATCGATGGGGACCCAACGGTTTTGGTGCATGTTCCACCCTACCAATGTGGTACCCGAAGGCCCACCCCCCATGCTAGGAGATAGTAACAAAGTAACATAGACAAAGATTCTACTACCTCTAACCAAAGGCAGACTCAAACTGACTCATACTGTTATAACCAACCAAATGAATTAACAAGTACAACTTATTCACCATACAAGTACGAATCAAGTACAATACAAGTACAAATCAAGTACAACTCCAACATCACTGACATAGGTCACATTGCTTCCAGACATAAAATAGATCAAGTATGTTCAAATAACCATACACATAAAACAATTAACAATAGTTATCCTAGATAGAGTGTCATCGCAAGGTTTGTCATGAGATCACCTCTGAGCATTCTTCATAGGCTCTGGCACAAGTAATCCTGGTGGCCTCAACCGAATCCCGACACTCATACTCACTCATGCAGAATCAACTACCTCTCGCAAGGACAAGATAGTTGATCTTGCTATTCCAGGCCTTCTCACTCATCCCAAGTCTAAACGAACCCTTGTGTCTATGAGTGAGGATTAAATTATCTTGATTAATGTGAATGCATCCTAATCATCTAAGTACATTAATTTAATTATCACTTGATTAACTCACTTCTGAAGGTTACCCGGTTTACCACTTTGGGCTCCGGCCCCTAACAAAAGCCACTCTTCTAATGGAGAACGCACTCACAACCAATCACCGAGGGAACACAAGTGCATACAAACTAGGCATTATAACCACTCCAACACAAGGAGGATACAAATAAAAGAAATCACTCCAAACATCTTGGAGGCAACAACACATAGCCCACTCCTTTTACAGGAGGCATAAAACATCTCCGTTCGTGGAAATCGGGTAAAACTGAAAAGACGCCATGCACTACCCAAGGGAAAACAACTGGATGGCATAAAGATTCAAAAACCCTTATCCTCTAAGATTTTCTGGAAGACTTATAATTTAGGACTAACACTAAATCCTAAAACCAACAATGCAACTTGACGACATTGCAACAAAAGCATTCAAGTCATCAATCAAATCTAATATTTGGATTTTCTAAATCCATACTCATTCAATAGGTAGTGTTGACAAAGTCAAAAACACGATAACTAGATCATCTAAAATAATCATAACCCCTATTTCCCTTTTCATTATTGGAAATCTAAAACAATTAAACTTACTTCCCTTTAATGAATACAGAGAATTAAATCCTTTAAGATAATCATGAGGAAGATATTACTTTTGGATATACTAAATCCATATCTCTTTCATAATCCAATCATAATGATTCAATTAATTTAAATAGAAATTAATAAATAACATAATTGATTGCCTCATCAATAAAACAACTTCTTAATTTACTTTTAAATCGACACAAATCCATGCAAGTAAACTCTTTCCATTTCTTAACCAAATCTTACATCTCATTCAATCACTTTAATATAATAACATATTGTTTCTCTATCCATTTTTCATATATACTAATCAATCCATTTTTAAATCTCTATTCAATAATATATTGCATGCATCTCATTAAAATAAAATACAATAATGAATTTTACACTTAATATATATATATATATATGCTCCATATTATATAGACACCAAATATATATATTAATAAATTTAATTACATATATTTTTTAATATTCCATTCACAATGACTAGATTACTCTATGGAACTAAATAAAACATAATAACTATTTGCCTTTTTCAATATAGTTAGTTCCTAAATTTACTTCTAATGCAACTTAACATTATTGCAAACAATCTTTTCAATTTTCTATCCGGAGTCTATGTCTCTTCAACTATCCATTTAAAAACATGCAATTTTATTAATGTATAAAATATCTTTTGGCTTATCTATTTGACCACGCATTCATATTGTTTCTAATTAAATCTCATTAATTAAAACAAACATATAAATATTTCTATAATTCTTCAATATATTTAAATATCTTTTTCCTTATCAATTTTGACCATACATTCAAAACTTATCTTTTAAATTCTTCATGCAAAGCTAAATTACACGCACTTAAATAAAACAAGGTAAATACTGATTGAAAATACTCATGGATATATATATATATATTTCAATATATTTTCTTCAATCATATTAACAAAATAAATATTTTCTTTTAAATCAAGTAATTACTTTTATTAAAAAATATTTTTTTCTATACATTTTCTACACATACTAATCATTTCTTTTAGAACACTAATAATACCCAATTTGCAAACAATAGAATAAAATAAGATAAAATATTATTTATTCTCTCAAATGGATATATACCTTCAATATATATATACTAAATATAAATTAATATATTTAAATATATTTAATCATTAACATATCTTCTATTTTTTATAGAATATCAAATTGATTAATTCAAAATAAAATATCCTTTATCATTAATTTTCCAAAATATATATATATATATATATTTCCAATTAAATCAAATTAATAATTGGACCTTTTACACATGAATTTAAATTCCACAATTAAATTTTAAATTATGCATTTTTTAAATCCAATATTTAACTCCTTCAATTAAACTTTAACATGTCATTTTAAAATAAACAATAATTTTCCCATATGTTTATAATTTTAATTCCACTAATCTAATATACAAATTTTATTTAAAATAATATAAATAAATATAATACTTTAATATTATAAATTATAATATAAAATATTATTAAATAATATTATAATAACAATACATAAAATATTAATATTTATAAATATCAATTTATTATTATTTTATTTTCAGAGCAGCCATGGGAAAATAACTTAACAGTAGTCTCATGTTTCAAGCATAACTCAAAAACTACGATTTGGATATTTGCGATTTTTTGACAGGGATAAGAAAATTTCAAAATGCAAAAACCCTTTAAATTTCCTGACAACCCAGTTTGTGTAAGTAGAGTTATAGGCGACACAACCATACCATTTTACCATTAAAAATATAACTATCCTGCAGATTTTAAAATCCGATTTTTAATAATAAACAGAAGGTTTCATTTTCTAAAAAAATTCTAAATGCATTGTTCAATCTCTATGTTTTATTTCCAATAACAATACAATCTATCTCCCCAAATAGTTTAAATTCAACTGAGATTTTCATAATTTTCACTCAAGAATTTTCACAAGCAAAGGCTGTAAATTTATTTAATTTTTTTCTTCTAATATCAAATTTATTTTCTAAAACAGATTTAACAAACAAATCTTTAATCATTACTATTTTAAAGAAAAACAATCAAGAACAACAAAACACAAAGAGGAAAACCTGGTACAAGAAGCTACAGGAAGAGATGAATTTCTGATGCAAGCCTCCTCCAAAGATTTTCTGAATTTTCTTCAATCCTCCAATGAATCCAATCCAAAACCCAACAAATGCAAACAATATTTCCTTCAATCAATTCTACAATCAAACTTTCTTCAAACCCTTGTGCAAATTTTCCAAAATTTCTTCCTTGCTGTAAAAATGTATTTTCCAAAAGATTTTTCTGCCCTAAAATTAAAACATGTATTCTTTATAAATCAAAAATACCTAATACAACCCTAATTCACATTACATGCAAATTAGATATTTCAATTTCAATTTTTACAACCCTAATTCACATTACATGCAAATTAGATATTTCAATTTCAATTTCAATTTCAATTTTTACAATTCTAATTCAATTACATCAAATTAGATATTAATTTCAATTTCAATTTAAAATGCAACCCAATTTCAATTTAAAATGCAATTTTAAATAATAAATTAATTTCCAAAGTTGCAACTAATTTCCCAAATAAACATTTAATTACAATTTCTAATTTAATTCCCACACGTTGAAATTAAATTCCAAATTTAATTTTAATTCTTTTATTTCCTTTCATTCTCTTGCATCACGTTTAATTAATTAATTTAATTATTTAATAACTAAATTCAACCCCTTGGATCAAATTTAATTAATTAAATAAACTAAATATAATTAGTTAATTTAAATATAAACTTTTATCCACATTGCACTATTTAAATTAAATAACCATCAACATGATTTAAATGCAATTATTCTAAATATCTATTTCCAAATCAAGAATCTTTCAGAATTAAATAACATTAAAGCAAAACAAACATTGACTCGACACACATGACTGACAACACACTAAGGCTAGGGCGTAGACTTGACACATGTTACCTAGCTACTATCTCCCGTTCAACTTAACCGTTGGATCGACACGCTCAAACCTGTGAAAGCAGGTGGAGTCGATGTCATGTACCTGCAATCTTGCAACCAAGTAAACACATCATACAATATATCGAGCATATAATACACACCGTGAAGAAGGAATTACAGATTCGTAGGGCACTCACAAGTGAGTGATGTGAAACTGTCCTCTTCACCAATACACTCATTGAAACTGACACTTCCATCATAATCCAAGAATCTCATAATAACATTTCATGTTAACTCTACAACATCATTAATCCATAATGCATGTGAAACAATAATCAGATAACTACATCCCACAATAATAGTTGTCGCTCAATAGTAGCGATCAAAACATCATAACAAAATGTATCCAGTCTCAAAGTAACTGCAATCAAACATAGCATAAAGCAAACCGAACGAGAAGCAAAATGGAGGGGTATTACATTGTATAACACATTTTTATGCTATTGAGGTAGATTAATTACCATGAATAACTTAATATTCTTGGTTAATCTCTTCCCATATCTATCTCTCACATTTTATTTAATGCATATGATATTGAATACCATATTGGCATTGTTTCCATTATTTTACTTGATATTGCTACTTGGGGAGCAAGGTATCATTAGTTTTTGAAGGTCATATATGCCCACACTTATTCCCATTGAAGGGCAAATTGAGAGCACCTTTTAAACATGGTCTAATATCAAACGTATAGGTAATTATATCTAGAGTACGCATTCCATATTCAATTTATTTTACCAATCATAATTAGTGCATTCAAGACATATATCATGCTTAGTTTTAAGCCATAGTTTTCATATTTCCATTCTTTATTTCTTGATTTGTGGGTACTCCTTCCTTTTACATAAAATTTAAGGGGGCATATTATTACATTCTATTTTTAGTTTTTGTTAAACTTGATAGGTTGGTGCTTTATCCTTTAACAATATGATAGTTTTGATGGATGCCTACTATATATCAGAAACAAAGGTATCAAACAAATGTTTGAGTGGCTTAATTTTTATATTCCAAAAATCCCATATCTTTTCTCATTACCATTATTTCTTTTCTATCTACTTTGGAAATCTTTCTCATTTCCTTTTGCATCTACACTAAAGTGGGATAAAATGTAGAGGAAAAAAGTGTACACTCTCCTCTTTCACCTCTATATTTAAGCCACTTTGTGTGGATGCCATTAATGCATGATCCAAGCATTGAATTTAGCTCTTTTGGTGACTCATTGACCCTAAAACTAAATTTGGAACTCTCTAGAAATTTATTGTTCTCTAAGAACCTCGCTTTAACCTAGCTTCCAATATTTTCCCCTTCCTAGAATGGATCATATTTGTGATCTATTCCCCTTATTTCAAAAAAAAAATAATAATAAAAAAATACTGAGGTTGTCAATCCTATAATATGAACACTATTTATCATAATGCATTCAAAAAGCCTCAAAATTATGTGTTGAGGGTTGCATATTTAAGAACATTATCAGAAGACACTTTCATGGGGAAACAAACATTTGTTGATCACACACATCGCAAAATAAATTGGCATAAACTTCATTTTTCATTAGGAACAATTACTCAAGATGTAGCATTATTTCTTTCCATCTTGTTAAATCAACCTTGGGATTTGACTATCATCAAGGAAGTTGATTGCTCCACGCTTTGTAAATAGTAGACTTTCAATGCTGCTTCATAGCACCACCCTTTCTCAAACATATGTACACTTAGTAGCAAGCATTTTTTTTAGGCACCACACTTGAAACTCCACAACAGATTAAACATTGAATGGTAAAATCACTTGAGAACCAAAATACATACATGCTCCATTCTTAGGCCCCCAAAAGTTCTAGATATATTCATCACAAAATTTTAATCGTTCTTCCAATTCTTAATTATCTTTATTAATTCTTTGTCACATCACATAATCAGCATTAACATAACACTAAATTTAAATAAATGCAAATCCATCTCAATCAATTTCAATCATTTTAATATTAAATTACTCAACCTAATCTTGAAAATTAAACCACTCCAAATTAATCTCAAATCAATCTATTTTCCTCATATACTAAATTATAACAATTTGTATTTGTATTCAATTTGACAATCACACTTCTTTCTATCTTTATTTTTTAAATGAAACAATTTACATAACCTTTTGACAAAACAGTTCACGCTATGATAGATTATGTTTTCTTTCACCTAAATGCTTCCTTCCATACGGATTGCTGACCTTTTTATTTGACTTACAGCAATAATACATAGCAAGAGTCACAGATCTCATGAGAAGCATTGGGCGTTGCTTTGTCTTGTATAAGAAAATGGAATATTGAGATATAAGTTGGTACATGAGCTCTCATTTTCTAAACTGTCCCACCAAACAAATGGGCACTGTCAAGTCGCTTTAGCCCATGTGCCATGTCTTCAAATTAGCTCAACTACCCGTGCCAATTGTTGTTGTTATATAATCTCGTATAAAGCTAGCAAATCAGGAGAGCTATGATGAGCAGTTTTTAAAAAGAATTAAAGTTAATAAGAATATATTCATCATTGGATGGTCAAGTCGATAGAAAATATGAATAATAGTTGGAGGTTCCGATTTTCTTCGATTTACTTTTTGCAAATTCACATGTTAACAGAGATTATAGTAGTGTGTTAGGATTTTGTTTTGTGGGTTCTATCATAGATTATAAATTCTTCAATTACTTGTAGAGTAGTCAAGTAATCGTGTTGTACAATGGTTGCCATTGCATCAAAAGATTGACTTGTTAATGTCCGATGCAACCACTGGAGTTAATGAATCAACAGGAGGTAGTTAAGCCATGTCACAAACTTGAGAGTTGCACTGCACAACACAAAGAGACCAAAGACGCACACCTTGCAACAAATCACACGTTTTCTCCCAGGGTGAGTACTCTTGACTTTTACTTGCCACTCGTCTCAACATATTCACTCACCAATTATTTGCAGAGTATTCGCAAAAAAAACTCTGAATACTTGTGAAAAAACATATTCACTCGCTGATTATTCTCTTTCAAGTTCCATGATACACATTATTAGTTACCATAGTGAACAGTTCTATAATTAACTTATACTGTTATACGCAGATTTTAGTGGCATTACCGTGTTAACTTACTGTTATACTGTTAACTTATACTGTTAACTTACTATTATGGCATTACCGTATTAGTTATCATATAGTTAACTCTTTTTAAGTTGCTGAGTATTTGTCAAGTATTTGTTGAGTTTTTGTCGAGTCAAAAATTTTGGGCTTGTTGAGTACTCTCCGAGTCCGTGTTGTAGAGACGATTGTTGTTGCACCAAAAGATCAGCCTATTAATACCCGATACAACCGCCAGAGTTAATGAATCCACGAGAGGCAGTTAAGCCATCTCACAAACCCAAACACTGCGCTGCACAACACAAAGAAACCAAAGGCACATGCCTTGCAACTATCCGAGTATGTAAACTATGGATTCCATTAGATATTGATTCCTCCATTAAAAAATTAATAAGCAATTACAGAACAATTAACAGATCCATAATCATGAACTTTGCTTCATGGATCCCACCAAATATTAATTCCTTTGTTAAAAAGAAAAAAACTAATAAGGATTTAACAGATCCAGTCATAGACATGCACCATCAAACAGACCACAGAAAAGTACTAAAAATCACACTCCCACTGCTAAACAGTGTTAACAGCAGGACATTCTTAAATAAGGCATAACAAAAGAGTATAAAACATAAAACAGCTATGATCTGCAAACTGTAAACAAAAGTTATGCAATACAGACTTTGTCTCTGAAAGTTGAAGCAAAACACCAAGGCATTAAATTACCTTGCTTTTATAATTGGCTTAGTGTTAGGTGTATAACTGTGTTGAGAGTAAAGTAGCTGCAATCCAAAAGAAAACAAAGAAAAAAAAGTTCCTATCATGGGAATCAGGGGTCATATCCATTATATGTTATTAATTTAACGTAATTGAAGGCGACCACCATCTCTTGCCAGCTTAGATTTAGCTTTATGAAGTGAAATACAAGTATAGGGAATATATTTCCATCAATTAACTGTATGATGGTCACTTCTAATTCAGAAGCACATGGATTGTACAGTAAGGACAGAATTGTTAAGCACTGTATCTCCTTTAATATCTTTGGTAAAAAGTCTTTTAAGATACTCTCTTTGTAAAGCAGCAAATATTGGTTAAAAAATTGACATTTTGTTGCAGAAAGAATTTCTTTAAGATTTGAATGTAAATTAAGGAAAGACTTGAAAGTAAAGTAAGCATTTCTTTAAGATTTGAATGTAAATTAAGGAGAGACTTGAAAGTAAAGTAAGCATTTCTTTAAGATTTGAATGCAAATTAAGGAAAGAGTGAGCTTATGATGGCTCTTGCTTTTGGTGTGTCTGTTCGAAATGATTTGGTCTAAGTGAAAAAAACAGGTTATGGAAGAATCTCAGGATTCACAACGAATAATCAAACTTTTAGGAGGACGTGCAATTATGAATGCATTACCACCATCCAACACGCACAACCCACATCTCATTTGTGGATGATGATATGCCATCTACTACTTTATGAAAGTTGAGTAGAGTGTTTTTGGATTCCTCGTTCAAAATTGGGTATATGTGATGATACAATTAGAATTAGGTACATTAGAGGTGGTCCCTTCTTTAAGAAGTGCAAGTAAAATAACAAGATTCATGGCTTTTGGGGGACATTCTGTTTTAGTGGGCTTCAAAGTGGGTTTATTCAAAATAAGGGCATGACCTTGATTTAGATTTTTGATGTCATTAGTAAACCTCGAGGATGATGTTTTACACTGAGAGCTTCATAAGATAGAATATTATTTTTAATGGCAAATTTTGGGTTAATTTAAAATAATTTAAAACTTTGGTCATTTTCAGTAGTATGAGTTATTTTTTTGTTTTTAAAGTAGTTTTGTATGCTTTATCTTTTATTTGTGGTTCTTTTGTTGTGGATTATATGTTTCGAAAGGTTTCTAATATTAGAAATACAAGATCTTTGAGTATTCTCTAGAGTTTCTTCTTTCATTTGTCATATTGTTTTATTTTTTGTTAGTGTGGGTTTATTTATTATTATTTTTTTAAATACTATTGTATTTTATTATGTATGTTTATTTAACTTGTTTAGTTGTAGTGAGTGAGTCATTATAAGGGTAGATGTCATCTTCCATTAGTTTAGATCTTACCTATTTTTGGGTAGTTAAGAGTTACTTTCTATATTAGTTGATTTCTTCTTGAGCTCTTGGTTAATGCTTTTGTGTTGAATCACATTGAATCTTGCAATCTCATTTCTCTCATTTCTTGACCCTATTTTATTTTATCAATTAGAATCTCGAGTCTTTCTTGAATAAGGGTTTGAGTGGCTATTATGTACTAGATTTGGGCTCTCAATGCTTGTATTATATTCTAACACTTGGGTGATCCCACAATAGTGGTTTACACTTTTTGGCCAAACTTGACATTGAATTGATTTTCTTAAACTAAATCTTCACTTTTAGGCACCTATAGCTACTAAACCATGAGGAATTTGAAAATGGTGCAAACTAGTGATTTGTGACATTTTGTCTATGGAATATATATATATTTCCATCTCCTTCAAAAACTAGTTTTTAACAATAAGCACCATTTTTTAAGAGTGACGTGTACTTGTTAACAATTTTTATTTTATTTTATGAATGATAATTTTTTTTTTAAAAAAATTTAGATTTGTAACTATGATATCTAGTGCATGCAATTGGTTTCATAGTATTTTATTGAATATTTTTTCTTAATTAAGTTTTGAAGTGAAACTAATTATAATTTAGACATACGTTTACTTGCCAACACAATTTTTTTTGTATGTATCAAAATTTAATTTTTCTTTTTTGTTGGATCAAGGACATCAATATCAAGTGCATAGATATTTTTTCAATTTTTTTTTGATAATCTACTATTTTTCCACATGTGCAGAACATAAAGCTTGATTTTCAGTGAAAAACCTACATTCACAAGAAATACAAAATAAATATAATAATCAAATTAAATATATTTAAAATTATATTTTTTGGGAAGCTTATAATAAGGAATACATATTTACAAAAAATAAATTTTAAATGAATTCATTTGATCCCCCAAAAGGTAAATCAAAAGTGGTTTTTTATCAATATTTTGATAGGTGTAAAGGAGACTCCGTTATAGGTATGGTTTAAACCTAGCGAGGATCTATACAAGGAGGTTTGATCTAAGGTGGTTTGATCAAATCCTCTTCAATTGGAATTCTTTAAATGAAAATTTTCAAGGATTAAAGCATTATATTTTCTAAAAATATGTGATTTCAACAAAAATCAAGATGTCCCAAAAAGAGTAAACCACTATTGTGGGATCACCCACTTTTCGAGTTCCATTTGGTTGCTCTCCTACCAGTCATTGTCATAGTTGAAATTACCATTCTATTTTAAATCATTTTGATTACCAACATGATAGATAACACACTACGTAAAATAAGGCTCCTCCTAGTTTAGGATCCTAATGATCTAATCACACACACTAGATCTCTATAGTATACACTCCGTCCATGCACTCACCACTCTCCAAGAAATAACCATTATCCTTGTAATGATTCATATGACACTATAATTCACCTATCCTAATGAAATATACTATGATGCATAGACCCCCCATCTCAAGGAAAATACAAAGAATCTATACCAACATTCTTAAGAGGAAAATGTGGAACAATCTAATGAATAAACACAAAACTATCATAAACCAGATTTAGTTCATTCCCAAATATTATTGAAAATTTTATTTCTTAATAAACCAATATATGCCTTATCTAATTTCTATACTTATCTTGAATACACATCTATCCTTATAATGTTCCAAACTTCAATAACCCCCAAAATGAGAACCACAAAATTTTTCAGACTTTAATAAGATTAAGTAATCATTGAATTCATAACTAATATATAATCTACAACTCAAGATATATTTCAATAAACTTTAATTACAAATCATTTACAATGATTACACCATAGATAACTTATAATGAAGTAAAAAACTAATGATTCTTATAGTACAACTGAATCCAATTATATATTTACTAAATAATAAACAACTCAATAGGAAACATGCCTAACTACTCCACATATATTTAATAATGGTCCAAATGATTAATAGTAAATATATTAATATATATTTATCCATTATAGAAACAATGAGAAATTCCAAATCCATCTAATGTTCCAACCATGAATGGGGAAGGTGATATGAACCCACATACTCAAGGAACTCTATCCTCCCCAACCATCAACTTGGCTTAAAGTAGATAAATAAGTAATCCAACGACCATGAAATAATAGGTAACTATGCAGTTATCTTTATTCTAAGTTCATTAAATATTTAAATTCTAATCAAACATGCCTATATCATAAAGTAATAATTAATCTAACCAAAATTATCAACACTTCATGACACCATTCATTTCATCATAATATGTTATAGTTAATCATCTTAATCTTCTCAACACTCATCAAATTGAAAACAATCTTAGAATACATAAAATGATATACAAGATAATTAATTCTATACAATACAAGAATATACAACACTTCTAGACAAAATCTAATTGTATCACATACTATAAGAGTGTTCATTCTTCAACATCATACATTTTAATCATCTCAATTAAGTTCAAGATAGAGCATCATACATCCCATACTACATATATTCCTAATCACCTTAACACAAAACTTACTTCATCATATATAAACTCACACTAACATACCATTCATTAAACAATTAATTTCTCATATGAAAAAATAGAAGACCTATGATAGTACATGCTAAACAATCATATAACAATACACAATAATCATGCTCATATTAACAATCAAGTAACAAACATTCTTAATATACAAAAATGGAGCTGAGCAGGAAGGCGTGGGGTGTCTCCTATTTGAATTTTCTTGAGGGTCTAAGCGACAGAGATGGGGATGTAGGGGAATTAGAGGATGGTGAGTTTGTAGATGTAAACCAACAAAAGTGGCAGCAATAGTATGACAATCAAATTGTATAGTTGAGGACCAACAAGCTGCCAAGGGGTTTGGTGACCTTGGAATCTACATTCAACTTAGATGACCATATGAGGAGAGACAAGTGCAGCTTGACCATTAAAGAGGAACATTATGAAGCAGTCGAAATCTTCAAAGGTAAGCTTCTCAAGGTGGGAAATGTATGTAATAAAGAGGAACAATAGGAGTTTATTCTGTTATGTCATAAATTTACTGATATTTTTTCTTGGGAGTATAAGGATTTGAAGGGGTTTGACCCAGAATTAGCCCAACATACTATTGAATTAGAGCCTGCTGCAAAACCAATGAGGCAGAAACAAAGGCCTCTCAATCCCAAATTAGAACACCTTATGAAAGCTGAGTTGAAATTAGAATCATTTTCCCCATCAAGCATACTTCTTGGGTGTCAAACCTTGTTCCAGTTAGGAAGAAAAGTGGGGAGATCAAATTATGTGTTGATTTTCGAGATTTAAATAGAGCATCACTAAAAGACCACTACCCACTCCCTTCCATGGAGAAAATTTTACAAGTGGTTTCCGGTTCTAATAGATTTTCTTTGTTAGATGGTTACTCAGGTTATGACCAAATTTTGGTAAAACAACAAGATCAATTCAAAACAACATTCATGACTAAGTGGGGCACAATGGCCTACAAAAGGATGCCTTTCATCTTATCCAATGTTGGAGAAAATTTTTTAGCAAGCGATGGATATGGCTTTTCACGGCCTCATGAACACGATCATTCTGGTATATTTAGATGATATTACTGTTTTTTCAAGAAATGCTAATGAACATCTTGATCATTTAGAATAGATTTTTTAGAGATGCAGGGAGTTTGGAGCATCTCTCAATTTGAAGAAGTGTATTTTTTCTATACACAAAGGTCAACTCCTTGGACACATTGTTTCAAAGTAGGGTATTTCCATAGATTCTGAAAGAATATCTGCAATTCTTGAATTACCATTGCTAGCTCACAAGAAAGGCTTGCAAAGCTTTCTTGGAAGAATAAATTTTGTGAGGAGGTTCATACCAAATATCATAACTTTTCTGGAACCTCTCACTCTTATGCTGAAAAAGAATATACCTTTCGCCTGGACCAAGGAAGGTAAAAGGAGATTTGATCAAATCAAAGAATCTCTTGTAGCTACCCCTACCCTCATTAATCCAAAGTACGATAGAGATTTCATTCTTTACGCATTCAGAGGAGTTGATACTATTTCTGTTATGCTTTTCCAGTAGAACGATGAAGTTTTGGAGCAACTTGTGGCCTTTTTCAGCTAGGTACTACATGATTATGAGGTAAAGTATTCCTTTGTCGAGAAGCATGTGTTTTCTATTGTAAAAAGTTTAAAAAAGTTTAGACATATGCTGTCGAACAACAAGATTCATTTAATAGTTGCACATTAAACTGTTAAAGATTTCTTACTGAACCGTGAAATTAATGATAAGAGTGCTAGTTGGATAACCAAGGTCATGGATTTTGACATAGATATTAAAATAACCAAGCTCGTTAGAGGTAAGGGTTTGTGTGAACAGATTATAGAAAAAACAGCGGGCAACAACCTAGAGGAGACTGAAAAGGTTGGTACAATGTTAAAAAACGATGATGCAACTATTGTTCCAGTTCCTGCTGCTACTTGGGTGCAACAAATGATGCTTTATTTGCAAACTGGTGAGTGTCCCAAAGGTCTAGACAAAGAAAAAAGGAGGTATTACAGATTGCAATCTATCTCTTTTGCAATTATTGATGACATTATGTATAAAAGAGATTTTCAAGGTGTTTTATTAAGATGCATTGAACCTAACCAAGTTGATAAGCTTTTAGCAGAATTTCATTATGGGCCTTCAAGAGGCCACTTTGCTGCTAGAACAACAACCCTGAAAATTATGCGAGCTAGTTATTATTGGCCAAATTTGTTCAAAAATGCCATTGCTTGGGTCCAAAAATGTGAAAAGTGTGCTATATTTTTAGGAAAACAAAAACTTGCAGCTTTATCTTTGCATCTGATTCAAGTGGAGCAACCCTTTGCTGAATGGGGCTTAGATTTTATAGGAACAATCAACCCGTCTTCAAGTGTGGGTCATAAGTGGATACTGACCACCAAAAATTATTTTACTAAATGGACCAAGGTGGTTGCTTTAAAAGAAGCAAATGAGACTTTTGTGCTTAATTTTTATTAAGACTTAGTGTCAAGATTTGGTACTCCAGATTCTATAATTTATGACAATGGTTTGGCCTTCATTGGTTTAATAATTTATGATTGGTCAATTAGAAATAATATTTATTTGAATACATCTTCTAACTATTATCCATAGGGAAACAAATAGGTAGAATCTACAAATAAGAATCTGATCCGGATAATCAAAAAGACCGTTGAGGACAATCAACGAATATGGCATGAAAAACTTAAGTTAGCTCTTTGAGCTAATAGAGCGACTCCTAAAAGGGCAATTGGTTGTTCTTCTTATGTACTTTCTTATGGTAAAGAAGCTAAGTTACCCATTTCTATTGAGCCGCCGACTTTAAGTTATGTGAAAGAACCAAAATTACTAAATGAGAAGCCTCTTGAAGTGCGGTTTGCACAGCTAGTAGAGCTTGAGGAAACTAGAAGGGAAGCTTTAAAACAACTTGAAATACATCAAGCTCAAATGAAGACCTCTTTTGATAAGAAGGAAAGGCCACGAGAATTCATCATTGGTGATTTGGTCTTCAAATGGAATGAATATAAAAGAAGACTTGAATGACATTCCAAGTTCGATGCAATTTGGGACGGGCCTTATGTGATCATAGAGTATAAGGAGCACAACGCTTTTCAAGTTTCAAAGCTGATTGGAGAGGTGCTGTCAATCCCAGTTAATGAGATCCATCTCAAACATTGCCTCTCAGATAAGTTCTATCTTGTAAATAAATAGAGTAGGTCTTACAAATAAGTTTGTTACACACATTTATTTTCAATAGTTTTCTTTCCCTAAGCGTTGTTGTGCATTGTTCTGTTGGCCATCAGGGCCTGTTAGTTTTCTTTCAGCTTTGTTTATTTTGTTAAGCTACTATTTTGGAGTTGTTGTTTCAGTTTTTTCTAAGTTCATGAAGGGGAATTTTATTACTTTGCGCCCAATAGAGTTTTCAAAGGCAACTGATCTATGCTTAGCTGGCAGGCATCTAGCGGAAATCGCCAAAATGTTACCAATTTTTCGCTACAACTCAAATGGTGGAGCTGATTTAAATACTATTATATTTTAAAGTGAAAATGCAGTTATTTCTGAATATGTTCGAGTGTTGTTTTGCACTTAATTTTAGTTCATCAAGTGACAGTTGTGCAGGTGTTTTGAGAAAACTGTGTTTCTAAGTATCATTCATGTTTTTGCATAAATCAAATGGAATACAAAACTAAGTATACGAATGATAAAGAAAAATGCTTTTATTTATTTCATGAAGTGATGCACTTTTTACATAAGTCATTTGATTGCGAGAATACAAATGCTGGTACAATATTGCATTTTAATGCTTTTCTTTCTGAATGGAAATGAAAGAACAAAGTGAAACATCCACACAAGTCATGGTTTTAGCCATTTCTATTTTATAATAGGAAAGGAAATATACAACTGGAAATAGAAAGCAAATAACAGTAGACATATCCTTCATTGCCTAAGTAGGTCTTCAGTTGGTCTTTCGAGGTTGGCTCCTTTCTGTTTCTGCTCCCGAATGCTTCCGCTTTTGAATGTACCTGCAAGAGTTTGAGAAGGGTGTCGATTAAGAGCTTGAGATATGAATAACACTACGTGTCGTACTAACAAAGATATATTTCAATCCTTACAGTGCAGAGAAATAGATAATGGAAAGAGTAGAAGCATTAACTGAAAGAGAGAGAAAATATCATCTCTTTCATTTTTTTGTGCTAACACTGTTTGTTTCCTTGTGCAAGTATAGGAAAAGCCATGTAGTTGTTTAACTTTTGAAGACCAAGCATGTGGGGAAAAGAAGGCTCCCAAAAGGGTAGAGCCTGACATGCTGCCCTTATATGTTACAAGAGGGCCGAGAAAGGAAGGTGCAATCATCATGCTCTTTTGAGCTTTATAACTAAACACGTAATCGAACTACCGCGTATTTATAACAATCAGATCAACATATGGAAGTGAAAATTGCAAATGAATGATAATCAGACAACTTGTTTTAGCTAAAACTATCAATCTATCATGTTTTGGAAAAGTTGAGCTGCTGTTTTAAATATTGTTTTTTTTTTTTTTAAGACTGTTCACTTTATAGTGTTGTTTCATATTTTCTATTTTGGAACAACAGTGCTCTATCTCTTAACAATGATAGTGAGTAGTGCAAAGTTATGAGGTCATGCCTTGACAGGTGAGGAGACGAACTGGAAAGTAAATGGAGTGTGCACAGTAATTCACAATTACCCATGTGTTTTTATCTCAGAAGTTTGGTCATTTTAAAATACAAATTCTAAAATTTCCATCAAGTACCCATATTGGGTTTTGACAAAATATAAAAAATGGGAGTATCTGTAGGAGTTTCAAGTCCACATGTGCATTTGGCATGGAGAGTGCTAGGTATAGAAACTAAGGATATGAAATGATAGGTAAGGATGTGAAGAGTTTGTGTTAGAGTAAAGGTCTTAACTTAATTATGTTGATTACGTTACCTTTATTCCCTTCTTAAGATTTCACGTTAGTTTGCATAAAATGACATTTAATAATTATATTAATTATTAAATGTTATCCTATTAGGGCTTCTATTAGGGTTTTTCCTATTAGGGTTTTATTAGGGTTTGCATGATCTCCTTTTTATAAGGATTGATCCCATTGTATTTCATATCAATTCATTCTCTCATTCTCTTTGATATATACATTTTAGTTTTCAGAGAACCCTTGCTTGTTTGTCTCCATCTCTTCTTTTGTGACAGGTTATTTGCATGTAGGTGATCTTCGGGGTTTGTGGTGTTGTATTTTCTCAACTCCAACATGGTATCAGAGCTCCACACCTGCTGTTTCCTATTCTTGTTTTGAAGATTGTTGGAGCTTCAAGGGTTTGGGGCTCGTTTTCTTGATCTAGGGCACACTTGCAATTTTGAAGCATTTTCAGCTCAAACGGATCTCGCCATTGTGTCCGCAGCAGTCCAAAACCCCTAAATCAACTGTTTATTCGTCCATTTTGGACAAAGTCGAAATTTGAGGCAAAATTTTTTTGTAATACGTCCGTATGACCGTCTGCCTGCCTAGTAAATTTTATTTTTCGAAAAAAAAAAAATTCCGCCTATTTTTCGAAATTTTTTTTGTCAAAATATTTTATTGCAAAAAAATTTTGTACATGCATTTCTTGTTTTGATTTTTTTGTGGGGCTGGGACCTGCGCAGGCCTGCAGAGTACTTGCGTAGTGTACCTTGCGCAGTCCCATGCGCAATGTACCCGCACTGCGCTGCAAGGGGTACGGTGGGGGTGGGCCCACGTGCCTCCCCCACCCCATAAATTTTTATTTTTATTTTAAATTTTTTTTTTCAATAAAAAAATTTTTGTAATATTTTTTTTTATGATTTGAAAAAAAAAAAAATCAAATGTTTTTTTAATATAAAAAGCAATTTTTTTCAAAATAAACCCAATCGCGCTTTTACGGTGACGGCCATTTGGCCGTCAAATTTAATCCAGTATTTTTGCTGCGACAGCCGTATGACCGTCGAATTTAACCCAACACTGGTTTTTTCCCTCTTTGGAGCTGATTTATTCCGGAGGCCGTAACTTGGGCATATGATATCGTTTTTTGGCAAACGAGATATCGTCGGAAAGCTGGTTTTCTCATCTTTCTAGTGGTGTGGGTATCATCACATCTATTTTTTGTTGGTGTATTCTACAATCAGTTGAAGACAAAGGGGCTATTTTCAATCTCAAGCTAATAACTTTTGATTAGTTTCTCCGTTTTTCACAATCTTAGCGACATTGGAACCGTATTTCAGAGCTTTTCAGTTTCATCTATGCCATTTTTCCAGATTTCGCTTCAGGTATATTTTATTTAGTTATTTGTGTTTTCACACTCTGGTGGATTACCTGGACATATTTGCTCTTGGAAACTTTTTGTTTGCATGGGATGCTTCGTTTTTGGCTGTTCTTCATGTATTTCCAACATTTTGTCCTTTGAGGTCATTTTGAGTATCATTTGTAAGCTATATTTTATGTTAACGCACTGAAATAAAGTGCCACACTATTGTACATGCATCTTTTGGGGATTTTGCACATAAGGTTGTGCCATATTTTGTACTCGCACTGATATTATAAAGTGCCATGAGGGGTTGTGTAGTTTTCCTTTGTTTTTCCATCACATCTTTGTCCGGTGAGTATCCCTCCACGATGACATTGAATCCATACCATGGGGGGTTGTGTAGTTTTCCTTTGTTTGCCATCACACCTTTGTCCGGTGAGTGGCCCTCCATGACGACCATGGATCCATATGATTCCAACCTCATGAATGTGTGCTTTGTTTTGCACACCACTTTTTCAGTTGTAGGTGCTATCTTGCACACTTTGAGATGTTTCTTCTCTTTCATGCACTGCAGGGTGTTTCACATCATTTGAGTGGATCTGTCAGGCTCTCCCAGTTTAGCATTATGGGGGGTTATTATATTGTTCGTGCTAATTCTTCCTTGGTTTTTCCTTGGAAGGAATCTTCCATTCTTAGTTGATCAGTGTTTTAGACTATTGGTTCTTGTGCCATCTGTATCTTTGTTCCAGGTGTTTGCCTTTATTTGCCATCTGATTTGAGTAGTGTCGTTTGGGCACTTATGCAGATTATTGTCTTCTTGTTCCTGATCATCCTATCTTCAGTGAAGGTTCTTCAACACCATAGCAGTCATCTTTCGACAGTTGTTTGCAGCTTCTTCTGCTTCAGTGATGTTCTTCTTTATGGCCTTCTGCATCTCTTTTTGGAGTAGAGCTTTTTCCCATGAGGTTTTCTCTATTTCTCCTATTTACAGAGATTTGGTTGTATTTGGGTACCTGATCTGGCCTAGTTGCCAGGACCCATGTTTGCCTTCTTGCATTGTAGTTACCTTTGCTTTCTTGCATTTATTTGTAGCTGCACTATTGCTCATCTTAAGGGGGGGTGTTAGAGTAAAGGTCTTACCTTAATTATGTTGATTAAGTTACCTTTATTCCCTTCTTAAGATTTCACGTTATTTTGCATAAAGTGACATTTAATAATTATACTAATTATTAAATGTTATCCTATTAGGGCTTCTATTAGGGTTTTTCCTATTAGGGTTGTATTAGGGTTTGCATGATCTCCTTTTTATAAGGATAGATCTCATTGTATTTCATATCAATTCATTCTCTCATTCTCTCTGATATATACATTTTCAATTTTCAGAGAACCCTTGCTTGTTTGTCTCCATCTCTTCTTTTGTGACAGGTTATTTGCATGCAGGTGATCTTTGGGATTTGTGGTGTTGTATTTTCTCAACTCCTACAGTTTGTTGCCAGAATAAGTAGAATATATCAAAGCATGAAGGAGCTTTACAGATGCAATTTGGAACAACATGAATAAAGTCCGGTCTTCTTCAAGTTTCATTATTTTAGGCATACCCAAATTATGGTTTGGATTCAAATACAAGTTTACCATGGTTTCCACAATTCTACATGAGCATGTTTTTTAACAATACAGATTGGGTTTTGGAAAGAGTGCAATTTTTTCAAAAATATAGGAGGCTCAGCTCAAGATTTCAATTTAAAATGTATTTTCTTCATAGTTGACAAGTACCCATTTTGGTGTTTTGAGTAAAACACAAAAATAATAAATACCCACACACATATTTTTGCTCAAATACAAATTTTCTTCATATACATAATTACCCACATAGGGTTTCATAAAGAAATGCAGATTTGCCAAAAAATTTCAGTTTACCCATATGGGGGTTTTAAAAATAAAACACAAACAATGTATTTTCTAGAATACCCATATGGGGTTTTAAAGAAATAAAATGCACACAGTTCACTTTCCAGGTTACCCACATGGGTTTCTACATTTTAAAATATAAATGCATGATAATGCATGGGTCAAGCCTAGTGTAAGTTTTAGTTACTCTTTTAGGAAAAAATGAGGAGAGATTTTCAAGTTTTGCTTCATAGAAGATCGAAATCTGAGTACAAGGAATCAAGAAAACAAGTTAATAAATGTCAATTTCTTCATAATATTATTATCAAAGGCATGAACATGGTGCGACATGTGGATGGACTTTAAATTTATGAATGAATACAATATCTTGCTGGAGTGTGTGAAACTTGTTAGCTTTTGAAGAATCAAAAAGATAAGGTGACATGATGGAGGAGTGAGAGTTTACTATGCTCACCTGAAGAGGATCCATGGCCGCAGCCAGCTCTCAATGAGCTCAACTCATAGCTTCCAAATAGGGCTTGGGTTCTCACAAAATGGTGCCTCATATAGAAGGAGGGAAACATAGAACAAAGATAGTACAAAATGCATCAAAAAACAACATTCTAGCTGCAGCCTTGAAGGCCATTTTGCCTTCGAAGCGAAGAGGAAAGCCACAAAATAGTTTCAGAAGCAACTTACCAAGCCTATGTATGGATGAGTCAACCAAGCTGAAGATAAATTTGAAGTCTCCAAGCACCCCAAATTGTCAAACCCTAGTTTGTGGTGGCGGCTCTTGCAAAAAAATTTCTCTGAAAAGACATAAAGTGAAATTATGTGAATTTTAGGGCATTCGTGGAGTTTTGTTCTTTAGGGTTTACCCCAACCCTATTTCGATTTAGGTGATATTTTGCCTTAGTTTATAAATGATAATTGCCTAAGTCAAAATGTATCATGGTGGCCGATCCAAGGTGTTTAGGTTGCCTTTATGCATCGATACCTAAGACATTTTAATACATGCCTTATTTTCATAGAGCCTTAATTTTATTGTTTTAATTATTGATTTTTTTTAGAAATCAATCAATAGGATGGGGTGTGTTTTTGAAATATAAACTAAGGTAATTTATTTTGGTGCCTTAGCCCTTTTTTAATTGATTTTTAAGAAATCAATTAAAGATATTGACCAGAGGGAATAATATGCTTTGTATATTTTTATGATTTTTTAAAAAAGAAAAATCAATTGTTGTAAAGGGAGTTATAAGGTATTGTATGCAAAAGATTTTTTGAAAAATCTTTAATTGAAAAAATAGAGTAACTATAAAACTACATCATGTAAAGCTGAAGCAAAGCAATACTTTATAAATTTCTTTGTTTTCTTGCTATTTTTAGTAGTTGGGCATTGAATTTTCTTTTTGGTCGGATTAGAGTTTTCAGTTGGAGAGATAAGGTGTTTTTCTTGCTTTAAAAGTAGTTTTTAACTATTTTTAGAGCCTTGAGAGTTGATGCAAGCAAAAAGTGTGACTTTCCACTTTTATGCTGACTTGTTGCACAATTTTTGGGACCTTTTACTTGATCTTTTTTCAAGAGCTCGGATTAGGGTTTGAGACATATATCTTTGGAGAAAACTTAGGGTTTTCTAGTTCAGTCTGTTTTTTGCTCTTACACATTTTTGAGCTTGAAATTGTTTTGTACTCAGTTGAGATTTTTTTTGGCATACTCCTACAGTGAATTAAAAACAATATTCCTACCTATCATTTTGTGTCTATTTGCAGTTAAAGTTTTATGTTTATCTTGTGATTTCTATTTAGGGAGTCCTTGTTATGTCCTAGGTTGTATTTTGATGCAGAAAAGTGCAAGGATACAGGTTGCATCTCATTTTTTTAACAAATCTTCATGCAAAATACTTATGTAAAATTTTTCTTGAGAGGTTGTGAAATTTGTGTTGTTTTTTAGCATTTTTTGTGAGGAAATTCCAAAATAGTCATTAGTTCACAATCTAATATTGAAAATCATTTCAAAATCATAGGTTTTAAGATTATTTTTTCTCTCTACCCTTTTCCCAAAAAATATTTTTAGAATAGGATCATCATACGGAGAACCAACTCACTCTAGAGATTCTCTTTCCTTATAGATTACCCACGTCTGGAAAGAGTTTCAATGTTGCAACAGATAGTCTTATTTTTTACAAATCTGACAGGGTGCATCTCTGATTGCTAACAATGATATTGGTGTAATGATGGAGAATGTATCCCCTTAAATTTTTGCATTTGTTTAGGCCCTCCTTATTGAATTGAGCATAATGCTGCCTTGATTTAGTGTTGTAAGGTGTTTGCCACATTCACATTAGGTCTTGGGCCATTGTAAAATAAATGAAATTTATTGTGCCTTATTTACGATGTTTTAAAGTTTACATTTACACTTTCACACTAATCTAGGGCTTCATTAATAAATCAAGCTTCTTTATGCCTCATTTGGTCCTATTTTTCACCCATAATCCTTATTAATGCACTTTTTTTTAGATTAATCCTGAAATTTATCAATATCCAATCATAATTCATATGTTTTTGTATTGTATGGCCCAAATTTAGTGATTTGGGACTCATACACCACCTTGGGCATATGGGTCCCACCTAAGTTTCAGGGCTTTGATTTGGATTTCATATCAATCGAAGCATTTCGTGAGAAATGTGTCCCAAAGGTTAGCCTAATGGGACTCATACGCAACAACTGGCGTATGAATCTTGAGTGGCTTAAACCCAAATTAATTTCAAATTCTTGGTGGTATTTTATTCTCTTAGATCTGGTGTCATCTTGTAGTGTTGTAATTTCAAGAAAGTTTGCATAAACAAGTATAAATACAAGGTTATTTCACTCATTTTTCACCTAGCAATATTTATGAGAAACCATGACCTAAGCATTCAAAAATTATATCAATTCAAGTGTCTACATGAGCATTCAAGAGCTGATTATCAAGTGTTTTGGTGCATTATTCAAGTATCAAGCATCATGTCAAAGTTATCATGCATCATGCTTATTTTTGAGATAACATTTGTGATGTAGGGTTTCATGATTCAAGCAAGTGTTCAAGTCAAGATCTACATCCATTGGAGCTATCTCGTACATGTTTACAACACTTTATTTCTAGGGTTTGGTGAGTCACAACATATTATTTTGTTAATTCATCATTCCTCCTTCCCATTTCATTTCATTTCAAGGTTTGATTACCAAAATGGGGTTTGACCAAGGAAAACCCCTTTCTACTAACAAATAAGAATTGTTCCCTCTATTTAGTGTGTGCTTTGAAAATCTAGGTTGAATACACATTGAAGAGAAATATTGGAAGAATTTTTCAAGGTTTCAAAGTTGCCGAAGTTGTCACCTTCTTTAGAAGATCACTAAAAGATATCTACAAAGCAAAATTCAGCATTTGAAATCTAGAAATTAGGTTGAGAAGACAGAGTAGAGATTGGAGAGTAGATTTAGATATTTATTCTCCAAACAAGCCAAGCATGATTGATATGCCACTTCTAGTGTATGAGTCCCAATATAGTCAAATTTTGAGATTTAAGGAGTTCTAGACTTGTCACTACCAATTTTTTGTGCCTGCCTAGAAACCCTAATCTGGGACTAAATCACCCAACCTGGCTATGAGTCCCAATGTGCATTAAATTCAACATTTCTAACATTTCAGGTCTTCATTCAGGCTTGTACAAGTTTCTCGGTGCACCTCTGTACTTTTCCAAATTTCTATTCTATTTTGTATTCATTTCTAGGTCATCTATTCAAATCTTTCATATCATTAGGTTTGATTATTAGGTATTGCATGTTACTTATCTTTCAAAGCCCTATCTTGGTGATGAACCCTATTTTAGTCCTTAATCACACCCTAGGATACCTTATTATAATATTTCTTTCCCCCAGTTCATCCTTGGATTGATATCTCTAAGGTTTCCTTGAATGTAACAAGAGTGAAATAAGAACCCTATTCTCGTGTTCCATCTCCCAAAATGTGGGGCACCCTATTTCCATTATTACAATTGGATAGTATTAACAAGTGTGGTATTTAGTGTACTCTCATTGATAATGGTTTGACACTCAATGTTTTTAGTGTAAACCTTTTGGATAAAATTAGAGTGGAAACTTGACTAAAATTCAACCAGATTGTTTATCTATCCATGGTTTTGAAAATGTGGGAAAACAACCACTTGTTTTGATAATATAACCTATTAAATATGTTATGGTTATGTTACAAAATCCTATCCATGTTAGGTCCAATTGGTGCAGGAGCACCTTGCTCACAAATGCCTTCAAAAGGCTAAATTTCAAAAAATACATTTTTAAATGTAAAATGTTCTGCAAAAGGTCATGTAAAGGTCAATTTTAATGTATTAAAGTCCTTTAATAGGTCCTAGGAAGGTATTAAGGTGGTTATCTTTCAAAAGTTGCTAAACTTGAAAATTGTCAAAAGTTGTAATTGCAATAATACAAAAAAAATGGCAAAATAGGAAATGCCAAGAGTCATAAGCGGTTTGAAAGGTAGTTAAATAGTTTTGAACAATGTAAGAAGTTTTAATTCCTTTATAAAGGTCATTTGAGTCATTTTGTAGGTGATGGAGAAGAATTGAATGAATATGCATCATTTTCACCATGATTTTTTAATTTTAAAAAAATGTTTTCTGCTGTTCTCAAGCCCAATATGGATTGGTACAGGCTGCATATGGTGTAAAACTGATTGTTCATGATAGACCTGATAGTATAATTTATTTTTGTTTTTGTCTCATCAAAATCCATGAAGGTATGAGCAAGTTATGCTGATTTTTCTGAAAACGGGTTAAATTCTGAACTAGGGTATCCATTGAACACAAATAATTTTATATCTTTCAATTTAACGGTTGAAAACTCGTGAAATTTTGTTTGGAGGTCTGTTTTGAAGTTCTATTCAAGATTTACTAGGTGGAAGAGGTGCACATTAATGTTTGGCATGAATTCCAAAAATCCCTAGGCTGTTCACAGGGTTTTAGCAATCAAATTTGAGGCATAATATTCCATTTTGGACCCATTCTTTACAAAGAAACCTATGCTGGTTTTTGGATATGTTATTTAACTCAATAAAGGGTAATAAAATATGTTTTAACAGTCTTAAAAAATTCTCTTTTTCAAAAGTTATTTAGACTGGTCTAAATTGAGGTCTTACTAGTTTTGAAGCAGCCTATTGGTGAAAATTCATTAATGGAAAGGAGCTCTAAGTTTTGGTGACTAAATTGCATTGGTTGGGATGATATTAAGTAGTTCAAAGCCTCATTTATGTTGGTTTAATCCATTGAAGCCATTTGAACCTTTTATGTGCTTGAAAGCCTTGAAAGCTTGAGAGAAAAAGAATGAGTATTCTATGATGTGATTTGTTGAGTTTGAGAATCCGATGAATTATGTTCAGATGATATTTGAATTTTGGTGAAAGATAAATGAAATTTTGAAGTTTTTATAGTTGATCTTCTCTTGATTCTATTTGGGATTGAAATCCCTTGCTAAAATGAGGTTGTTGATAGTTTTGGTACGATGCTCTGCATCACCAATGATCTTTCATATAATCTTCTCTTAAGTAGACCATGGATTCATGCAATGAATGTGGTGATTTCCATGTTACATTGTCTAGTGAACAATTATAACAAAAAATTTTATATGATAAAATCTGATCATGAGCCTAAGATTTGCTTACAAATTTAAAAAAGAGTGACAAATACTCTTACAAAATTGACACCAACTACAAAATATAAGTCGTGCAGAGGAAGAAAAAGAGAAGAATATTGAAGAAGTCACAAAGCTATTGGATGATGATTGTGATTCCTTAGATTCACACCTAAACTCATGGGAGAATACAAAATTACACTCAAACTAGGAAAATATACAGAAGTTGACACAATATCAACACAAGCCGAGTCATCAAAATCATGTGAGTCCACAACTTTTAGAAAAGATGAGGAAAATAACACTTACACATCCACATATGAAGAGTGTGATCAAGAGAAACCATCAAATCCAAAAGAGATGGAAAATATTTATGGAAGAGGTTGCAAACTTTTGAAACAACGTGGCTATAATGGAAAAGGATGTGGTGCTAGAGAACAAAGTATATGTGTCCCTATAGATCCTAACACACAAGAAACAACTAGTGGTCTCGACTATTGTCCTTTAAAAGAAATTAAAGCATCAAAGAAACCTTTGCTTAATATCAATGTCATCATAAAAATCACTCCTAGGACATCTTCAAACACATGTCTTAGTACTGATTGGGGTTCATTAGATTTAACACCCTTCTTTACAGAAGAGTACAAAATCTCACAATATAAAGAGTCTTGTATATGTCTAACACCTTATACTAAGAAAGAAATATCTTTGTCACAAAAGAAAGGAGAATCTTCTACCATTAGACAAGATAGTACCTTGTCAAAGCTTCTCCAATCTTTCTTGATATATCTTGTGTTGATGCACTTATTTCCTCTAATTGATAATGATTTTCATCTTATTATGTTTCTCATCACTATGTGGCAATGGTAGCTTTATGTGTCTTTCTCCTTTCCATTCATGGTGATACAATATTAGGTGCAACCATATTTCTCTTGGCTTAAACATGATAGTTCTTGGTGGTTGTCTTCATCTCTATGATTGGGGGGCAAGGAATTTTTTTTTGGGAGGTGTGCATTCTTTCCATGGATCCTCTCTTCCTCTATTTATACTTAAAGTACCAACATAGCAAGTATGTTGAAATTTAAGTGGGGGAATATTGTCCCACATTCATTGCTTGCATGTTCCCTTCTTAGTGATGACAACATACATCTCCTAGGAAGTGTGAAATTTTTGTGGTATTCTCAAATCATGTGATGTGTCTTCTTGGTGGTGAAATTGGGCTTGATGTTCTATAAGAGTGTGACCTTTCTTGGCATATGATAATCCTCTTAGTGGTAATGCTTTAGATTGCATTCCCTAAGTTTTGAATCTTTTATCCTCAACTAGTCCTCTCTTGGAGACATTAAGCATGATGTTACTTAAGGTGATACCTTTCATGAACTAAGAAAAACTCCTTTGACTATTCTATCCTATTTTATTTAAAATGGTCACCAAGCATAACAAATTTTTTTTGCTATTGGATCCTTTTTCATGAGTGCCTAGCATAACACAACTTGCTAGCCTTGTGACCATTTTAGTGGTGCCTTATCAAAATTATCAAGAGGTATAAATTTGGTATGGTTGATACATGGGAGCCTATAAACCTGGCATGAATTTCCCATCGACCACCTTTTTTTGGGTACATACTGACCTAGTATGTGTTCGTCACTTTCTTCGGGGCTCACTTAGTGGAAACTGAGCTTCACTAGCCCTTATGAATGCATTTCTCATGGCCATCGAGCATAAAAAAAATTATTTTCCTATGGGCCCATGTTTCTCATAAGTGATTTTTCATCCTTATGTGTGTATTTGATGGACATGGCACAATGCAACTTGCTAGTCCATCTTTCTTCCATCTTTTCATTAATTTTGACATTGTATGTTTGTGTATCTTGTATTGCTACTTCATATCATAAATTCATTTGTGTCCCTTTGTGCTTATTTTGGTTTTCCATGGGATCTTGGATCCTGGGGGCTTAGCCACCTCCTTGATCTTTGTCATCATATCCCATCAACATTTGTGCACTTGGATCCCTCTTGATGTATATTTGTCTACTTTAGTGTGAGTTTGATTGTAGGGCTCATCCTCTCACTAAAGTGGGTGCTAAATGTAGTGTATAAAAATGTACACCTTTACATTTTCACACTATGTTTTGGTACCTTAATTTAATTGGACTTAATTAAACCTCTAATTGACCCAATTATGTATTTATAAGCTTAATTAATTGTGTTTTCTGAAGGGAGAACCCACAATTAATTAATCCCTATACTTAATTTAACATCATGAAAAGTGTATGTTCTAGGCTTAGGGCCTAGGACCCATTTTCCCAAGGGTGAATGGGGCCCCCTTAAGCTTTAGAACCCAATTTTTAATTTTTTTGGCTATATTTTATGATCTTAAATTCAAATTTTAAATGTGAGCTTATAATGTTTCATTGTTGGGAAATTAGAAAACCATCTATAAATACATAGTTATTTTATCAATTCAACATTAGGAAAAAGAGGGAAACTTTTTTTGGAACACAACAATATACTAAGGGGGGGTGAATCAATATATCACTTAAAATTTAGCTCTAAATACTTTATGCAGATTAATTTCCCTAAGCTCTTTATGTGCAAATTAAAAATTGTTATGCAAAAACATAAACATGCACACACAAAACATCACATAACACAAAATATACATGGAAAACCCAAGATGGGAAAAACCACAGTGAGAAAGACTACTAGGAGCATCTATCCTAATCCAACCTCATAATCAAATGTTCAATTACAATGTTTAAGGGAACCAACCCTAAGAATACACTAATCCCCTGGTTTTAGGAGTACCCACTACCTAAATTGATTAACTACCCAATTATCTAATGACATCCACCAATCAGATTTATAACTCAAGATATTACAATTCTATTATAGTTCAATGTTGCAACTTATTTTACAACTAATTAACACTTTTTTGTACTCTCTACACCTCAATCTTCTGCTTTGTACCTCTTTATTTTCTACCTCTTGAATGTAAACCTTGATAAAGATCTCTAATTTTTGTTTGGGTTGTACTCATTCAGAATTAGTGTATTCTCTGTTTGTAACTTGGCTCTCTCACTCTCTCTGCTACATCATACACACCTCTACACTTTGACAATTTTTTGATTGTCTTATTTTTTCTTAATCCTACCAAACTACATTTTCTACCTCAAGCTTTGCACCACCATCCAACACATCTAGAAATTTTTGTTAGGGTTTTCTCACTATCTTCACCAATAAGTTACCATCTTAGGTTTGTTGATTTTTTGTCAATCATAGCAACCTGCAAAACCATAACCCTTAAATGCATTAAGGGAATTTCCTTTCTTGATCAATATGATCTTAGTTCCAATTTCCTTTGCAATCCATACCGCCACTAAATGTTGTGCCTATTGCACACACACCCCATTTAGAACAAAGACCCTCTTTTTCCTTTTCTTCTTGTCGGGTCTTTTTTTCTTTGCCTCATTTTGCATGCACATTTTTATGTCCTTAAAGGTCAACACGTTCTCAAAAGTCTCAATTTAGTGTTGACAAAATTTTTCCCCTTGGAAAAATGCTAAACTTATGCCATTTTGGGTCTTCCCTGTCATTCGGCCTTCTTGACGTCCATGGTGCCTTCCGAGTTCAGACCCTCGGGTTTCCCCTCTTGGGTTTCCATTTGCGGGTTTTTGTGTCGGCTTTGATGTTCTGCGCGATCGGTGCCTGGTGTCTTCCCAATCCCCCTACCCTGATTGTCGGATTTCCTTCTCTGGAATTCCCTCTGTCTTTCGTCACTTCGCACGGCCGCTGGCCGACGCCTTTCTAGACCTCAGACCCTAGGTCCCTGCCCACCGCTTGACTTAATATTTCATGGATTTAAAAACGGTCATGGTTCGACAGCTTTCCAGCCACCAAACCCCAAATCACCCACCGTTCCCTGAGAAATTTGAACCTAGCTACCTTACCTACCATCGTACTGAGCATTTATTCTTATATTAATGGAGCTGGGGGTTATTTAAGCGAATTTCGACCTATTATTTTCACATGACAGAGTGGAATTTCAAGACCTCGTTGACCCCAACATTTTTTGCCTTCATACCTGAGCCCCTGCTTTGCCGTTTGGAGAGAATTCAACGTGAGACTTCTTTGGGAATTCAAGGTAGGTTCACTGCCAACCCTGATTTCCTTCTATTCAATAATTTAAACTAAAAATCTAAGTGGGGGATAAAATGAATTTGAAAAAATAATGTGTTAACACCCTAGCCTAAAACCCATAAGTTAAAAAAATGAAAAACATGAGATTGATAACCCAAATTCAAAGTCAGAGTTGGACCTCCCCATTGATGTTCTTCAGAATAGGCGACCACCTCCCTCGAGCCCGAAACTCTCCACGACTGTGCGCGCGCGAAATTAAAACTCTAAAATTGACAACAACCAAACTCTCCCTCGGGTCCTAGCCTCTGTAATTCCCTTCCCAAGTTTCCGTTGTGCCTCCTCCATTCCAAACAACCTTCCTCGAGCATCCTTCTGCACCTTGGACCTCGGGCGTGCAAAGTCCATTCTAAACTTGCAAAAAAATCAAATGTCCAAGTCATCCTCGGACTCCGGCCCTCAGACTTCCTCCTCTAGAAATAGGTGGCACCTTCGCCATTTCGAATGGCTATCCCGAGATGTCTTTCTGACTCTTGGACCTCGGTCACCCTTTTTCCATGCACAGGTTCAAACAGAAACATGAATCATCCAAACTCCTTCCGAACCTTGACCTCTAGAATTTTGTGTTGCTTTCGCCATCTTGAACGACCAAGACTGTCCATCTTTCTAGATGTTGGACTCCAAATGTCCATCCACTGCTGGGTTCTCATCAACTAAAAAATATTCCTTCTAGACTTCCATCCTTGAAATTTCATCCGCATTTCGCCATTTTTAATGACTATCTCGCAATAGCTTTCCAGCCCTGGCAACCCGGACCCAGGAACCTGGTTCCCGAAATGTTGTTTTCCTTGTGTTGTTCTAAACAACCAACCTTGGACAACTTTTCAGCTACTAGAACCCGAATGCAAGAATGAGGGCTCAAATGACCTCCAAATAAAAAATGGACTTTGACCCACATGCTGAAATTTGATCTTCTTTCATGCCAACCCTTCATTGAATAAATCCAACATGGGGAAAGATCATCAAGAATGCTATGCCTCGTTTGCCTCACCAAACAACATTCTGCCAAGGGAAGTCTGGCCCTTGGGGTCCGGGTCACTTTTTTTGCTTTTTAATGATGCTTTTATCAAGTGTTAGGCATTATCAAATATGAATATTGTGGATTTAACCTTGATTTGTAGGGATTTGTCCAAGGCTGCTTTCTCATGATAATATTGCTAACTCCCATCTTTGTGTGTAGGATTTATGGAATCTGGTGCAGAGGCTTCTGGGATGACAAAGGAAAAAGGGAAAAGAAATACAAAAGCCCTTGAGGAAAGGAAGACAAAGACTAGATGAGGTATCAATTCCACGGGGCACCTTTGCATTCAAATATCATGACTAGTTGATAGAACATAACATACACCAATATCGGGCAAGTCGATATTGATGAGTTTAGTCGAAGGGTCAGGGTGGACCCAAAGACAAATAATGCAAATATAATCAGAAGCAATGGACTTGCCAAAGTTGTAGGTTTCCCACCCGCATTGGTGGCTCCCAAGCTAGTAATGGCATGTCGGGAGGCATATCAAGCTGAAACTAGAACCATTATGGACATGGATGGCAACATCCTGGTATATATGTCCCCTGTTGGGATAACAAACACATTCCACATCCCTACCTTTGAGAGCATGAAGACCCTAACAATGGAGGAATGTAAAGAATTATGGGATCAGGATACCATGAGATGCAAGAAGTTGATCAACCAATATTGGTTGAAGGACAGGTGGGCCAATGCTACTAAAGTTCCCAAAGAGCTCTTCTGCAATGATTTCTTTGAAGACTATCATGACTTGGTCACCCTGCTGAGCAGGCTAATGGACCTTCCTACTGCGACCTTCTTCCAAGAATGGATGTTGTAATTTTTTGAGAAAATCCTCTGTGGGAGTGATGCTGCATTTTACTGGGGTGAAATAATCAGCAATTGCTTTCATGAGAAATTCATCAATGTCAGCAAAACTTTTAAGTTCTATATGACATCTTACCTAGTCTACTCGCTTTCCAATAGGCGGTAGTATCACAGATTTTTGGTAGTGCCCAATGGGCACCTAGAAGAGAACTCAAGCCATACAACAAATACCCACAACTGTAATTCAAAAATTTCAAGCGAGATTATTGTCGGGTGAATGATGCCTTCACTGCATATATCATTCGGTCTCTAGGAGCTAACTTTGAGAGAAGAGTTTCTTATAGTGCTAGGGCCCTTCAAAAGCACTACACCTTATTGTTCATAAAATTCTTGAAGTTTACCTACATTTGTGCTCAAGGATTCACATAAAGGCTAAATAAGCTACCCCGGTACCCCAATGACCGGATTATACTATTGGAGTTGACATGGCAGCTATGACATATACACCATATCCTCAACAATAAACATCTGGAAGGCACTCCCTATCCCCTTGGACTTGGCCAGGGGTTGTATCAGATTCATATTTCATAGTGTTTGGGTAATTCAGAGAAAGAGTTGGTCAAGTATCACTTCAGGCAGTATATAGCTAGGCCATGGATGGACCCATATGGTCACATCAGAAAATCACTTGGATGAGAGTACGCCCACCTCCACCACATTGAGGATTTCTAGGCTAAATGAAAATATGACTTTGAAGTGAGGATACGACATTATATGCATATGACCGCCAACTTCGTGAAGAGAGTAAACTTGTGTCCAATTCCGGATCAGCTAGAAGAAGATGAGAGCATGGTGATAGACCCAAGATACAATGCTATCACAAATCTGCCATTGCCTTTGATTGATTGGGATGAGCAAGAGGTTTATGACTTCGACATTCTCACCAAGCCCATTGAGGCTAGTACAAAGGCATGGATCAGCGGGCAGGTCACTTGGTTAAAGCAGCAAGGGGTCGCCTTAACATTCAAGGGACTCGAGAATGAGCCAAGTGGCTTTGATAGTGGGGTTGCTACTACTATGACATGAGAAACCTCTATGTCTCTGCCATTTGTTAAGTCAAAGAAGAGGAGGGAAGTTGATGAGAAACAACATAATTCGAAGGTATACGCCAAAAAGGCCTTTGAGGGCGAGCCTCCCAAGAAACATAGAAGAACAGATAGTGTCACGGAGATGCCTGTGATACCTAAGGATCCACTCCACTAGGGTGAGGAGCCATAAGCTGATCCACCAAGGTCCCCAAATACTTCATTAGTTGCTGCAATAGCTGCTTCCATTGCCACCATGCCACCCACTTCACTTGCAATGGTTGCCTATGGTGGTCATCTTTGTCCACCTTGCCTCCACTTCTCCGATCATGCAGGTCGTATCGATAGATTCATCCTCTGCCATGACCTCGCCAATCTCATCATCCTCCATGTCTCCTTCCCTTCCACCCAATTCACCTGCTATTGCAATTCCTACCCTCACTCTCAAAGATTCCTTTGTTAAATATATGAAAAATGTGCCTTCCGAGCTTTTAGGAATGTTTGCAAATCCAATGGTGCAAGCTACAATAGCCCAAGAAATGGTTAATGCCCTATTTCTCCCTCCTCCTACATAACCACCTAGGATGGAGGCCACAATGCAAATCTCGGATGAGCTCGAGCTACAAGAACAAGAGGCGGCCACGAGATTGGAAGATGAAGAATTTGTATATCATGAGCATCCCATCTATGAGCATCCGATGATCGATGAGGTGGAATATGTATCTTCTAGTGAGGGCAACGAGGATTAGGGAATGCAAATTATCTAAGAGATGGTTGATCCAGAGCTCGAAATAGAGTGGAATAAGCAACTCAAGGATATTGAGGATAGAGAGGCTAAAGAATAGCTTACAGTTGAAGAAAGAGTTGTTGTTCTAGGGACTGAAGGTAGTAGGTCTCCTATGGAAAGGCATAATAAAACCCTAGAGCTTGACGAAGAAGCATCCATCCACGAGGATGAACAAGAAGACAAGCCCAAGGAAAGTGAGTGCGACCAAGTAGAAGAAGAAAGGGGTGTTGAAAAGGAAGACCACCCTAAGGAGCAGTTGCTCACCAAGTCTCCTATCAAGTGCATAACGCTCATGAAAGATTCTGATGAGGAGAAAGAGGATGCAAGGGCTGAGGAGGAGACTGTTAATGTCAAGGCCATTGAGCTTAGGGTGGAGGACAACAAAGGTCAACAAGAATCACCTAAGGCAAGGCCTCAGATGCCTAACTGGCTACATAAGTAGCTCAAAAAGAGAAGTCCCGCCCTAAAGGATCCGAAAGCAAGGCTAGAGGCAATACTGGATAGAGTTCAAATTAAGACAAAGAAGGAGAAGAAGCCAAGGGTCAGGTCTAAGATAAAAATGGATACCTTCGGATCCAGGGCAGTGTAGATAGCTACATCGGTGGTTGGAGAATAGGGAGTAAGTTATAATGTCTCCACCATCAACTTGGGAGTGGCCACATGGGAATAAAAGGTTGACCACCTCTAGGAATCAGTCACCACATTGGTGCACCTTATCCAACAGGATAAGGTTTCAAAGGAGGAGCTTAAGGCACAGGTGGCTAATTTGAGAACCTACATTCAACAATCATCATCTCTGGATGAGCAACCTACCATGTCATCGGCCATGCCATAGTTGTTGTCCCAGGAACAGATTCACAAACTTGAAAGGAGAAGAAATTTTGATAAGACCACAAAAACTTGGTTCTGATAGGTATTGGACATTGGGAACATGGGCATCAACTTGGCTATCCAAACAACAAACAAGTTCCTCAAAGTACAAACATCTCTTGAAGGCACAAGGAAAATCTATGAGAAATTCCCAAAGAAGTACAGGGCTGCCTATCCAAAGATTGAGGCTATCCTCAAACTGCCAAGTGAAGTTTGGGAAAAGGACCTCGCCTTCAAGTAAAATGACCATTCGCTGATGGATTTATGGAAGCATGATTTTGATCACCAAAGGGGGAGGCTAGAACAGATCCTGGAAAGAATAATTCCAGATATAGAATGGGCCAAAGAGGCTAGAGGAGATAGTATCAGATATCTCAAGTTGATGACAAGTTACGAAATGCCCGTCGATAAGATCAACATGAAAAGCATAAAGCCTCACTTCTGAGGAAGGATGGAGAAGGAAATGACAACCAAGATTACCACAAAATTTATGAGATTTTTTGCTCGAGCTTTCACCTAGTCCAATATTTTTAGGGACAAGGCTGACAAATATGACGAAGATTGGGAACAACTCGTTAACAACTCCAAGGAGTGGATTTACCAGGTGTTAATGTATGATATCATTGAGGTCGACAAGCTCCGAACTGTAATCTTGAGATTCATAGAATATGCAACTTTGAAGAAGCAGGAAGGTAATCCTATTATTGATGAAGAAGTTCTAAAAGAGTAGTTGCAGCAAAGGGCAATCAACAAAAGACAAAACTACTACAGTGCTGGCACTAGAAGACAAAAGATGTTTTTAAAAATGTATTATATTTTGGGGTAGGTGAGACCTTGCTATAAAGTGCATCTTGGCCACACAATAGAATTGAATCTTGGCCACTCATTTTTCTTTTTGAAAACTATAAATAGAGGTCCCCTCCTCTCATTTTAAGAGAGTTGAGTTGTTGTAAAGGCATGTTGCAGAAATTGCAAGAGAAAATACAGTGATTTATTGGTGTATTTTGGATTTCTCCACATGTTTCAAGATTCTTCTCCCATTAGTTAAAATTCTAGTTTAAGTTATTTTGCTGTTCTAGTCTCCTTTTAGTTGTTCTTGGTAGATTTAGTGATGTTGTCTTTGGTTATGAAGTTTTATGTTGTGTGTATGCTTTCCTTGTCCATACTTTTAGTCATTTCCTACTAATAGGTGACTGTGCAAAGTTAGTTTGGACTATAATTTCATATCTACTCTTTAAACTTTGTCTTTGTTCACATTTACATGGCGAATGAATGATGAATATTTTCAGTCCTTAGAAGACAGCATAGATTTCATGACATTGTGAGAATTTAGATTAAGTGAAATCCTATTTTAAGGAAACTATCCATAGTAGGAACCTCCATGGTCACTGTTCATCGGTAGTTGCAAGTCCAGGAATCTTCCCTCTTCCTCGCCCTTTTTCCTTTTCTTTAAGAAATAGCCTATGCTAAGGTTCATTGCACATTGTAAAGCCAAAATGAAACAATGGAGTTCAAGACTACTATTTGAACCTAGTGTAAAGTGTAGTAATTTCCTATTCAAAGAACTTTGTTCACAGACCCGATTCTCCTATAGCTTTAACTCATGTAAGGCCGCCTTTTGATTCCAAAAAATCACATAAATCAACTGATATATTCTAAGAATTTTCAAGACCTGACATCTGAGAGACCTTGGGATAGTCTTCTTCAATTTGATTGTGGAAGATTGTCTTTCAAGAGAGGTAATGCACCTACGCATTACCTGTGTTGAGAAGTGCATAAAAACACCATCAATAAAACTAGTGCTAGAGGGAGGGATTTTTGGAGATAAAGCTAGATCAAATTGGGTCATTCTCCCCTGAGAGATTTTATTGAGTCTTGAGATCTACACCGAATAAAGGAGAATTTCAGGAATTACAACTCCTTGTTTGAGCTAAAAGAGCTAAACGAAGGGAACTATCCATCACTGATTCACCAGACTAGATCAATTCTCTTTCACCTTCGTTCTCTCCATCATCATTGGAAGTACCACCTTTCACTCATCTAACCGAAACAACCTTCCAGGCTGCCACTGCATCTAGGCTGAACATTTCCTTTCAACCGAACACAACAACAAGCCCTGTTGGGCTGTTGTTGTCCCTTTACAACTGCCAATTTGTATGGCACAACCACCTCCTCCTATGGCGTGGCTAGGAAATAATCTATC
>CM021106.1:224226729-224249449 GCA_007115665.2 Sequoiadendron giganteum
ATCAGAATAATCAGGCGAAAGCATCACAAAAGAGAATCCAAGCTAACCTTAATCGTGATAACTGAGATCATAGTGAAAGCTGGGACAATCGGGATGCCAACACGTCATCCTGGAAAAATTATGATAGAAATCAGAATTCGGGTCAGAACTTTAATAGAAGGCCCTTCCAAAGGAAAACCGGACATGGAACACAAGATCCAACAATGGCAACGTTCCCATACCCCTTGATCAACCTAGCAATAATGAGAACCCTGTAAGCAGAGTTTACTTGGCTCAGGCTGCTTTATCCGGTTGGTGTTGCAAACACAAAACAAGCCGACACTCTGAGTTGGATTGTCCGGAATTCCAAACTGCTATCGACATCTTCTAGGTTGAACTCTAGAATGCAATGGACAATTTTGGGTGTAGAGACATTGTCCTGTTCGACCCGTATGACTCCTCAGTGTTGGGGGTGAAATAGGCTCATTTCCCAAAAGATGAATGCAATACACCAGAGAAGGAGAGTGTCGACTCAAACAAAAATGGTAAAGTAGAAGAGGTAAGTTTCAAAAGTCCTTTGGCTCAGCTTTTTGATTCAATAGATAATGGTCCTAAAGAGGACGAAGAAGAGCCTAGGGAAGACGAAGTCCAAATGTTTCACCAACGAACTACCCCATACAACCTCAAGAATAAACAGGTCGGTCGTCATGCTGGAGGTCTTTTTACGACCTCCATGCCATCGAATAATTTCAGCACCCCTCCTAATCCAAATGCAAGTAATAACTTGGGTTTTCCCCACATACCCACATGGTATCTCAACATGAATAAACATAAGAACAACAACCAAAGCTAGGCCACTAGCTCCTCGTAAAATGTTTCCTATGATCAAGAAGTTGAGCAGATGGGGGAGTATATTGCTGAGGAATTCAAAAAGGTAAAGCTAAGCATGTCCGCATTCGAGCTACTAAAGGTGCCTTCAGTCAAGAATGCCTTTTTCAGAATGATAAATGAGACTCCAGCATAGGGGCCAACTCAAGAAATTCTCTCAAAGAGGATATCCTTTGACGATCAGCAAGGTGAGCTGGTCGTTAGATAGATCTTCAATAGTAAGGCTGACCCACTTGCAGGTCAACAAGAAAATAAGTAGTCCAAAAAAGTAATTAATCAGGCATCAACCCAAAATAGGGGCAATGAGAAAGACAAGGGCCAAGTTGCCTAGGTGGATGTTTTTGGAGGACTATTTCAGGGTAAATTCAAAACTCCTCCCTTTCTGACCACCATCTATGTGTTCGGGAAGAACCTCCACAACTAACTGCTAGATTCAAGAGCCTTAGCCAATCTCATGCCCTTGAGCATGTGCAAGGCACTCAAAATAACACCAACTCCCTCTCAATGGATGGTGACACAGCTTGACAAAACTAAGATCAACATAGTGAGGGAAATTAATAGAATACCTATGCAGATTGCTGCTAATCCCCAGATCCAACAAACCATAGATATTCAAGTGGCTAACATCCCGAGTACTTATGGTATAATCCTAGGAAGGGATTTCACAAGGGTGGTGAATGGATACGTCGTGACTGACTTCTCCCGCATGTGGTTGCCATGGAAAGGAATGTCGAATTAGATTCATGTCAATCAAGAACCACAGATGAGATTCATGATCACCGAATACAACAACATGAATGAGGTGTTGTATGCAGAAATTGATTTGGGGAATTATTCCTCGGTATCGTATCTAAATGAGAAGGAATGCCTCGAAGATGAGAGAAAAAGTGCATTTTTCATCGTACTATGCAGCCCGCCTACTAATCTAGCCAATTCCTCTTAGAGTACTGAAGTGCTAATAGAATCCAACGATGAAGAGTTAGGAGAGGATGATAGTCTTGGATTGCTCGAACGACTTCTAAAATTTCATGGAAAAATGTGTACAATACCAGCTTAGTTTGGGAACCCAAATGAACTTTCAGGAACTCTTGCTCCCTAATTGGTGTAGGGTACATAATGCTACTCACTTAGAGTTTGAATGTTGTTTGTGTCAAACAACAATTGAGCATGTTAAAATACAAGCCACTCGAAAGGAGAAAGTGAGGTCAGCACCACCCAAACAAACACATTCCATCCCTGCACCTCCCCAAACGGTTACTGAAATGAAGGCCCCATAGATGGTGAAAGTCAAATCTATTGGTTCTACGTTCAAGGATTCTCCTAGATTCTGGACGTTGCACTTTGACGGGTCTAAATCCAAACATGGAGCTGGGGCAGGTTTCAAATTGATCAGTCCTAGAGGTAAAGTCATACTTTTTTGCTCATAGACTTCAGTTTTATTGTACCAATAATGTAGTAGAGTATGAGGCTCTATTCTTGGGCCTCTTAATGGCATTAAGAAAGGGTGTCAAAATTCTTAGAGTGTATGAAGATTCCGAGTTGGCCATAAAGCAAGTTAGGAAGATCTATTCCTGTTATGATTGAAGACTCACCAACTACAGGCACTGTGTAGGGATCTACTGGAAGGATTGGATGCATTCAATATCTAATTGATTCCATGCGCTCAGAATCATACTGCCAATAATTTGGCATAGGCAACAAGCATGCTACAACCACTATCCCTATTTGGCCTCAAAATATTCACAGTGGAACTCACCTCCATCCCATCAATGTTGGATAATGTAGCCAATTTCAGGGTATTTAATGATGACAAACACATCCTGGATTTTATCACCAGTTCGGATGTGTTTTCTACCTAGATAATCGATGACGTGGAACCTCAAGAGGTTGACCTAGATATAGAGGGGTTTATCAACCTGAATACCAACACCATCCCTAGGGGGATGGTCCAATTAGATCAAATAGATTTGACTTGGATCAAATCAGAGATCAAGATCACCAAGCAAAGAAGGATACCATCAGCAGCCAGTGTGACACTTGTAGAAGTTGATAAAACTCAACTTCACAGTTCCCAAGAATCACCTGGATGCAATCACCTATCACATGCAACAAATATTCAGAACAAAACAATAAGAGATGTTCTATAAACCCTCAAAGCAAGAATGTGCAAGCTAAAACCAGAATATGATTATTGAATAATACGATAATTACAATGTGATCAATCCTTATGAGGAGATCAAGAAAACCTAAAATTAGGAAACCCTAGTGTGCACACTTAATAATTAATAAATAATTATTAATGTGCCTAATTTTAGCTTAAGCAACTTAAAGGAATAAGTGACTTAATTAATTAACCAATATGATTAAATTAAATTAAGTGGAATAGCTTATTACTCTAACACCCCCCCTTAAGATGAACTTAGGGAGTAGCTAAAACACTAGAAAAAAGATGCATGAAAGCAAAGATGGGTCCTAACAAAAAAGGCCCGATTAGGTACCCAAGTACAAATGCAATGCAAACTAAACTAAACAGGGTAAATGAGAAAACGCAGTGGGAACAAAACTCCTCCCCAAAATAGAATGCAAAGAGAAACTAAGTGATTAAAGATGGAGGACTCTGTAAGACCCCCCAAGGACACCATCCATCACAAAGATACATGAAATAACCCCCCCAGAAGAGAGGAAGAAAGAGACCACATATCTCCCACAGAATGAAGTAGCCCCAAAAGAATTGAAGAAAATGCATCTTCTGAAGGTGAAGTAGGTGTAGCTCATGATGTCTCCACAAAAGCAGGTGTGACCTCAACAAATGAAGAAGTCAAAGTGGGTGAAGACTGAATAGGAACCTCCAAAGATGGATGCTCAACTAGATCCTACTGCACTGAAACAGAAGAAACCACATATGGAGTCATAGAAGTATCAACAACTGCAATAGTAGGTGAAGGAGATGGAGTGGATGGCTCAAGAGCAGGATCTGAAGTGAGAACTCCAATGTTCAAGTAGCCAAATGTATCCTCTGAATGTTGATTCACACTAGAAGTGTGATGAACAGCTGTAGGAACAAAAGCACCATCAATAGAAAAATCTACAAAGGAATACAACCGAGATGAGTGATCCACCACCCCAGTAGCAATAACTGCTCTACTCTCCACGTCTCTGATGATAACTAAATTAGGTGTGAACTCCACAGACCTCCCATTGCCTCCATGTGTGATCTGATATATAGAAAGAATGTTGTTCATCAAATAAGGAACACACAAGACATCTTGAAAAGTGTTGTCCCCAAAACTAATAGACCCCTTCCCTATAACACGCATGTATGTATTGTTTCTCATCAAAATAAGAGACATAGTGTGAGACTCAAAGAAAGTGAACATAGTCTGTGTAGAATCCATATGATGAGATGCTCTTGAATCTAGAAGCCATCTCCCTAATCCAAGACTCAAAGAAGCACAAATATCATGTCCCTTCATATTTGATGAAGTATGTAAATCAGCTATGCCCCTGTCATGCTATACTGAAGAAGAAGAAGGAGGGGAAGGAGATGATGTAGACATCCTAGAAGGAAAATCAATTTGATGTTTCTGAAGAATATTCTTTAGCTCATCAATGTATTTCTTGTAGCAATTATGTTTTGCATGTCCTTCTCTCTTGCAATATGCACATTGGCCCTTCTCCTTCCTAAATGATTTCCCATTAGAAGAGGATGATGAATCCGAGGAATCCTTCTGTTGCTCATGAGATTTGGAATCCTTTTGGTTTTGTTTATTTCCTTTTCCTGTAGAAGCCTTCTGATCTTTGGGCTCCTATGATGCAATGAGTACTTGTGATGAAGAGGGCTTCAACTTGCCCATATTAGCCAACTTGGCCTTCTCTCAAGTGAGAGAAGATGCAAAATCATCAAAAGAAGGTATAGTAAATCTAGTACCAAGTGCATCCCTAGTAGCATAAAAGGTCGAAACAAAAATTGAATAATTTGGTCCAAGCTTAGAAAGAATGGACAATATCAACTAAGAGTCTTCCTTCTGAACACCACATTGTGACTACTGCAATCTAAGAGACTTGAGTTTGGTGAAAAAATCTTGGATTCTATCAAAATCCCTAGGATTTAAGCTAATAAGCTCATTCTCTAACTGAAACCCTCTCATAGTATCCTGCTTCCCAAACAAAGACTGCAAAGTAATCCGAACCTCATGGGGTGTAGTGCAAGCTCAATATGAAAAATAAGGTCAGAAGAAAGAGAAATGCATAATGTACCATAAGCTTCATCACATCTATTAAACCACTTTATTTTTTCAGTAGCACCTGTAGGTTCAATTTCTGTCCCCATGGTTACCCTGTACAACCCTTTGTGTTTCAAGTGAATCTCCATTTTTTTTTTCCGACCAAAATAGTTGAATGGAGTAAGGGGTGAAATTTTATGTGTATCCATGAAAAAAAACAGCAATATATACTCTAAAATAAAAAAACAATGCTCGCTGATCTCAAAAAAATAGCCTGATTACACGCTTCCCAAGAAAATAATTAAAAAACTAAAAGCTGAGATCAAATAGTAAAATCAAATTCCTGGTAAAACAAATCTGAAAAAAAAGGCCTGAGATCTGTGTAGAGCACTGAACCAGCTTTCCGACGCCTATTTGTTTTCGCAAAACTGAGTTCAGACGCAAAAGATATGCCTCATGGAGTGAAAACAACAACTTCTGGCTTTGACAGGCGAAAAAGGCACCAAAACAACAAAATAAAAAAATCTAACCTCCACCACTGTGAAGAGTGTCAAATCAGCTTTTCAAAGATCTTTTTTTTTCGAAAAAAGGCCTCCATTTACCCAAGTTATGAGAAAATGAAAAAAAGGCCTGTAAAAAGGCACTTCTAGCACTAATCAGGAGCAAAAATTAAGCACCTTTCCTTCTAGCTTGCGGTTCTACATATGACCGGTTACTGGCACTTCGGGGCTAAATATGCATCTCTTGGTCACTGAGGTGACCTTGGCAGGGGCTGGGCTAGCTGACGGGGGTTGGCACGTGGGGCCTAGTCACCCACATGACCGACGACTCTACCTTAAAGCCCGGAGGGGTTGGACGACTGTGGGCGACGGTCTGGGTGGTGCCGCCGGACCAGGTGGTCCCTTGGTGGTGTGGCAGTGACCGATTGGTGGTGGGTGGGCATCGAAGCAATTTTACATTGGCCATGCAAAATCTCCGATGGTTTTTGTGATTTTTAAAAATATTTTTTGATTTTTTTTCCAATTTACGAGCCTCGAATTGCATGCTGGGGAGGCCGTACGTCCTCTCTGGCAATTTTTTTTTGCCTTTATTTTCAACAGGTCCAAAATCGATGAAGTGAAAGGCGTTTCTAGGGTTTTTGGGCATCTTGAACATGATGGCGACGCCTGTTTTTCCCAAAATTGCACAGAAAAAAAAGCCTACCCCCAAAAGCACAAAAAATAGCCTGGCTTGAAACTCTTGCACAAAAGAAGATGCTGTGAGAGAATATCTTCAAATTATGAATAGGCAAATACAGGTTTGGAGCTCTGATATCATGTAGAAGTTGATAAAAATCAACCTCACAGTCCCCAAGAATCACTTGCATGCAATCACCTATCACATGCAACATATATTCATAACAAAACAATAAGAGATGTTCTGTAAACCCTCAGAGTAAGAATGTGCAAGCTAAAACTAGAATATGATTATTGAATAATATGATAGTACAATATGATCAATCCTTATGAGGAGATCAAGAAAACCTAAAATTAGGAAACCCTAGTGTGCACACTTAATGATTAATAAATAAGTATTAATGTGCCTAAGTTTAGCTTAAGCAACCTAAAAGAATAAGTGACTTAATTAATTAACCAATATGATTAAATTAATTAAGTGGAATAGCTTATTACTCTAACAACACTTACAACCTCAGAATGACCGGGAATGCTAAGAACGTATTCATTGGTAAGGTGTGTGCTCCTGAGGAAAGAAAGGGTATACTTGAGGCCTTGCAGAAGTACCACAACATCATCACCTAGAGCTACGAGGATCTCAAAATGTATGACATGTCAATTATCACCCACACCATCTCGCTCAGACCAGATGCAAAGCCATTTCATTAGCGGCAATGTCATACCAATGCTTTGTTGGAACCAATAATATACAAGGAAGTATAAAAGTTTCTGTCAGCTAAGATCATTTTTCCGATTAGACACTCCACATGGGTGGAAAATTTGGTTCTTGTTAGAAGTAAAAATGGGGAGATCAGATTGTGCGTTGACTTCCACAATCTGAATCAAGCCTCGGAAAAGGATAACTATCTTGTACCATCATTAGATGAGGTGTTGCAGATAGTAAACAACTCCTAGATGATGTCCTTCTTGGATGGATATTCAGGGTACAATTAGGTCAAGGTACAATACGAAGATCAACATAAAATGACATTTACCACCAAATGGGGAACTTTCACTTACAGATGAACGTCATTCAGACTAATCAATGTTGGTGCCACTTTCCAGTGCACCAAGGATATTGCATTCAAGGACTTAATCATAAAGTGCATAATAATCTACATGGATGATTTGATGGTATTCTCAAAGTAGCAAGGTAATCACGTCACTAACCTATGCAAAGTCTTTGAAAGATACCACAAATTTGGGGTTTCCCTTAATCTAAAGAAGTGTATCTTCAGTGTCACTGAAGGGAAGCTCCTTGGACATGTCCTATTAGAAAGGGTAATTTCTATCGACCCTGAATGTATCCAGTCAATCATGAAGATTCAGCTACTAGGCAACAAAAAGGAATTCAAATATTTTTTTGGAAAGATCAACTTTGTTCGCAAGTTCATCACAGGCTTCACAGAAATTGTCAAACCACTCAATGCTATGCTAAAACAGGACGCTAAGGTTGAGTGGACCTCATAAGCAAAGTAGGGTTTCGGGGAAATCAAGAAGGCAATTGTTGATACCCTTGTGCTGGTTAGCCCCAACTACTTGAAGCCTTTCTACATCTACTCGTTCACTTCAGATCATTCGTGTACTAGTATCTTGACACAAAAGGATGACGACGGGAGCAAAAATAAGATTGCCTTAATGAGCACCCCTCTGAAGGATGTTGAGCTACGATATCACAACGTCAAAAAACAAGCCTATGCCCTTGTTAAGGGGGTCAAGAATTTCAGGAATTATATCTTGTGCAACAAAGTGTTCGCTATAGTTCTTGACCCCGCGGTGAAGACATTGCTCATGCAGAATGAGATGGGGGAGCGAAGGGAAAAGTGGATTGCATTACAACAGGAGTATGATATGGAAATCAACCTGATGAGGCTAGTGAGAGGACAAGAAATTTTCAAAACAATGGTAGAGGTAGTTATTGAGGCTAGGTCTGAACTCACAGTGCAGCAGTACCAGTTGGAGGATGTCTCCCCTGAAGAATGGTATGATGACATAGTATATTACTTGTCGAATCATAAATGTTTGCCTCATTTGCAAGGAGTCTAAAGGTGGTCCCTTAGATTGAAAAGAAATAGTTACATGTTATAGGGCATCGTGTTGTACAAGAGGAATCATGAAGGTATCTACTTGAGATGCCTCGGTAAAGAAGAGGTTGATCGTGTTCTCAAAGAATTCCATGTTAAGTTTGGGACTGTCCATGGTTCTAGTTTGTCAACTATGCATCAGATATTAAGAGTTGTGTACTATTGGCCAGTAGTATTCAAGGATTCTCACGGTCATGTTTGTACCTACCACATATGCCAGACCGTTGCCACCCAAGAAAGGAATGTTGTTGTCCCATTGCAACCTATTTTGGAGGTAAGGTCATTTGCGTAGTGGGGTCTTAACTTCATTGGTCTAGTAATCCCTCCATCATCTACTGGTCACAGGCACATTCTAACTGCTACTGATTACTTTAATAGGTGGATAAAAGAAATTGCTTGTAGGCAATGTATAACTGAAGTAGTAACTAATTTTATGGAAAATTTTATTTTAAATCTCTTTGGTTGTCCTTATGCTCTGGTATGTGATAATGACCTTGCATTTGGTTCATTAAAATTCATGAGTTGGGCCTTTGAATATGGTATCGCCCTTAAATTTTCATCCAATTACTATCCTTAAGGCAATGGCCTTGCTAAGTTAACCAACAAGAACTTGATCACTATGATCAAGAAGCTACTAGATAGGAATCCCAAATACTGGCACACCCAACATCATTTCACCCTATGGGCAGATCGTACCCATCATAAGGTTGCCCTTGGAGATTCCCCGTACCATCTCATTTACGGCTTGGAGCCCATCTTCCCCATACATTTGAAGATCCCTACCCTCTAGTTCATAAATTATTTTTATGAAGGGGGAGACCACATAGAAGCTCGCCTTGCCGAGCTGCTACACGTAGAAGAGGTATGAGACTGTGCAATAGAATTTTTTTCCAAACATTAGGGCGTAATCAAAAGATGGTTCGATCGTTGAGCCAAAATTAAGGCCTTCTGAATTTTGATCTGGTCCTTTATTGGGACAAGGCCCATGAAAAGAAAGGGGGACACAACAAATTCGATAAACTTTGGCTTGGCCCCTTTCAAATTGCTGAAATCCTTGGAGAAATGATTTTCGTTTATAGACTTTGATTGATGAAGACATCCTATTGCCTGTCAATGGGAAACATCTCAAGCATTACTTCTAGGCCTGACCTCTTCTAGATCTTCTTGTGTAAATACCTATACATAGGTTAGAATAGGTTTCACTGCTTTGTCCTTCTATTTTTCTTGTTTCTCCACTGTTTTGTTTTGACCTTGGAAGAGTCTTCCCGTTCTGCTACGGTGGTCATGCTTGGCTCAATGAATGGTATTCCCTGTTGCCCACTCTTGCATCATTCTCTAGATAATCCTTCATTCCCTATTGCTAGCCTTTGAAAGCCCCTAAGAATTGGTTTTCAACTTTTAAACTCTGAACTAACCTAGGATGGCGTCCTACTTGAATTCCTTGTGTTTATCATAGAACACATAGAAACAAATTTTAAAATTTCCAAATAATGGTATTGTGATTAATGAGAGGGCAGGATAAGTGAAAAATCTAAATTCTTCTCTAGTGACCACTATGATTCCCAAGCCCATAGTAAGCTTCGTTTCTTACACGGTTGAACAAAAAAGAAAAAGAGGAAAATGCTGAAAAGAAATATCAAATGAAAAGAATAGAGAAAGTGAAAATAACAACCATATAGGTGTGTGAATATCTCTACCGGGGCTATGGATGCCTCGCTGGTAGTAGTGCTATGGACACCTGACTGGTAGTGAAACAATGTCTAGGTTACTTTTGGGGTCAGGCGAACTACATAGCTTATCCCTCCCGATCAGTGGTTTCCCATTCTATCTCTAAGGAAAGGAAATGAACTCACCACACACATACTTCCATGATGATGTCATGGTATGATTCAATCTCACCTTCCTTAACCTACTCTTAGTTCAGCTTTGAAAATTAGATTTGTTGTGCGACACCAGAGATTATGGGTTCAAAATGAATATTTATCTTTAGAACGCTGGGATCATTGTCCCAACGGACTCACCATTTGTTGTGCCTATTGCACACACACCCCATTCGGAACGAGGACCCTCTCTTTCCTTTTCTTCTTTTTGGGTCCTTTTTGTTTTGCCTCATTTTGCGTGCACATTTTTGCATCCTTAAAGGTCAACACGTTCTCAAAAGTCTCAATTTAGGGTTTAACAAATTTTTCCCCTTGGAAAAATGCTAAACTTATGCCATTTCAGGTCTTCCATGTCAGTCGACCTTCTTGATGTCCGTGGCGCCTTCCAGGCCCGTACCCTCGGGTTTCCCCTCTCGAGTTTCCATTTGCAGGTTTTTGTGTTGGCTTTGACATTCTGCGTGGCTGGTGCCAGACATCTTCTCTGTCCCCGAACCCCAACTATCGGATTTCCTTCTCCAGAATTCCCTCCATCTTTCACCATTGTGCATGGCCATTGTCTGACATATTTCTAGACCTTGGACCCCGGGTCCCTACCCATCGTTTGACTTAACATTTCATAGATTTTAAAACGGTCCTGGTTCGACATTTTTCGGCCACCGGACCCCGAATCACCTATTGCCGCCTAAGAAATTTGAACTCATCTACCTTACCTACCATCATATCGAACATTTATTCTTATATTAATGGCATTGGGGGTTATTTAAGAAAATTTTGACCTATCATTTTCACATGACAAAGGAATTTCAAGAGCTCGCCGACCCCAAACCCCGGGAGCGTGAAGGCCATTCTAAACTTGCAGAAAAATGAAATGTCTAGGTCATCCTTGGACTTCGGCCCTCAGACTTCCACCTTCGACACTTAGAATTTTGCCTCTAGCCCTCAAAATTCTGCCTCCAGAATTCTGTGGTACCTTCACTATTTCGAATGGCTATCCCGGGACGCCTTTCCAGCTCTTGAACCCCGGTCACCCTTTTTCCACGCACAGGTTCAAACATAAACATGAATCATCCAAAATCCTTCTGGACCCTGACCTCTAGAATTTCGTGTCGCTTTCACCATCCTGAATGGCCAAGATCTTCCATATTTCCAGACGTCAGACCTCGAACGTCCATTCGTCATTGGGTTCTCATCAACTGACAAATCTTTCTTCTGGACTTTCGTCCATATTTCACCATTTTGAATGGCTATCCCGCAACAACTTTCTGGCCCTGGCAACCCAAACCCCATAACCCAATTCTCAGAATATTGTTTTCCCTGTGCTATTCTGAATAGCCAACCCTAGATGGCTTTTCGGCTATTAGAACCTAATTGCAAGAGTGAGGGCTCAAATGACCTCCAAATCAAAAGTGGACTTTGACCCACGTGCTGAAATTTGATCTTCTTTCCCACCAACCCTTCATTGAACAAATCAAACATGGGGAAAGATCATTGGGAGTTCCATGCCTCATTTTCCCCTCTAAACGACATTTTTCCAAGGGAAGTTTGACCCTTGGGGCTTGGATCACTTGTTTTTCTTTCTAATGATGTTTTAATCAAGTGTTAGGTGTTGTCAAATATGAATATTCTGGATCTAACCTTGATTTGTAGGGATTTTTCCATGGCCACTTTCTCATGATAATGTTGCTAACTCTCGTCTCTCTGTGAAGGATTTATGGAATTTGGTGCAAAGGTTTCTAGGATGGCCAAGGATAGAGGGAAAAGAACTGCAAAGTCCCCCCAGGCAAGGAAAACAAAGAACATATGAGGTATCAATTCCAAGGGGCACCTTTGCATTCAAAGATCATGACTAGCTGGTAGAACATAACACACACCAATATTGGGCAAGTTGATATTGATGAGTTTACTCAAAGGGTCAGGGTGGACCCAAAGACAGATAATGCAAAGCTAATCAGAAGTAGCGAACTTGCCAAAGTTGTAGGTTTCCCACCCACATTGGTGGCTCTCGAGCTAGTAATTACATGTTGGGAGGTGTATCAAGATGAAACCAGAACCATTATGGATAGGGATGGAAACATCCTGGCCGATATGTCCCCAGTTGGGATAAAAAAGACATTCCACATTCTTGCCTTCGAGAGTATGGAGACCCCAACAATGGAGGAATGTAAAGCATTATGGGATCAGGATCCCATGAGATGTAACAATTTGATCAACCAATATTGGTTGAAGGACAGGTGGGCCAACACTATTGAAGTTCCCCAAGACCTCTTCTACAATGATTTCTTTGAAGATTATTAGGACCTAGTCACCCTGCTGAGCAAGGAAATGGGCCTTCGTACTATGACCTTCTTCCAAGAATGAATGTTGTACTTTTTTGAGTGAATCCTCCGTGGGAGTGATGCTGCATTTTATTGGGGTGAAATAATCAGCAATTGCTTTCACAAGCAATTCATCAATGTTAGGAAAACTTTGAACTTCTACATGACATCTTACCTAGTCTACTTGCTTGCCAATAGGTGGTAGTATCACGGATTTTTGGCAGTGCCCAATGGGGCACCTGGAAGAGAACTCAAGCCATATGAAAGATACCCACAACTGCAATTTAGAAATTTCAAGCGAGACTACTATCGGGTGAATGATGCCTTCACTACATATATCATTCGATCTCTGGGAGGTGAATTTGATAGAAGAGTATCTCATAGTGCTAGGGCCCTTCTCAAGAACTACGCTTTCCTGTTCATACAATTATTGAAGTTTACCTACATTTGTGCTCAAGGATTCATAGAAGGGATGAATAAGCTACCCCGGTACCCCAACAACCGGATTATACTATTGGAGCTAACATGGCAGCTATAACATATACACCATATCCTCAATAGTAAACATCTGGAAGGCACTGCCTATCCCCTCAGACTTGGCTAGGGGTTGTATCAGATTCATACTTCCTAGTGTGCAAGTAATTCAGAGAAAAGAGCTAATCGAGTACCACTTCAGGAAGTATATAGCTAGGACATGGATGGACCCATACAGTCACATTAGAAAAACACTTGGACCAGAGTATGCCCACCTCCACCACGTTGAGGATTTTTGGGCTAATTACAAAGATGAATTTGAAGTGTGGATACAACATTATATGCATATGAATGCCTACTTCGTGAAGAGAGTAAACTTTTGTCCAATTCCGGATCAGCTAGAAGAAGATGAGAGCATGGTGATAGACCTAATATACAATGCTATCGCAAATTTGCCACTACCTTTGATTGTTTGGGATGAGCAAGAGGTTGATGACTTTGACATTATCACCAAGCCCATTGAGTCTCTTACAAAGGAATGGATCAATGGGTAGGTCACCTGGTTAAAGTAACCTTCTGAGCTTTCAGGAATGCTTGCAAATCCAATGGTGCAACCTGAAATAGCCCAGGAAATGGTTAATGCCCCAAATCTCTCTCCTCCTAAAGAACCACATAGGATGGAGGCCATAATTCAAATCTCAAATGAGCTCAAGTGATGAGAACAAGAGGCAGCCATGGGACCGGAAGATGAAGAATTTGTATATCATGAGCATCCCATCTATGAGAATCAGGAGATCGATGAGGTGGTGTATGAATCTTCTAGTTAGGGAAGCAACGATCAGGGAATGAATATTCTCCAAGAGATAACTAATCCAGAGCTCAACGCTTAGTGGAATAAGAAAATCAAGGATATTGAGGATAAAGAGGCCGAATAACAACTTACAGTTGAAGAAAAAGTTGTTGTTTTAGGGACTGAAGGCAATGGGTCTCCTATAGAAAGGCATAATCAAACCCAGAGCACAAGGAAGAAGCATCCATCCACGAGGATGAACAAGAAGACAAGCCTGACGAAAGTGAGTACGACCAAGCAGAAGAAAACGGGGTGCTAAAAAGGAAGACCACCCTAAGGAGCAACTGCTCACCAAGTCTCCTATCAAGCACATAACGCTCACACAAGATTCTGAAAAGGAGAAAGAGGATGCAAGGGATGAGGAGGAGACCGTTAATGTCAATTCCATTGAGCTTAGGGTGGAGGACAAAAAATTTCAATAGGAATTACCTAAGGCAGGGCCTCAGATGCCCGACTAGCTACAAAAGCATCTCGGAAAGAGAACTCCTGCCCTGAAGGATCTAAAAAAAGGCTAGAGGCAATACTGGCTAGAGCTCAAATTATGACAAAGAAGGAGAAGAAGCCAAGGGTTAGGTCTAAGATAAAAATGGATGCCTCCAGATTTAGGGTAGTGCAGATAGCTACACCAGTGGATGGAGAATAGGGAGTAAGTTATAACATCTCCACCATCAACTTAGGAGTGGCCACACGGGAATAGAAGGTTGACCACCTCTAGGAATCAGTCGCCATAGTGATGCACCTTATCCAATAGGATAAGGTTTCAAAGGAGGAGCTTAAGGTACAGGTGGCTAATTTGATAGCCTACATTCAACAATGGTCACCTCTGAATGAGCAACCTACCACGTCATCAACCCCATCGTAGTTGCTATCCTAGGAACAGATTCACAAACTAGAAAGGAGAAGAAATTTGGATAAGACCACAAAAACTTGGTTCTAGTAGGTCTTGGACATCGGGAACACGTGCATCAACTTAGTTGTCCAAACAAAAAACAAGTTCCTGGAAGTACAAACATTTCTTGAAGGCACAAGGAAAATCTGTGAGGAATTCCCAAAGAAGAACAAGGCTTCCTATCAAAAGATTGAGGCTATCCTCACAGTACTGAGTGAATTTTGGGAAAAGGACCTCGCCTTTAAGGACGACGACCACTGGCTGATGGATGTATGAAAGATTGATTTTGATCATTGAAAGGGGAGGCTAGAATAGATCCTAAAAAGAATAATTCTGGATATAGAATGGGCCAAAGAGGCCAGAGGTGATAGTGTAGTTAGGGAAAATCAGATATAAAACTAGAACAACAAGATATGAAAACCCTAACAAGCACAATAGAGCACACACTAGCATGAAAATCAAAACAAGAAAGAAAAGAAAACTGATCTCCAAGCTAGATTTGATTTATCTCCATTTCTCTTCTCCACCTGCATGAGAATGCAAGATTTTGAAGTTTTGATTGTTGATATGTTGACTGCTCATTTTCGCAACATAACGATAAAATGAAGATAATAGAAGAAAAATAGATAGATAGATAAGAATATTGAGAGAAATTTTGGCAAAGTGAGGATGCTAGAAGAAGACTCCCCAAATGACCTGTGAAAGGCTTGATTTATAGGAGAAGTCTGATTTGATTCAATGGCCAAGATTAAAAGTCAAATTTGTGATATGTGTGGCTAGGATTAAAATTTTATTTTAGTGCCTATGACACACATTAAGTGGGTTATGACATGAGGCTAAAATTAGGATGTGAGGAAATAAGTGGGATTCTTTTATTTATTTTGAAAGAAAAGATGCTTATGACACACAATGAATGGGGGTAAAAATAGGATGTGATTGGGAATCTCATAATTTAAATAACAAAATTATTTAAATTATTTGTACATGTGAAGAGTTGTAGTCATGTGACACATATTGCAATGTGACAATAAGTGAGGGATTAATTCAAATATTTAATTTGATTTATTTTGAGACATGTGAAGGGGGAATTAATTAAATAAATGAGATTTAATTAATTAATTGGGAGGGTGATTAAGTGGAATAAATGGGATAAGTGGGATAATGTAATGACCTAAGATAAAATATTACAAAATATCTTACAAGGTCATGTATCGACTAGGTAATATTATGACATGGACAATTTTGGGTGTCTACATTTTGCCCCTCTTTGAGATGATGTTCGAGATGGTGAGATTTATGCCGAGTAACATCATTTCAAAGAAGCTAATTTATGGATAGATGAAAAAAAAAGATGATGCCCCAACCACTTGAAGAAGTGAGGAGTAAGGTGAATGAAGGAAAGGGATGATAAAAGAATATGATGATGCAAAAGATATGAAGAATTGGGATGATGATATAGGATATGATAATGATGATGATGCCCCCTCGAAAGGATAGGTGGGTTGGAAAAACACATATATGCTCTTGAAATTAATGAGATGATAAAGGAGGGATAAAATGAATGATACAAGATAAGAAGTAGATGAAAAAGAAAAATGACATGCTATGCTGCAATAAAGTGAGCAATCATATGTTTGATATAGCACTAGACGTTATGCACCAAGGTATAAGGACCAAGGTGACGATGTGTCTCATGCCCCAACATAATACAACCTTGTCTAGATACAAGATATGAATATTAGCTGGAAGTGATTCAAATTTGATGCAAATGCAAATTGAAATGATAAAACACACAAGCAAGCATGCACAAATGATACAAAAGCAAACAAGGTATTGTCCCTGTCAAGCTATAAACCGATGATTAATTGATTGATTGGTGGTGATGATAGCATTTCCATTGTGAGGAATGATATATCCCTAGATCAACACAAGGATGATTGATTGATTGATTGATGATGATGATGATGATAGTGTTGTCATTGCAGGGAATGATATATCCCTAGATCAACACAAGAATGATTCATTGATTGATTGAGTTTACAACAAGATTAGGATCAAGACCGAAATGTGATTGGATAATTTGACTTGATTGATTAGCTTGGTTGGTATGGATTAAGGATTGATTTGCATTTGGATTATTGCTTGGAATGATTGAAGATGATTGATTTTTAGGATTTTTGAAATGTTTTGATTTTTTTGGATTTTTGGAATATTTGATTTTTTTGGATTTTTGAAATGTTTTGAGATGTCAATGGATGACAATTTAGGTAGCCTTTTTGCTGGATACCAATGACAAGGGAAAACCAAGTCTAGGTGTAAGGAAATAGATAGGATTGATGGATGAAAGGGTGGGTGATAGGATAAAGGACAAAAGACTCATGATATATGGATGTATAAAAAAGGATAGGTCATAGTGAATGAAATGGATGTGTGCATCATAAGAGGGAAAGGATGTGATCTCCAAAGACTATGTGACATAGGAATAACATGCCCCATTCTAGGTACAATACTTAGGATTCTTCATGACAAAACTTATGACACTAGGATAATGATAGGCTTGTTTGGAAGGATGGGGTATATCAAAAGATATCCAAAGCATGTTTCAACATTTTGCCCCATATTTTTATCAAGATCAAAAAGAGGAAGAGAGGATGAATGGACTCAATATGATAAGTATATGGGTATGATGGATAAAGATGGTAGGTAGGATTGAAATGATATGATAAGAAATGACATGATAGGATAGATAGTGCAGATGAGAGAAAGTGCCCCCAAGTGTAAGTGACATAGAAGATCAACCTACACATGACTCATGTTTATCAAGTTTTTATCATGGTACCTATCCAGGGCGCCTGTTTACCAGGTTTTCACCATTGGATGAAGGGGTTTATCTTTACTTATTTTTTGACTTTTATTTATTTATTTTTGACTTTTTTGAATTTTTTTTCAATTTTTTAGATAAAAGAAGGGGAATATGGATAGGAGGGACTCAAGTGTCTAGTTCCATGAAAGGTGATAGTCCCAATAGAGATGGATGTCATCTCATGGGCCATGTCAAATGTCATTATGCTCATAGATGTTGGTAAGGGATGACATGAAAGGGAGATGGAGTAGGTAGATGATGGATTATGATGTAGATTATGGAGGGATTGGTGGATTATGATGTGGATTATCTAGGGAAGATGGATGGGAGGCTTAGCCAAAAGCATGGACCATAGGAATGTGATGGGGGAGATATGTAGGATAATGAGTGAAGGGTGAGGAGATGGAGGTATGTGGAATCGTTGTGAAGTGGAAGGGAACCCTGACCAATGGTTGCACACATTGTGATAAACGTTGAAGCTTTTGATGTGGAGGGGGTGTAGGAAGCAATGGAGATGGTTGCTTAGCAGATGGGTGATGAAGTGCTTTAGGTACCCACATAGATTTAGTATTTTTATGACTTTTATTTTTCTTGTGGGATGGAATATGAGATTCTTGAATAGAGTGGGAATGTGAGGTGGAAGTGGATGGTTGGAATTTTTGAGATGTAGATGTGTCATTTGACTTGTTTTCCTTTTTCTTAGGTACCCAAACCATTTTGTTTTTAGACTTTTCATTTGAAAGTATGATCTTATATTGCTTTTTGGATGGATTTTTCTTTGGTTCTTTGCTTTTGTATTCTAGGGCATGGGGACCCTTCATATTTTTTGATTTATAGATAGAGGCATCAAAATGTTTGCTTTTGAATCCCATGGGTATGGTGGAATGAGTGAAAGCTTCATGTTTAGAAAATGTGTGCATTGATTGGTCATGATTAGGATTTTTAGAGGATTTATGGATAGGTGGATAAGGGGATTGGATAATGGGGATATTAGGTGTTGGTAGTAGTGGAGGTAGATTAGATGGATTGATATTTGGAGTTGGAAGCAATGGTGGAAAAGTTGATGGTGGAAGGTGTACGGTCACATGCTTTTGACATTTGTAGGATGATGGATGAGGGATGGCAACATATGCTTTTGGCATATGATAGGATTTATGGTGGAAAGAGAACTTATGATGGATGGAGGAAGTACCAAAATCTTTAGATTGGTGTCCTTGGGATGTATATCCAAGGCCATAAGAGTGTGGAGGGACCTTGACATGGATTGGCTCCAAAATTCCTTGTTCATGAAGGCCTAAACCTTTACCTTGGTAGCTCATGTTTTGAAGCATACAATGGACAATGGGACTAGGTGTGTTTTGGACACTAGACTTGAGTTCATTATTAGATGAAGAAGGTGAAGTGGATAAAGGTTTTTGTTGTTCTAAGGAGGAAAATTCATGAATAAAGATGGATAGACCAATAGGACATGTTGGTGGATTTGAAATGGGGTTTATAGTGGATGTGGAAGGATCATTAGGATCTTGATTATGTTCATTTAGATCCACACTATTGGTTTGATCTTCTATATTTACTTGGGAGGCATGTGTCTCATCATGACAAGTGGATAATGCGGGATCATGGATAGGACTAGGTAGGGGATCTATAGGAGAAATGGAGGTTTCTTGCTCATAGATAGGTGAAGTGATAGGCTCTTGACCATGGAATGCATAGAGTTGGCTAAGAGGGTCATCATGGCCTTCTTGATCATAGGTAGGATCTATATCATAGAGGGAAGCTTCATCATGAATATGACCAGGTATGTTATGAGTGGGATCATTAGAAAGGCCTAGATCTTGATTAGAATGAGAGGTTAATGTTTCCTCATGCTTAGGATAATGCTCTTGACATAGCTCTTGGATTTGAGTGGAAATGGAAGTGGAAGGCTCTAGAAGAGGCTTGGTATGATTTTTATGATCAATAGGTTGTGGACCACATGATGGAGTTGGAAGAATAGGCATGACATTCAAAGGTTCGTTAGTAAGCTCATTAATGGGTGCTTGACATGGGGATGGTCTTTTCCATGCTAGTAGTCTTTGGAGAAAATTGTTAAAGGATTCTTTGGTTGATGGATTATTGCTTGAGAAGCTAGATGGTGGTGTTGGTGTAGGACTAGTATGCTTTGAAATAGGCATTTTATTAAATGGTGATGGAGGACTAGTAGATGGAATGGTGTATGATTCCAAACTTATGGTGGTATTTCCCTTGTCAAAAGTATCATTAAGGTGACCTAATATTTCTACAAAGTTTTCATCACTAAGATCTACAAAATTCTCATCATCACTAGGAGAAAAGTTTGACCCACCTTGGAGGATATATGGTTTTGGATTATCTTCATGATTAGGTGAAGGGGCTCCTCGAAGTATGACCTTGGGCTTGTGACTAGAATTGTTAAGGATTAGGACCATTTTAGCAAGTGTTTGACTAGGATTAGGGTGATGATGATGATGAAATGATTAGATTGAATTACTTGGATTGATTAGGATGAAATTGATTTGAATGTGATTAGAAAAAAGGATGATTAGGATGATTAGAATGATATGTTTATGTGTTGGTGTTTATAGCTTGATATGGAAATTTTCAAACAAATGATTACACATGTACACACATGAATCACACATGCAAGACACATAATCAAGTTTGAATTTGAAATTATGAATGTGATGATTAAGCATGCACTTGAAGAAGACACATCAACAAGTCCTAGAACTAGTCAAGTGGGTATGGCCAATTAGGTCTTAAGTTAGGATGCACGAGGTTGACTAGGGATAATATGAAAGAAAAATCCTGCCACACAGCCGGGAGAAAGGGGTAACCCACCCTTCACCTTCACTTCCCAAAGGTATAAAGTTCTTTGGGGCTTAGCCAAGAGTGATAAGATTTTAACTCTCAAAGAAGCGTGTCTTTCAATTCACACTTTGATTGAGGTCGTCCCTAGGGGTGATGAAATCCCCTAGCATGCCTCCTATGAAGGGTTTGACAAAAGCGAACCAAGTGAGGTGTTTTTTATCACACACACATTTGATTCACACTAGCAATTGTTAATTTTCCTTTAGAAAATTGAAATGTGTGTAAAACAATTCAAGCACTTGTTTTTTTTTAAGCCCAAAGCCAAAATGTGTGATGATAGACAATGATTCTTTTTAATCCCAATTTCAAAGTGTGATTGCAAACAACATGTTCATTTTAAAACTCCAAATTCAAGTGTTTGCAAACATAATTGATTGATTAAATGAGAGATAAAGATAATAAAATGAGTGCACCCAAAAAATTTTGTTTTCCAATCTGATGTGTATGAATGATATTGTTGCTACTACAGCTCCTTATGATCACCTGCAAAATTTTTAAAAATGACATTAAAATGCAGCCAAAACAAAAAGTTGATCAAAAATTTTCAATTTCAGATACATGTTTTTAACATAACCAAATTAGATTCGATTGTTTGAAGATGTTATTGATCTGAAAAATAAAAACTCAAAGAAGGAACCCCTATTAATTTTTTGAGAGCTTTCCAGAAATATAAAGAAGTTAGAAAAATTCCCTGTTTTGCACTCTAAAATGTGGATTTGTAAAAAACATATAGAAAACAAAAATTAGATTATTTCGTATTGTATTTGACCTATAAATTAAATCTGTAAAACAAAGATCCCTATTAAAATTACAAGAGTTTTCCGGAAATGTAAAAATTTTGGAAAAATTTGCTGATTTGCATTCAGAAAGTAAATTTTATGAAAAAAAATAAAAGAGTGAGAACGCCTACAAAACATGTGATAAACTCTCAATTTTTTTATTGTAGTCTATTGAGATGATTTTTAAGCTTCTGTGAAAATCTTGTAGAGAAATACATAGCCATTTAAAATATATTATGGAATTTCTAAAACCTTGGGTTTCATCCAAAAACTGGTAAATTTGCAACAAAAAAATAATAAAACCTGCAAAAAGCAAGCTAGATCAAATGATTCACATCGGGTTCACCAAATGTAATTAGGGAAAATAAGATATAAAACTAGAATAACAAGATATCAAAACCCTAACTAGCACAATAGAGTACAAGCAAGCATGAAATGAAAACAATAAAATAAAGCAAACCGATCTTCAAACTTGAATTGATTTATCTCCATTGATCTTCTCCACCTGCATGAGAATGCGAGATTTTGAAGGATTGAAGTATTTGATATGTTGATTGCTCATTTTTGCAGCATAACGATAAGATGAATATAATAGAAGAAAATAGATAGATAGATGAAAAGATTGAGAGAAAATTTGACAGAGTGAGGATGCCAGAAGAAGATCCTCAAATGGCCTGTGAAAGGCTTGATTTATAGGAGAAGGTTGATTCGATTCGATGGCCAAGATTAAAAGTCAAATTTGTGATATGTATGGCTAGGATTAAAAGTTTATTTTAGTGTCTATGACGCACATTAAGTGGCTTATGACATGACACTCAAATTAAGATGTGAGGAAATAATGGAGATTCTTTTATTTATTTTAGAAGAAAAGATGCTTATGACACACAATGAATGAGGGTAAAAATAGGATGTGAGTGGGAATCTCATAATTTAAATAATTAAATTATTTATGCATGTGAAGAGTTGTAGTCATGTGACACATGTTGCAATGTGACAATAAGAGGGATTAATTCAAATATTTAATTTGAATTATTTTGGAGACATGTGAAAGGGGAATTAATTAAATAAATGAGATTTATTTAATTAATTGGGAAGGTGATTAAGTGGGATAAATGGGATAAGTGAGATAATGTAATGACCTAGGGTAAAATATTAAAAATGTTTTTCAAGGTCATGTATCGACTAGGTAATGTTATGATAGGGACAATTTTGAGTGTCTACAATATGTATATATATAACATATTTGATATACAATTTATAGTAACTTCAAGGTATTTACAATGTACCAATTTTTATTTAAATTCATCATTCATGTTTATGCTTATAAGAAAGAACATCAACAATTTTACTATAAAATGTTTCATCATTTCATTATATCAAGAGGACAATCTTT